>CM042015.1:94949161-95271661 GCA_023525715.1 Cichorium intybus
TTGGTTAGATCAGGTTTTTATTAGTTTTATATCAACTTGGTATCGAGGTATTTCGTATTCAGAAATTTGCTTGATTACTCGATGTTTGGATATATTCTTGTTTATGTTATAAGAATGGTTGTTTTACGTTATAAGAATGAAATCAATATTTTTAAGAATGAAATCAAATTTTTTTAAGAATGAACGAATGACGATATGTGTTTATCGTAACATGAGTTTTTAATACAACTGTTGTAATTACTAATTACGTAATACATGTTTAAATTACTATAATAACACAATTAATTATTTGATAAAATTGTCAATCTTTATCAATAAAAAAACTTAATTGTTCCACTGCTTTAATCTTGTTCTTAGATACTTAGATTCAACAATCTATACCGAACAAATATACAACTAATAGCAAACACAATAGCACTTTCAGCTAACACCTAATTTTGCCAACCGTAGTTATTATGTATTGCAAAAATCTTCAACAAAAAAGTGTATGATTACAACATCCTTTTGTTTTCATTTTTGGATCACGATTTAGAATTGTATACAAGTTAAACTCTATTTTGAGCTACCTTTCATCTTGTAACTATCAGAAAATTAGAATGCTAACAATAAATTCTGGTGTATATGAACAATCATTTCCAAACATTACTGTGAACAAATGGAAATGAAATCCATAATCTCATTCCTGTTTCTTCTTCAAACAATCATCAATGTTGTTAATCTCTCCGTGGCTAAAGTACAACCCGAAAACAACATCTACAAATGCAGAAACACTGGCAATTACACAACTGCTAATTACGAAAAGAACCTGATGTCTGCACTCGATGGTGTCGCCAATAACATCGCAGCCCACAAAGGCTTTTACCATTCATCCTCCGGCGCGAAGGAACTGGTCAATGCCTTCGGGCTTTGTCCGGGCTACATCACACCGGATAACTGTGCATTGTGTGTCAGGAATTCCATCATATTGCTTAGATCAAACTGCCAAAAACAAAAGGAAGGTGTGACGTGGATCTCAACTTGTATGGTACGTTACTCAGATCGTAAAATTTTGGGAGTGCTCGATGATTGGGTTTGGGTTCACCTGCCGGACCCAAGGACTGTTGCCAGGGTACGTGAGATGGACCAGGCATTGTTTAAGTTGGCAACTAGGTTACAGGCGCAAGTTGCTGGTGGTAGTTCCCTTCAGAAATTCGCGTATGGGCAGTTAAAGTATGCGCCGGATTCCATAGCCAATAATACTTTGTACGCGGCTATGCAGTGTACACCTGATTTATCGAAGCTGCTGTGTACTAAATGTTTACTCAGTATAATGCTTACGGTTACTGCTTGTTGTAGTGGAAAAGTGTCTGCAGCCATGTTGTCTCCCAATTGTTATTTGAGATACGATCACGACAAGTTTGACAAAAATCCGGTCACCTAAAGCCCCATCTCCGCCGACTTCGTCCAGTAAAGGTACTGATTCCATTCCGATATATATATAAAGATGGTGTTTGATGTAACATAATTAGTTTATTAAAGCTAGTGATTGTTTGGTGATTTTTTATGAATTTTTAGTTATTAGTAATTAAATTTTTTTTTTTCCTATAGACATGCACACTTGATGGTATGCGCCGGTTATCGTACATGACCCCATGGAGGGGGCAATGTTGTCTCTGTTTTGGAGTAATAGAATAGTTCGTAATCCAGTGGCGTCGCTTCAAGTTCATTCTTAATTTAATTAGATTTTTTTTTTTTGAACGGCAAATCTATCCTACTCCTACTCCTAAACTACTCCTTGTTATGTTAGTGCCAGGGTTTGAACTCATGACCTCCTTGTTAGTATATCACCTTGTTAGCCAAGTGGGCTAGCCCCAATTTTTCATTATAGACTTATAGTCTTCTAATTGCTGGTTTTCTTTTATATAAGTTGGCCATTCAAAGAACAATCTAATGTATCCAAAATCAGTGTAAAAAATTCTATATATTAAATATGAAATTCGTGAGATGATTATTTAGAGGAAATCGCATACGAAGTCATACGAAATATAGATGAAATTTAATATTTAACAAAGTGAGATACACAAATATTAGTCTACTTGATTTTTATGTTTGTTAACATAATACCTATTTTTGGGTTTTCTTCTACACACCAAGTAATCATAAAGTTGAAGCTTATATAGCTTGTGGGATTCGAATTTGATATCCATTGCATTTTAGAATATTTAATTCACCATTGCATTTTAGAATATTTAATTGACAAGTGATAACCATTGTGCCACTTTGACGGTGGTTTAACATAATGCTTGCTTGATAATCATGTTATTCACCTTTGGTGATGACATGACATCGTTTTTTTTATTTAAATGCATATACACTATGTATCACTTGATCTTGAAGTTAACATACTATCCTTATATCTCAGGTTCAGTCCAAATATAAGGAAAAGGGGACAAGATCAATTACTTCAATATTAACCGCATCAAAATGATATGACTAGAGGATCCTTATGTATGTGTATATTATCCTAAGATTTTTCATACATTATTATAAGATCGACAAGTTAAGAATGTCGCTAGGCGCTCCCAGGTCGGCAGACTAGCGAGTAACGAGTAATCGGCTTGGCGGGGAGTACTCGGTGAGTACTGTTCATGACTGAATATATATATATATATATATATATATATATATATATATATATATATATATATATATATATATATATATATATATATATATATATATATATATATATATATATATATATATATATATATATATATATATATATATATATATATATATATATATATATATATATATATATATATATATATATATATATATATATAGGGAAGGGTTCAAATGAGAACCATTAAAAAGTTAAGAACCGTGAGAACTAATCTCGACATTTGACGCAATTCATTGGAGGATTGTATATATATGGGGTTTAACAAGTGTCAACGCGTTGTAGATGATCAAGCCCCATAACCATTAGATCAAAATAATGTCTGGCTTGGATTACTTCTTTTAGTTCTCAATCTTTTAACGGTTCTCATTTGAACCTATATATATATATATATATATATATATATATATATATATATATATATATATATATATATATATATATATATATAAGCTTGCATATTAAACATCTGATACGACGTCGTATTACATGTATATCGCTTATTTTATTATTATTGTATTCTTTCTTCCTTGATTTTATGTTCGGCTCAACAATTATTTCATCTCGATCATGTCTTCCTCCTTTAATGATTCTTTAATCCTGATATGACTTCTTGCAGGCATGAAGGAAGAAGAAAGAATCATTGAAGACGGAAAACACGATCGGGATTAAGAAATTGTTGAGTCGAACAAAAAATTAATAAAGAACGAATACGGAAAGAAGGAAATAATCGTTATACATGTAAACCGACGTTATATTGAGAGTTTAGTACGCAAACTTATATGCATAACAGCAGTATATTCACTTTTCCCTATATATATATATACTAACAATGTTGAAAATGAACTCATGGTCTTATTTAAACCGATCATGGTCGTATGTTTACCATACAATTATTCGGCTGACAACTTCTTGATCATAACCAAAAACAATGATGGTTAGAAAGAAGGATAATGTAGTCGCTGGTGGACCTAAATACATTTTGTAAATTATCAATATTTTTATTTATTTATTTTTTGTGGATATGGATTAATATGCATAACTTTTTTTAACATTAATTTCCTTTTATACAATGAAAACTTATAGAAACATTTCGAAGTATGAATGCGATACCCACCATTAGACATAGGTCCACTCTGGAAAGCAACTTTGGTTGTGGTTTTTGTAGTCGTGGGAGCTATGGTGCAGATTATGTGGAGATGTCAATATGGATGTCACCATTTGGCCGCCAAAGAGTTATAGTGCCAATAACGTCGTTAAACCGACTTTTAGGACCATAGCCTAATTAATGTTAGATCTATTATACAAAAAATATTGATTCATTATTTTGATAAGATAAATTGTTTTATTATTCTTTGAGCTGATCGTATCAAATACTATGTATATTTCTTCAAATAATATCATCTGTCCATCTTGTTTAGAAAAAAAACATAAACTTAGTAATTCTCAACATGACACGTAACGCGAAGAAACATGACACCCAAGTAAATGTGTCTGTATGGGCCTTAAACGGGTTCGGGTTATTATTGGGTTGATCCATATAATCGGCCCGTTTATTATACGGATTGTGTCAGGGTTTGTGGTCAGGTTCGGAGGTCGACCTGTCAACCCGTTTAGTTATATTAGTTTTTTTATTAAATTATTTGTGTTGTGAATATGTCTCTTACTCCCAGCCTAATAGCTAGAGAGTAAATGTTTAGGAGGCAGAAGCGATGCGAAGGTGCGAAAACATTACATCGGTCGTGTTTTTGCCCTGCCAACCCACCAACTCGTTTAATTATATAGGTAAGATGGGCCAAGTCGTGCTTGACATATATGCATTCGTATTGAAGCTCATGACACATTTAATTATATGAGTTAACTACTCTAACCTACCAATCCGAATACGACATGATTGCCACCCATAAAAAACAATGTTCATGGCTTCCCCAACGAGACATATATGATCTAAAAAAACAAACATATAAGCCAAAATCCAAATAAAAAAGCAAAAAGTAAAAGAGAAAAAAAGAAAAAATTAGAATAAAAGAAAAAAGAACGAAAGAACACCAAATACAAAGTAAAAACAAGAAAAAAGCAAAACACATGTAGAGACCTAAGAGTTTGGTTTGCGGGCTCTCTTATAACTCATAAGCATTTAATAAGAAAGTTAATATTATGATGTATTTGGTTGTCAAAAAATTTGAATTGAATTGTTTTTAAACATGTTTGTAATGGTTTCATCATTTTTAAGGGCATGATAACATGCTAGGAAAATATTTTATACATTTGATTATGCGAATTTGTATATAAAAGTTATGTTTATACTGATCATTGTTAACAACCAGTCTTGTCTAAGTAATTCTGAACATTATAACTTAGACAAGTTGAGTTGTTAGGCAGCCATAGTTACTTTCTTTTGTAAGTTGTTTATTTTATACTTAAATGTTGGAGTTGACGAAGATGAAGCTGGTCAGATCTATGATGCTGTCCAAGGTGATTAGATTAGACTTTTTTTAAGTTCATGTTGATCCGATTAGAGATATGTGTTGAATCTGTTCAAAGTTGCAACTAATTGGATGTCCAAGTTGATCAGATCTGAAGTTGTCTATAGAGTTGACCTAAGTAAAGTTATTGATCATCAGTTCTAGATGAAACTGATTGGTTCAAACTCGGGTTGGCCAATAAAAATAGATCAAATATGAGTTATCTATCGAAGTTGATTGAATTCGTGCTAACATTTCTGTAACTAAAGTTAATCAGATTTATTGTCACTTAAGTTACAGTTGTCCGGATCTAATATTATCTTGTGAAGACTTATTCTAACGACCAGCTCTGATCTTATCTTCAAAACCATATTTGTTATTACGCCCATAGTAATCAACCTTTACAATTTAAGGATTTGTTTTGATTCAAATATGAAGTATTATATTTGATATTATCATGAGGATTTACAGATAATTATTGATTTAAAGATTCTCTTACTATCGAAGAGTTTTTTAGATTTGTATTGACTATATTAAATCAACAAGCTTCATATGTTGAAGGTTGGTGATCGATGATTTTATAAAGATTAATTCTGAGATTTAATTGAGCTTTCAAAAAATATATAAAGAGAATGTGTTCATAATTGAGTTTGTCTCGATTATTCTTTCTGTATTCATTGCGTTTAAACGTTGACAAATAAAACCAATTTTATTTATTGAATATTCTTTGTTATTATTCTACATTTCTTAATGATTTATACAATAGTATTACTATTGTGAGACCAATAATTAGTATTAGAGTGGTTTAGAAAATGATTCTAAGATCCATTGAATTAAAGAAGTACATAAATCGGTTCACAAATTCAAGAACTAAAAAAGCATAGAAGAAGAATCATACTATATATAATCATAACTATCCAACCTATTGCATTTGAAGAAAGAGTAAAAGGTCAAAGAAATTCATAAGTCTAAATCCAAATTCAGTTTCTTCATCCTTTTGACATCTTCAATAGTAGTAGTTTAGCAGAATTCACACATTTAGGAATACCTTAAAATCAAAAAAAAAATCGCAAGCTTTCATTGATCCATACAAATATGTGATTATCTTTAAATCTAGACTAATGGAGAAAAATGAATATGATATTTACACATTTATGTGGTGCATTATGATCGGAATACACATTTACGAACTGTATATTGTGTCTAAGATGATGGCACAATTTTCAAGTGGTAAAATCAAGAAAACACAAATGTGTTTACCGATGAACCAGGTAAACCAAGTGACTTGAGAAAGCTATCTTTTTTTCCTGGACTGATGCATTAACAAAAGTCTTTATTTATTAGCATCACTGCTGAACTGAAATTAAAGACAAAGTTATCTATAAGAAATAAGAAAAAATTATGTTTTGAAAAAAATAATGTTGGTGGAAATGAAGAAGGAAATATCATATTTGGAGCTACAAAATCTAGTTCATTAGTGAAAAGTCTCATACCATTTATTTTTTCTTCCATCATCATTTATGATAAAAAAATATAATGAGAGAAATACATTCAAATATGAAAGTTTTCTTGTAAAATGACTAAAAAGAATTACACAATTCTAATGTTCAAGCTAGCTTGAACATTAGAATATGAATGCTCATATGAAGCTAATGAAATTCTGAAGCTGGCTGGCAGGTAAGGTTACCTAGACAACCAAAACTTATAAACTTCCTTACACTACGTTATCTAACATCCCAGATCCTTCAACCTCAACAAACTCATCCACATGTATGGTTCCCAAACTCTTATTCTTCTACGCCTATATATGGGATTAAGTCCTATCATTCTTCGTATTCACATATAGAGGACATGGCTATTTAAACACGTGTGCATGCTAACTCATCATCACTATGAGGAACTCTCTTGCAACCCTCACAACCCATCATACATACCACACCCCCCAAGCTTAACATTGGTTATAATGACAAATTCAATTCTCCTCAATCAACTTTCACCTTTCCCCTTTAAGGAAGATGAAATTAATGGGTCCTAACCTAACCGAAGCCAAGTAGTATCCTCCCAGCATGGTAATCCCATCAATAAGGGACACCAAATTACTAGCAGATTGGTATAAGCTAGCAGATTAATGGCAAACATATTGAATACGATATCTAATATCGAGATGATTATGCTTACCCGATAATGTTGCTTAAACCCTTTATCCTCTTTAACATGATAAGGTTATAGTTTAACAAGACGCCACATCAACAACCCACAATTTGTTCTTCATGTTTGGCAAATAAACCTTTTCTCGGGGGTAGTACAGACTTTGTATACATACCATCCCACTAAATTTCTCTTACACATCTTGCATGAACTGCCAATGTCTCATGTTTGAAACAACCTGAAATACAAGTTCCATATTTTGTTGTTAATGATCCTAAGATGCAACAACATAACTTAGGTAAGGCACCATAAACAACACCTTAGATACTACCAGTACGTTTATAGGTTCTATTAATGTTTTCAAAAAATGGGTAAACATGTTCATGGCTATTGGATAAAGAATATACATCAAGTTGATCATGATCCATTTATTAGAAGGAGAACATACCTAAAAAAGATTATACTTCTAAGGATGACCAACATAACAGAAACATGTTTGATGATGTTTAATTGCCTAAGGGGAGAAAATATGATTGTTTATGCTATCATCTGTTTCAAAATATAACCAAACCGTCATTCAAGTTGTTGTTCTATAATCTCAAGAGTTTTAAGATAATCTTTACTACTTAATTATATTGCTGATTTCATATGTGTTACTCAAGGGATTCTAAAGCAAGATTAAGAAGAGATTTACGGTACATAACATTATTCCTTATTTCATATGTAATATTATCATTTTGATATCATCAAATATGGGGAGCTTGCTAGAAAAATATTGTATAGATTTGATGATGAAAATTTGCATACGAAAGTTATGTTTATACTGCTCTTTCTGACAGTCAATTTTGTTTATGTAAATGTAAATATAACTTAGACAAGTTAAACTGTTAGGTAATCAAGACTATTTTACATCGTGAGTTGTATGTTTTATAATGTAAATATTGAAGCTGCCAAAGATGAAGCTGGTCTGATTTACACTACTATTCGAGCCGGTCAGATTGGAGTTGTTTGAAGTCCATGCTAATCAGATTGGAGTTATGAAGCCAAATTTGATCATATATCTAAGCTAATCAAATTTGAAGTTGTGCATGAAGTTGGCCAAAGTAAAATTGTTGATCATCACCTCCAAATAAAGTGGATTAGTTCTGAGTTGAGCTGGCTAATGAAGTTAATCATATCTGGAGTTATCTGTTGAAGTTAATTAGATCAAACATGACCATTTCATAATTGAAGCCAATTATATTTATTTTCTATTCAAGTTACAAATATCTAAATCTGATATTATCCTGTGAAGATTTATTCCGAAGACCAGATTTGATCATATTTTAAGATCAGATTTGTTAGTATTCCTAAAATAATCAACACTTATAATTTAGGTTTTTGAATTGAGTTGAAGATCAAGCAAAAGATTTGTTATTATCTTGAAGACTTACGAATCACAATTGACGAAAGATTCTCTAACTATCAAGCAGTTTGTTTAGATTCATATTGACTATATTAAGAAACAACCTTCATATGTTGAAGGTTGGTGATTGATGATTTTAAAAAGATTAGTTTTGTGAGTTCTTTGTCATTTTCGAAAAAGATTAAGAGAGAACGCGTTCATAACTGAGTGTGTCTCAGTTATTCTTTCAATATTCATTAAGCTTAAACCTTGAGAAATAAAAGTAGTTTTTATTTGTTCAATGCTCTTTGTTATTATTTCACGTTTCTTATAGTCACATACAAGAGTATTCGTATTTCAAAACCAATATAAAAATCATTTTTTCTTAACTTTTATTATTAAAACGACACATTTATCTTTGGAAGCCAGATATGGTTAAACAAATTAAGTAGACTGTCATTTATATCATTCTTATCCTTATTACTATTACTATTACTATTATTAGTATTATTAATAATATTTAGGTCCACTATATATATATATATATATATATATATATATATATATATATATATATATATATATATATATATATATATATATATATATATATATATATATTCAAACGAGAAAAAAGTTGAAAATCCACAGAATGAATGTTGGACATCCATTTTAGAATGATATTTTATTTGAAAAAAATCCGAATATATATCAAAATTTATAATTTTTATTCTATATAAACCAATAGTCATATTGATATACTTTTATATAAGTTTTTTTAATTATCTCACATTATATTTATTATTCATATATGAATAAATCGTATATAATATTTTTATTTTTTATTTATATGTAAAATTTTTTATATTTTCCATGGGTTATTCACATGTGAATAAAGAATAAGTTTATTATAAATCTAATACTTAATTATTCAAATATTAATAAAATATAGGACGAAGATGTCATAAAAATTTGGGAGGAATTTTGTCTATATACTTATAAACTTTCATAATTACGTCTATATTATTGTAAAATTTAAATTTACCTGTTTATTCTTATAAAACCTACAAAGTCACACACACACACATACACACACACACACACACATATATATATATATATATATATATATATATATATATATATATATATATATATATATATATATTTATAAAACCTACAAAGTCACACACACACACACACACACACACACACACACATATATATATATATATATATATATATATATATATATATATATATATAATATAATATAACCAAATACGTCAGTTATTTATAATTAACCTTTTTTAAAATTAAAAAAGTTGATTTATTATTAATAGTTTTGGTGGACTTCATGTCAGATTTGGATTTAGAACACTTACTTTGTTCAATGGATCGATATCTAGGGTAGAAACTTGAATTTGTTATCTGCTTTGGATTGATGACAACTCCAAACATATTAGTTTAATCTGTTATCGATCAATATCTTGAAACTGTCTATCAATGAACTGTGAATTTTGATTGATGGAATAAATATCGATTGTGGAACAGATTTCTATCGATTTGTCCCATGTCAAATTTTGACTGATGGAATAAATGTTCTCGAAACAGATTTCTCCAAAAAATCTGTGGAATAAATGTCGATTATGGAATAATGGAAAGGCAAAATTACACTGTAGCCTTACGAGGTTTTGACTTCTGTTTTAAAAGATCCCTAAGTTATTTTTTTTGCTTTCTAAGGGCATGAACTCGAATTTTACCTGTCCATTACATCCCTTTAGAAGGTTATCTGGTAAACATCAATCGTCTCATCTTGATGGGCACCAACTACAAATACCAAATCTCCACTCTTCTCCTACCCATTTTGTCGAACACATGGCGTACTACCTGTAGAAAACCTAATCAAACACCATTACGGCCTCATCATAAATGGATTCAGACTCAGAACCTATATATTAGTTGCAACCTATAAAAAATGAAGTTTTAGGAAGGTTATATGTTAATGGAGTTCAGAAGATAACGTCTGGTTAGCAGATATTACCTCTTGGATAAGTACTGCTCCTGCATTTTCAATTGAATCGGAAAGCTCTATGGCTTTAGCAATGGTGACACCATTGTTGATAACTTTAAGTGTTCCAGATTCAGATAGAACAACATTTATGCCTGTATAAATCACTGTATGTTTGATTAGGATCATTCATCACTCTTAATGTAAGAAGAAGGTGTTACAATTTCGACAGAAACTGAAATACCTTTTGGTCCCAAAGCAACGGAAACAGCATCAGCGAGTTTATCTATTCCAGCAACTAAACCTTCTCTGCATTGTTTATCGAAACAAACTCTTTTTGCTCCTGCTTTTACCACCACCAATCTCTTTGTTAAAAAAAGGAATGGAAAAGACTAATTGTTAACAAAAAAGGGACAGTTTACCGGATAACCTTCTATAGGGACGTAATGGACAGGTAAAACTCGAGTTCATGCCCTTAGAAAGCAAAAAAAATAATTTAGGGACCTTTTAAAATAGAAGTCAAAACCTCGTAGGGCTACGGTGTAATTTTGCCTAATGGAAACTCCATGTCAAATTTCGGCTACAACCAGATTTTTGGAAGAAGGGTAATATCGTAATATTACAAGTTAGTTAGTTTTTAATAATAAAAAATCAATTTAAATATATTTTTAATTTTCAGAAAAATTAATTATCATTTAATTAAGTATTTGAGTATATATGTGAATTTATACATTTTATAATGATCTACATGTAATTTGAAGTTTTACAACATTATATGTGTAATTATGAAAATTTATAAAAATATAGGCGAAATTCTTCCAAGAAATAAAATATACTGTAAAACTTACGATTATTTTTTTTTGGATCCAAGTTGTTGGATCTACAACAACAAGGGTTATTGTGAGGTGCCACATGGATAAAAGAAATGAGTTATGAATATTAAAACTTCGTGCTTATGAATTATAAATTTCAACTTTTATTAAATACAATATCAATATAAACAATTTATAGACATTTGGAATGTATAAAAATCGATATTTTTGTTTTATTAAATACAAATATAAACAATTTATAGACATTCGGAATGTATAAAATCGATATTTTTTTTGTTGGGTTTATCATGAGATCTTCTGAATTGAATCAAACTCGGTTTCAACCCAAAAACCAATTAAATCTCCTAAATTAATTTTCAGTTATTTATTTATTGTGTTAGATATATAAATATTGGAGTAAATTACACTTTTGGTCCCTATGGTTGGCAAAAACTACCACATAGGTCCTAACTTTTCATTTTCAACATTGATAGTCACTAAGGTTTGCTTAAATTACCAAATAGAGTCCTGGGGCATATAAAAAGACTAAAATGCCCTTTTTATTTATTTATTTTTTTTTTTAAATTTGTTATTTATTTTATTAATAAAAAAATACCCCACCCACCCCCCACCCCCACCCCCACGTCTCTCTCTCTCTCTCTCTCTCTCTCTCTCTCTCTCTCTCTCTCTCTCTCTCTCTCTCTCTCTCTTCCAAACACAAAGAAGCTTCCTCTCAACAACTACTTCAAAATTCTAAAGCAACCCACCTTCAAATCGCCGGAGCCACCATGAACCACCGCCACTTCTTTGAATTCCGGCCACCTTCTATCTACACTTCTTACTCCAGCTAAAAATAATGCTAGGAGGTAAACAAAAGACACTTTTTCAAGCATACCCCTCCTTGACATATCATTTTCACACATACCCACAAATTTTTCCTCACTCTAGTAAATATTTTGTCGGAATCAAGAAATCTTGAAGCTTTTCCGGTAATAATGGCAGCTTCGACCAGTACAGCCAGTGACCAACAATCGCCACCACCCTGATGGCTTATTTTATAATTGTCTTTATATTATTTGTTAACATCAAATTATTGTTAAATATATACGAATTATTTACTTGACTATATTCGTTTAATAATTATTCTGGCTCATAATCCCGACACCGGTTTACCAAAAGCCGTGAAGCTCCGGTGTTGTTTATGCGGTGCCGTTTTCTCCGCTTCAAATCCGTCAAGGACCGCCTTCGAGCATCTAAAACGAGGAACGTTTCCAAATTTCAACTCTGATTCTAACCCAAAACCAATTTCCGCAATTTCCCCGACCGGAATGATGAACTTGACGTCTCCGGCATCGTCGTCTTCGCCTCAGCCACCGCAGAACCACCGAAAATGTAGCTCCGACAACCGTAACAGATGATTGAACCAGCAAGATTCTCAATCGATGGGTCGTACCAAACCCGACATGAGTCAATGCCTGCATTGCCGGCACCGTCGACGTCGCCGACGGGTGTGGCTGTAAGCAGTAGTGGGTTGTACTCTCATCATCACCAGCAGTACAACCACCACCAGCAACATGTAGTGTTATCAGGTGGGAAAGAAGATTTGGGTGCTTTAGTGATGTTTGAAGATAGTGTCAAGAAATTAAAATCTCCAAAAACATCACCTGGTCAAACATTGACCAAATCACAAATCGATTCATCGCTCGAATTATTAACAGATTGGGTGTACGAGAATTGTGAGTCAGTTTCGTTTTCGAGTTTAAATCACCCAAAATTCCAGACTTTCATGAATCAGCTCGGGTTACCGGTAATCACCCGCCGGGAACTCGCCGGCGAACGACTGGATGCCAAGTACCAAAATGCAAAATCTGAATCAGAAGCTCGAATGATGAAGCAGGATAGAACGTGGGTGATGGAGAATTGGAGATAAAGGTGGGGCTGGTGGTTAAGAGAGAGAGAGAGAGACGTGTGGGTGGGGGTGGATGGGGTATTTTCTTTTTTTTATTAATAAAATAAATAACAAATTTAAAGAAAGAGAAAAAATAAATAAAAAGGGCATTTTAGTCTTTTTATATGCCCCAGGGCTCTATTTGGTAATTTAAGCAAACCTTAGTGACTATCAATGTTGAAAATGGAAAGTTAGGACCTATATTGTAGTTTTTGCCAACCACAGGGACCAAAAGTGTAATTTACTCTAAATATTGAAAACCCTGAACTATACGAAAAGGGTAAAGACTACGAAATTCACATTACGTGTAAGGCATGTGAGGATATGACCAAATCATTGTAAATTAAATATTTTATATCAATATATCATTTAAAATTTTGAAATAAACAGTATAATATTTGAGGGAATAAGCTTTAATTATACTCTAGTATTGTTTTATTTATTTTGACATGAGGTGGAATTGTAAATCTCTAGAAGGGAAGTGAACATCGTGGTCAACGCGTTTCCCTGGCGACAGAATTAATTTTCATTCATGAAGAAAATCCACACAAATTTTCAGAAGATACTGTGAACCGTGGAAATGAAATCCAGAACATTGTTTCTGTTCATTGTTCAAATAATCATCAATGGTGATCTTCTCGGTATAGTTCGATGTGCAGATTACGGCGTGTATAAGTGCAGAAACAATGGGAATTTTACAAGCAAGAAAGATCTAGAAACCCGTGAAGCCGCACTCGATTCACTTCCCGGACTCATCACAAACAAGCGCGAATTCGTAAATTCGTCCGCCGGCGACAACACAGATGCACATGTCAATGCCGTCGCGTTGTGCCGCGGCTTAATTGGACAGGAAGCTTGCAGGAACTGTGTGTCTAGCTCGATCCCGTTGCTTGAACGGGCGTGTCCTAACCAAAAGGAAGGGGCAGCGTGGTACTCGGATTGTATGGTGCGTTACTCAGATCGGAAAATTGTGGGAGTGCTTGATAGTTGGACTTCCGGCAACGAATCGACATCCGCGGCGGTTGCTGACTTCGGTGAGTTTGACAAGGCTTTTAGGAATTTGACAACCAGGTTACAAGCGGAAGCTGCCGGAGGTGATTCCTCTCTGAAATTGGCGGTAGGGGATGCAACTTATGGGGAGGATTCGTTGATGATTTACGCGATGATGCAATGTACTCCGGATTTATCAAGGGAGCAGTGCAACAAATGTCTAAACAGTACAATAACTGGGATTCATGATTGTTGTAGCGGCAAAGTGGCAGGTAGAATCTTTTTTCCCAATTGCTTTCTAAGGTATGCGAATGACAAATTCTACAACGATGACACATCAACGTCTCCGTCTCCTTCAGGTACCCGATTGCACAATTCTTCGCCTCATATTTCTATCACCCTTATCCAAACACCCGCCCGATTCTTACGATTGAACTTCGACTGTTCATGAAATCGGTCGGGGTTAATCTCAAAAATCAATTTCATAAGCTCGTATTCGATCAATTACTGCTAAATCTTAGCAAATTCTTCTTAAGCAGGAAAAAAGGACAAGAAGAGTAACACTACAAGACTGATTTATATCTTGGTTCCAGTAATGTGTATTTCTCTGGTGCTAATTGGAGTTCTCGCATGGCCCCTTTATAAAAGACGGCGGAACGATGGAGTGTCAAAAAAAGAAACTAGCAGCTTCTCTTCCTTACTTGTGGGACATCGACAAGCTTCAACCCATGACGCCGGTAAGTTTTGTATGGATACAATACAATCATACGATGACACCATATGGATTACCAATTTATTTTAAAATCACCATTTTTGAACTATTGCAGATTATATTTTGTTCTTGTAAAATTGCCAAACAAAAACACTCTAAGAACAAGGACAGAAAATATTGGATAAATTGTGAAGTTATAAATTCAAAGAGTCATCATCTCTTGATACTTTTTGGTCCAAGATTGAGCATTTTAACAAAATGCAATGACTTTTTATACCTTTTCAAATGAAGATGCTCTGTTTAAAATGAAAGACCTTCAAACCTCATAGTTCTGTGATTTTGATGGCTTTTTTCTGGTTGTTTAGTTGGAATGGATATTGTAACAGTACAATCTTTGCAATTTGATTTGGGGACAATTGAAGTTGCAACAAACTACTTTTCTCCAAAAAACAAAATTGGTAAAGGCGGGTTCGGTTTGGTCTACAAGGTAAGAGTGATTCTTTCTTATCATTCCCATTAAAAAAAGGATGAAAACAAAAGTGACCAAATTGGTATGGTCAATATAACACAAATGATCAGTCTTTTCACCCTTTACACAAAAAGACCATCAATTTTCAGTTTTTTAATGGGACCCATTGCAAAAATGACGGTAGTTTTGTGTAAAGGGTCAAAAAGATGGTCACTTTGTTAAGTATACCATACCAATTTGGTCATTTTGTGATTATCCTTATTTTGTTGGTACTATTTGCGCAAAATATGAGCTAATTATTACATACATTCACAGGGAGTTCTTCAAAATGGGCAAGAAGTAGCAGTGAAGAGACTATCAGAAACATCCGGACAAGGTGTAGACGAATTTGTAAACGAAGCTGTTTTAGTGGCAAAACTTCAACACCGAAATCTTGTGAGGCTTTTAGGGTTTTGCCATGATGCAAAAGAAAAGATTCTCATTTACGAATATGTTCCAAACAAAAGTCTAGACTACTTTTTATTCGGTTAGTTCCAAATACACCCCTCATGATTTTCATCGACTCCTTATACCATTTACCGTTTATTCATCTTGATTAGATATTTAAAAAGTATATTATTGTTAATTGTAGATCCCGTTAAACATGGTCA
The DNA here is from genome assembly GCA_023525715.1 of Cichorium intybus. Lineage (NCBI taxonomy): Eukaryota > Viridiplantae > Streptophyta > Magnoliopsida > Asterales > Asteraceae > Cichorium > Cichorium intybus. The sequence goes on from CM042015.1 coordinate 94,965,416, forward strand.
TTTGGATTGGACGACACGATGGAAAATCATAGGAGGGATCACAAGAGGAATGCTTTATTTACATGAAGATTCAAGATTAAGAATAATCCATAGAGATTTAAAAGCTAGTAATATCTTACTAGATCAAGATATGAACGCAAAAATCGCGGATTTTGGATTGGCTAGGACTTTCGGTGTGGATCAAACTCTTGGAAACACAAAGAAAATTGCTGGAACCCTGTAAGTTTAGACTTATACAGAAAGTAGTGCAATAATTATTACCACGATATATGTAGGAAATTTGATAAACCTCATAAATACTTTCTATTTTGCTTATTCTTTTTTGGAAACTATTATTATTTATGAAGTATTTAACGTCTCTAATCTTGATGTATTCTACATGTTTAAATATAGCGGATATATGTCGCCAGAGTACGCAATGCACGGACATTTTTCAGTGAAATCGGACGTATTCAGCTTTGGTGTCATAGTTCTTGAGATTGTTAGTGGGCGAAGAAACTCTAGCTTTTATCAACTAGATGAAGTTGAGGACCTCCTTTTATTTGTAAGTAAATTCTTGCACTTTCACTACTTATTCCCACCCGTATAGTTCCATATACTACCACTAGTACTGGACAAGCTTTTTAGGGTTTTTTTCCGATAATGAGGATGAGGAGGGCATTTATGTCTTTTGCACAGATGAACGATTGATACGACTTATGACTCTTCTCCCGCATTGTTCTAGGGTTTGCAAAAATCCGTAACCGAAAAATCAAACTGGAAAAACAGACGGTTTGGTTTTTGGTTTTTAAAAAACCGGCTTTCTTTTTTAATTTGGTGTTGTTATTTTAATAAAATCCAAAACAATGAACCAAACCGAAAAACCCAAAACGACGTCATTTTATGTATAAGTTTTATTGATTTAATATATCAAAAAATAAATTAATTAACATGCCTTTACGGTTTCCATTGAAAATTACGCCAATGGACCTATTTTTCGCCGTCTTGTATTGTTTTCTATTCAATTACTTGTTTTTTGTTAAATCAGTATGATTACTAAAAAACACCACATAGAATGTTAAAATAACAACAAAGAAACGCAAAACAAAAATAACAAAAATTCGGGAAACAACAAAAAGTACCCTAAAAATCTGGAATCCGAACGAAAATTTATTTTTTGAAAATAAAAAACCAAAATTTCTGATTTGTTTTTTCACATGTAATGATTATTGACAAGCCTATTAAAAATATGTTTTTCAGGCTTGGAAACAATGGACAGGTGGAAAACCATTGAAGCTATTGGATCCGAGACTTGGCGAATCTTATTCGAACGATGAAGTGATTCGATGCATAAACATTGGTTTATTATGTGTGCAAGAAGATGCAGATGCAAGGCCTTCCATGGCTTCTATTCTCAACATGATCAATAACAATTCAATTACTTTACCAAACCCTAAAAAACCACCATATTTTCTTTCAAAAGGACTATTTCAAAACATCTCGGGCGATGTTGACAAGTCAATTCCTACGGTCAGTTCTCAAGATGAATCATCCGCCAACAAAATGAGTCCTCGATAAACGGACCATTTACCGATTTGTTAGTGTGTGTATATATAGAGGTTCCTCCGTGTACCCGTTTTACCTTGGTTTTTGGTTATGTTTTTTTCGGGTTCTAGTCATGGTTGGAATCGGTTGTGATTGTTAAAAGATTCAAAATATTTTTTGTTTTTGTTATATGTGTTGTGGTGAACAATGTGATGTTCAATATATATACCTAAAGATATTATTTTATGGTTCGAGTAGATTGTATTTGTTACATGAAGTGAGACCGAAGTTCACAATATCATGCATGAGGAGCTTGACAATTGACATAGACTGTATAAAGCTTTGTGGAGGAGGTAGATATTATATGGAAGTTTTGGAATTAAAATACTATAAAATATCTTCAATGACTAAACAAGGTCAAAACTCATAGGTTAGTTTATTTGACAACTATAATAATAACACCCTTGATAAAAATATAGTATTGTATATTTCTTTAATAATTGGTAGATCTTTAAAATAGGGAAAGACTAAATATACACCCTAATATACTAGAGATACATATCTATGAAAAGTCAACTTGTTTTTATTAGTTGATATTGCATTGTTTTCCAAAAAAAATAGAGATTATTTGTTCAAAACTGCTTGACTTTTATTTAAGGGTGTATGTAGGGTGTTTATTTAGTAGCACCCTTAAAATAATGCTAGATGCGATACAAGTGTATAAAACTAACACGTGGTTGAGCTGTCTAAAAATATTATTATAATTAAGTTGTTCAAAAAATCCAAATGATAGCATTTTTTTTTTTTGTTTGGAAATCCAAATTTATATTTGAGTATTGGTAATTATTTGATTTGATTTTAATATAATCCACATGTTATTATTATTTTACTTATATTAAAAGAATATTTTAGTGATTTATATATGCTCGATCTTTTTTGATCGAAAGACATGAAAAATGAATACTATGTTTCTTTTGCTCAAGAATAATTTTTATTATTACATAAAAGGCAAACTTAAACTTAAAGTTTTTTTACATGGTCATTTTAAACTTTATCTAGTTATATGTACAGTTTATTAGCTTTTTTAATTATTAGTTGAACGTTGTAATGGTCTCTCAGAGTTTTCATTTTTTTTTGAAAGGCAATAAAAATTTTTATTAAAGAGGAACCCCAGCGGGAAGCTGGAATAACCAAGAGAAAACAAAACACAAAGTTTAGGGTATAAATTACAACCAATTAAAACTATAACAAAAAACTAATTGGCATCAAATAGGCCACCTAAACCGGTCTTCAAGCAGATTGATCCAAAGAAAGCCTTCAGGATAGCATCAGAAACAGAGCCTTCAAGATTTGCCAAAGAACCAGATCACCCATAATTTAAGTTAGGCCTTCTGTATGTTTATATAGCTCACAGGGGCAAATTCGTTATCTATAAAGCAAACCCAATAGAACTTTAAATGCAATATAACCAGTCGTCCTTAGACTCTGAACTTCCCTACACTCGCTTCAAAAGTGCATCTAAGTGTCAATTAAAGTCTCTTGCAATTGCATTTCAGATGCCATCACCAGAAAAGCACACACCATCCGTTAGACCACCTGAACGATAGGTACCTTCAATAGAAACCAATCCTTTATAAGACTCACAAGTTACACAGCCTCCAAGCCACCTATCTCGAATAACTATGGAGAAACAACTCGAACTGAAGACCAGGCTCCCAGGGACGTAAGAACTGCACAGCAAGACCACTTCCAAGTGAAAATAACTAAGAGTAGCTCTAGCCGCATAGGAACCGATTAAAAGTAAACCGCAATCTATAAAAATTACCATTGCTAAAGCAAACAACACCCCAGGGGCAAAACCATCCAAACCCCCCAAAAAGAACCAAATTGACCAAACGTTAAACCAAATACGAACCCAGCAAAAACCAAAAACATTATTCGGAGGGAACAAAAGACACACGTCAAAACTATACCAACACAATAACAATACACAAGACGCATGCCAAAAATATACCTTCCCCCCACCCCTACACGCCAAAAATATACCTGCCCCCTCCCTCTCGGGACCAGAAAAGAAAGAAAAGAGAAAAAATTACACACACGAAAGAAAGTGCATCATCGGGACAAAAATAAGGAACCAACCACCTAGAAGGACTCTACCCAAGAAACGAAATTGAATTGCTTGACTCACACCGTTCCCGGAAGCACAACACCAAAGAACACCGAAGAGACTTCACCCCAGACAACCGACCCTGGATAAATGGAACATGAGCAGAGAAATCATACCAATGAATATAGTCAACCATAGAAAAAAAAATCACAAATCTCACCCACTCGGTGTATAACCTCACCAAACACACATCACCCAGAAAAGAAAAGACCAGAGTTGAATGGATGACAGCACCAAGAGTACCAACCTAGGGAACGCTTCTTACCTCTGAACTTTACCCAATTGAACAATATTAGCTGAATTTCGTCAGCAGTTTTCGCCGGGTTCTTTCTTTTGTTCATAAAAATCCTTTCATTCCTAGTTTTCCACATAATCCAGCAGAACGCCTGCGATAAGGCTGAAAATTTTTTTCTTTCTTTGTCTGATTTGGCATGTGATATCAACTCTTCAATTTGCATCTTCATAAGGTCATGATTTTTTGTTTTAAGCCCACACCATTTACTTATCCAACCCCAGACATTTTTTGCGAATTCACACTGTACGAATACATGGTCGACAGTTTCGCTTTCCATGTCACAAAGTGAACATTTTTTGTTTGTCAACCGAATACCCCTTTGCGAAAGATTGTACATTACACGAATTCTATTTAAAGCCAATCTCCAAGAGAAACATTTAACTTTACAGGATACCCACGGATTCCACTTGAACAGTTTGGGAATATCATTTTTCAAAGAACTTTCAAGCGCATGCCTTATGGATTTAACCGAAAATAGCCTGTTATTTTCTATGATCCACTCCCAACAATCCGATTTTGAAAAAAACTCAAAATTTTCGATAAGCTCTAAACAGCCTTGAACATCCGATTTCTCCAAGGGCGACATGATTTGTTTCTTCAAATTCCACTTCAATTCAATCCCCGTCTTTGGTCAACACACAATCCATGACCAAGCAATCTCTCATTTTCCAATCTATATAATCTTGGGAATTTATTTTTCAGAGGGATGCCCGTGATCCACATGTCTTTCCAAAATCTTGTTTTATCACAACTTTCAACTTTTCTTCTGAATAAGTCTCTCAAGCTAATTCCAACTTCCAAAAAGTCATCCTCTATTCCGGTGACATTATACCACAAACCATTGTAATTTTTTTTTGCCAATTTACGATCATCATAGTCTGTTAATCTGTGTATTCCTTCCTCTAATCACCCTTGACCATAACGAGGATGCATCATACTTTAATTTCCACCACCACTTTGCTAAAAGACACATATTGAAGTTTTTTAGGCCATTCACCCCTAACCCCCATGGATTTAGAAGTAGTCACTTTATCCCATGCAACCCGGTGGACACCCCGTTTGTCTTCAGATCCATTCCATAGGAATTTTCTTCGAATCCATTCAAGAGTGTCAATCACCTTTGCCGGGGCTCTAAAAACCAAAAGATAATCACCTTTGCCGGGGCTCTAAGAGCAATTTTATCTGCTTCACTAGACTAGTGTAAACAATAAATCTCAATTAAATGACTTAGATTTTGAAGAGTTTGAAAAAAAGTTTGTAATTGAACCATTTTAAAGGCAATTCTGTTTCTATGATTTAGGTTATATAATAAACAACCAATTAACAAATCACATACATTTAAAAATTGAAAAGTAAGCAAATAAACAACACGTCATTAATATATTATAAAAGTTGAAAAATAAGCTAAATATGGTTCACCTGAGTTAGATAACACATCTGATTAAAATATGCTAAATAGTTTTAAAGGATCACGTGTACAGGTCCTAGACTAAAATGCTTTAAAGCACATAAATATATTTTACATAAATGAACCAGGTCCTAGACTAAAATGCTTTAAAGCACATAAATATATTTCACATAAATGAACCTGGCATGTGTCTCTCTTTCTTCAAATGTTCTATCAAAAGTGATTTTGCCAAGCTCATTACGCATGGTGGTCTGTGCCAGCGAATTCTCCACTCCATATGATGCCAACTTTGGGACGACGATCGGTAGCCATAGCCGAGATAATAATTAGGGTTATGAGATAATTAAGGTAATGAGAGAGGTGAGAGAGAGTAATTATAGGATTTGATAAAATTAGGGTAATTATTAATTACCTTAATACCTCTAGTGTTATCTTTAATTTAAAATTTAGAATTTAAATAAATTAATAATTGTAAAATTGGTAATTAATTATATCCAACGATCAATTAGGCTGGGGAGCAGTCCCCTCACCAAACCCCTCGTCAAAGCGAAAAACAGAAAGACGAGAGCGAGAGCGAGAGCGAGTGGGGAGGTGTTGTTTGGCGAGTGGGGAGTTAGGCGAGATGAATTTGGCGTTGAGGTTTGCTTCTTCCAGCTCCTTCTAGACGAGCTCGCTGAGAATTAGACGAAGGCGAAGGCGAGCGACAAAGGCGAGGACATACGGTGCAGCTTGGCGACCTTTGGCGACCACTTGGCGAGGGCTATGGCGAGGGGGACAGCGAGCTGCTCCCCCCAGCCTTAAAATAGATGGCTCAGATCTGGTCTCGCGATATCAATATTTTTTTGGTGCTCAATTAATCCTTATATATATATATATATATATATATATATATATATATATATATATATATATATATATATATATATATATATATATATATATGGTTATAATAAGAATGACAATTATTGTGTTACCCTGTAACCAAATCCTGGCTATAAGATTTCATTCTCGTAACAACGAAAAAAACATATTCTTGACAGAATAAGTTCTTGACAGAATGAGTTTTTATCATTCTTAAAAGAATGAACTAAATTTTGTACATTTTTAAAAGATTGTGTTTTAAATAAATGGTCCAGATTGAGTTTCAAGGTTACACAATACATGTATGGATATATTTGATCCTAGCCCTATATATATATATATATATATATATATATATATATATATATATATATATATATATATATGATTTAAAATATGTAACACATGTATGTTGGAAATTGTCATACACCGATACATTGAATAAAATCAGCTATGTTCCAAAAAATTCATGGAATACGCGTGGATAGCAATTCATGCAAGAAATATCTGGGACATTTCGTATGCACCGATAGATTGAATAAAATCAGGTATGTTCCAAAAGAGTAGTAGTTGAAATCTTTATTTATTTTCAATCATATCATACAACTAAATACGAGGAATCTCTGGATGAATGTAATTCCCGCTGATAAGAAAGGATGGTTTTACATTGGAGTGTTTGTATAATTAATGGAAAATTATTTATAATGATAACTAGTTTGAACCCGGGCTACGCCTCGGGTCAGATCAGCAGCAATTACAAGTTCAATAGGAGAAATGAAAGAAGGATGCTATTATTGAAAAAAAAACACTGAATCTTGTCTCCATTAAGTCCAAAAAGCAAACATTAAGGGACATATACCTTATCAAGAGTATCCGGAGGAATCTGAACTGGTTTTTTCTGCCAACTTGAAGAAACATGCTGAGATGCCACGTCATCAACCAACTCATCACGAATGGACACCATATCTTTCAGATTTCTTTGGTTTAAATCCACAGTATCAATACCATCTGTAGAATCAACCAGTCCAGATCTCAACATACAATCACGTGCAGCTTCTTTTCCTAGCTCAATCAACATGTACCTAAAATACACCAAAAAAAAAATCCAAAAGTAACAGTAACATTTTCAGTAAAAAAGCAGCAGTTAAAAGTTAAAACCCAAAATGTAACTACTTTGCAGAGTTGCTTGATTTTACAGCCAGCCCTATGTCTATCAATTTTTTCATGCAACTCCATCCACTGTACCAATCCCTGCCCGAATTTTCTCAATTTGTAAGTTATAAGATCTTACTGTCCATGCATGAAAGGTTTCACGTTTCCCTGCCCAGACATTTTTCAGAGGCAAGGGTTAAAGAAGAGGTGAATAAATTTGTAAGATGCACACACAAAGTGTATAGCATCTTACTTTCCAGTCATGTTTTTGTTACACGTTTCCCTGCAATTTCAAACAAATCAATAAACTATTAACCGCCTCCGTGTAACAAATCAATAGAACTATGTCTGAAACTATATGTTCCTGGTATGTAAGTTTCATGTTCCCTGCAATTTCAAAGAAACAACCAATTAACAATAAAATAAAAAATCAATTGTTAATTTTTAAAGAAAAGGCGACATTGGTGGTTAATCCTTCTGGTGTTAGAAAATAGAAAGAGAAAACGTCTCTGAAAACATAAGGTACTTGATACACACTATTCAAAATCAATCTTGGTGAATCCATTGCAAGTACCTGTGGCAAAACGCAAAAATAAAATCAACAAATATAAACTCCAAAGTACTTTATATCTTACCCAGCAGCGTTGAGTTTTCAGTTATTTATTGGCTTAATTGGACGATTATGAAAAAACAAACAAATTTAAATATAATAAAGCAAATAATGAACCACGACCCGTGCCACATGTCCCCCTCAAACATCTCCTCTATATTCAATAAATAAGGGCAATGATCTTTATCAAATTTCCCAATTTTACCAATGTTTTAATTCATCAGTTCTTATAATCATCAGTTTTTCAAAGTACTTTGGTATGATGAGTATAGTTAAAGTACATTGTTATAATTGAGAATTTTTGCCAAATACATTGCTCTTTCTTACAAATAAACCACACACGAAGGAAACATGACATGACAGTCAAGGTTTCAAGGATGTCCACTTTGAAATATACACAATATCATCCACATAAACCAATTTTGAAGTTGTCTAACAAATAAATGAAAGTATGTTTCCTTATGGTTGTAATGTGGTAGTTTTAAGTCCCAGCCCTCACCTAGTCATAACTCATAATAAGGAAATTTAAAAATAATAAAATTACAGAAAAGAAAATTTTCAAAAAACCTACTATAAGGTACCAAAGTTTAACCTTCCTTCTTGAACCGCAAGATTTTGTCCAATTATGCCAGGTTCATATTTAAGTGGATGACCAAATAAGCTGCTTCAATGAGTTTAAAAAGATGTATCAGCCCACAATCCTCTCACTTGTACATCTTCATGCACATGAAAACCAACCATTAAAATCACAATGTTTAAAAAGATGACAATTAAGAAATTCTAAATTTCTAATCCCAAATCAATCAGATTTCTAAAATGATTATATTATCAGAAACAATGCAATTAGATCTTATAATCAGGAAATTGAACAGACCTGTAAGAAATATTGAAATCTTTTTCACCTATCAATAATAAAGAAAAGGGACAATCAATCCGGGAATCTAGATCAATTCCAACGAGCCTTTAAAAAATCATCAGTATCGGTAAAAAGCAATGTCTCATGAATTCTATATCACCTTTTGATCTAATAAAGCTGCAGCCTAACTATTTGACAAAAAGCCTGAAAGAAATGTGACAAGAAAAGCCATTCATCTAATTCCCAACTAAGAAAGATCCAATTTTGTCGACTACTTGTGATCTCATTTACAAATTTGTAAAAGAGTTAAACCCACATGAACAAAGATCTAATCACGAAACGAATCTTTACAAAACCCTCAAAGAATTAACATGGAAGACAAAAGAAGAAAGAAATGGATTGAAATTGAACTTACGAGTGGACTCGGAGAGCTGCAATGCTTTAATATTTGCATTTGATCCGACTTCGATCAGTCAATAAACGTAAACATAAGAAAAAATTGGAAAGCGCATGTGTTTGATTTTGTGTTGGAATTGATAATACTATGTGAAACCCGATTAATTTTAATCGTCAATTGAAGCATCCGTTGTCTCATACAACATTGATTTACCTCTGGCAAGTTCGAGATGGCAAAGAGGGAAAGAGACAGGGAAATAAACCAAGCTTTTTGTAGATATTTACATACTGTGAGTGCCTCCTTCACAATGACTGGAGCAAGAGGTACACTTGTTCGATGATTTAGATACCCATAAAAAGGAAGAAGACAGCCAATCGTCGTTTTCTTCTTCCTTGTATTCATCTTCCAATTAACTCCGATGGCTTTTGGGATGTAATCGTTCAAATGGAAAAAAACTTTGAATGGAGAGAGAAAGAAACAGACAGAGATGAAAGGGTCGGGGACGGGGACACGTCAAAAAGCAGCCGGGAACGTGGCAGCCGGGAAGACGTTGAAACGAAGCACCCCCTTAACACCCCCGACCCCCGCCAAAGTCACCTTCGTCGGTTTTTTTCTCTTCTTTCTTCTCACCGCCGCCGCCACCCTTTTTCTCTTCCTTACCGTTCTTGTCTTCCTCTTTCTTTGGCTCCGGATGTTGCTTCACGATCATGGCGTGTATCCCGGTTCTCTTGTGCACGTATTTTACCAACTCCGCCGCCGGAAAATCCCTTTCACCTCCACCAGTGAGCTCTTTAGATCTGGCACTGCACTTTCGACCCCTGCAAACATACCCACAAATATCCAAAACCAATACATAATATTCCTCTGTCTCTCGATAAGTTGTAGAAAGCGAGAGTGGAGTAAAGGTTTGTATGGAAGAGAGAAAGAGAGACAACGTAATGGGAAGCAAAGAAGGATGAAGCAACACGTAGAGGGTACGTGAAAGCAGAAGACTGGTGAAAGAAGAGTACCCCGCTAAAAACCTCCAAGACCCCCCCACCCCGCCAAATCTTCTAGAAGGTATGTTCCTTTTTAATCTATATAACAATGACTCGTATGCATATATTTAGTTATATATATAATTGTAGGTTCAAATGCATTTGTTAAATACTGTGAGATTGTAGGACTAATTATGGTCCACTCATTTACAAGGGGTATATTGGTAAATTTATCTCTCTCTCTCTCTCCTCGTCTACCTTCTTAAATGCGAATATCTATCCCAAATCCTACTTAAAACCAATGATCGATGCCTTATACCGTCGTCGTTGTCGCCGGAATCCACCACCCCCATCGGCGGTGGTCTTTTTGACACAACAAAATCCGACAGCTGCGAGTTTGTTGAAATATATATACGATCGTCGTCGGAATCCACGATCGTTGCCGGCACGGTTTGCTGAAATATACGATCGTCATCGTTGTCACCGGAATCGACCACCGTTGTTGACGGTGGTTTTTTTACACAATGGAAACCCTCACAAAAAAAAAAAACAAAAAAACATTGTGTGTAGCTGCTTGTGGGAATTAGGAAGATGGTGTCGATATCAGCAATTGGGGATTTACATATCCCAAAAAGGCACCGATCTACCTGCCAAGTTTAAATATATATTTGTTCCTTAAAAGATCAAACACATCATTTGCATCGATAATCTGTTTATCAAAGTAAGTAATCATTCATCCATTCAATGCCTTATTACAAACTTACAATTAAGAAATTATCCAAACGTGATTTCTTGTTTGAGTATATCTCCGCCTTTTTTTTATTCTGGGTTTTGGAAAGACATTCTCAGAGAATGGTGATGAATGTCTATGAGAATGCAGTAGCATTCGTTCACGTTCATGAGAATGGTTCACGTTCATTATCATTGAATGGTGCATTCTCAGAGAACGGGGCATTATCAGAGAATTGGGATAAATGTCTATGAGAATGCAGTAGCATTCCTTCACGTTCACGTTCATTCTCAGAGAATAAGGCTTTCCATATAGCAGTTCCCAGCCCTCTGTAAACATACATAATCAGTCCATTCTCCGAAAATAGACTTTGAAAACTCTTACGTAACTATTTTTTATACGTCAACAACAATTTTACAAGTTCATTATCTGATAATCAATATGTGGAATTCCAGAGTCCCGTTCCCGACCAACAATGTCGCCGACGACCATCTCTGTCGCCTCCGCCAGCCGCAAACGGCGTCAAAAACCACCACCGCATCGTGTCCGTGATTCTAGCATGCGTATCTTACATTCCGTTGTTATGGGTTTTGGGGATTTTTACTCTTTTAACCTTAACCGGGTTTTTTCATTTAAAGACACGCGTGTTCTGTGATTTCATTTAAAAAATGTCATTTATTTACAGCCATTAACTTTATTGATCTAATGGTCCATGTTGGGTCCTACAATCACGCTGTATTTAAAAATTGTATTTAATACTAACTCTATATATATATGATCATTAGGCTTTTTGTTTTGTATACATTTAGTTATTTATGTTTTTTTGTATATATATGACCATGCAACTTATTTTTGTGTACACATATGAACAACTAACTTTTATTTTTGTACATATATGACCATTAACATAATTGACTAAATGTGCACAGAAAAAACAAGTTTAATGGTCATATGTGCACAAAAAAAGCATAAATCAATAAATATATAAAAAAACGAAAAGTATAATGTTCATATGTGTACAAAAAATTGATAATGGACTAAATGTGTACTTACGATAAAGTTTATTACCTTTATAAGATATATTCCCTATAATTTAATACTTTGAATCGTTGTTGTAACAATAAAGCATAGAAATTTTTTGAGTAAACTGCAAATTTAGTCCCCGTGGTTTGTTAAAACCTGTGGATTGGGTCCAAAAAGTTTCCAACTTGCATGAGACGTCCAAAATCAGGAATTTCCTGTGGTTTTGGTCCCTGAGAGACTTGAAAAGACTAAATTACCCTTTTAGTTCTTTTTGTAATTTTTAATAACTATTTTAGTATATTTTTTAATTAAAAAAACTACTCACCCACCCCGGTCCTCTCTCTCTCTATATATATATATATATATATATATATATATATATATATATATATACATATACATATACATATATATATATATATATATATATATATATATATATATATATATATATATATATATATATATATATATATTTGTCCAATACACTCTTTCTCCCTCCTAACACAAGACTGCACTCTCACTGATCCATGATGATGCTAACATCAATCCAACGATCAATGAAATTACTTTGTGTTATTTTATTCATATTAGATGTTCTTACAAAAAGTTCTCTGAGGATTATAGATTCAAATGAAAGGATTTAGTGGTCTATTATAAATATAACTAACACAAGAAAAATGTTGATACCAAAATGGTTTTGTTAAATGCAAGACATGCAATATTTTTATATTGCCATGCTTTTCATTTAATCATGGATTTGACATATTTGATTATTTTATAAAACTCATGATCTCGATAGGAATAAAGTCTGACACTTTTTACAAAACAATGTGTATCAGCATTCAGTAGCTTTTTTAGGGACTAGCAAGGGTAAGAATAAGATGCCCGGGGCCAGTCACTAGCCACTTTGAACAAGAATGCTTACTGGAAGATAGTATTTTGTGGAAATAAAGTAATGCCTATGTTTGTCGGCTAGTCTAGAAAAGTGTATTTTGCTTCTGATAAAGCACACTTTGATATCTTAATTAAAGTTTTAAGAGTTGTAGATCATCGAGACATTGTTAAGCTATTTAGTAGAATGCATATCTTTTAGAAAATAACGACGTTAAAAGTTGGTATCTTAACATTAGTTTAAGTGAACCAAGTTTTTCTTAGATATGATGACTTAGACTTAAACTGGGAATATTGGGTAGAACATTATGATGATCAACATTTAGTCGCTGTTGTTGCTATTGTTTGTTGTTGCCATTGTTGTTGTTTCACAAGATTTCACAATTGGTCAATGTGGTTTATTAATAGTCACGCATTTAAACATTAATTTTTTTACCGTTCACGTTTACGATTTGCCAATGCAGTTTACAAAAAGTCATGTGTTTAGTTGTTTATTTTTTATCACTCACGTTTATGATTGTGGTATTTTCTTTTATTATTATTATTATTATTATTATTATTATTATTATTATTATTATTATTATAAATAAACAAAGATTGTAGGGGGCGCCACTTGGAATCAATCCTACACTTGACATGATTTCCATTGTTTGCTTGTGACATTTCCTTATACGCTAGGATAACATTCATTCTTTGGAAGATTAAGTGGAATTGTTTAAAAAAACTTTGCTAACCAGTCTACTATAGGAAGGCCAATTATTTGAGAAAACTAAAGGACACCTATGCCATTATCAACTATGATTGTTGATCCGGTTGTTAGTAAAACTACTTGTGGACGTCCATTAGCTTATTATGTTAGATGTCGCTTTTATCATTACTTACAAGTATGGTGTAATTGTTTCTTTTCTAAGAAAACAAGGTTTGTCGACGTGATTCCCATTAAGGCTTGGAGCACAAGACATCCCAAATTATTCACTTATTGTTATTGTCATTGTTTACGGTAATCATTATGTGAAAGTTGATTTACAATTAACATATATAATGCCTACTGTTTTGCCATTATGGAGTCGCCATAAATCACAACGTTCTACGGGATGGGAAACCATGTATATACGGCTAGCATGAATGCCTACATTCCACCCTAAAGAATGATTGTAATATTCAAGAGTTATTGTAGCTGACATTTATTAATAAAAATACATTCATATTTCAAAAAATCATTTATTTTAATTTTTGCATTAATTTCTTTCAAATAATAAAAATAACAACAATAATAATAACACTAACAATTATCTAATATTTATCATAATAACCTCTTAGGGGAACCTCCAGAATGTGTAAGGAAATTCAACAAAAGCTTTGTTAACCGGTCTAGTAGGAATGCCAATTATCTGAGAAAACTAAAGGGCATTTCTATGCCATTATCAACTGCAATTGTTGATTTGGTTGTTAGTAAAACTACTCGTGGACGTTTATAGGCTTATTATGTCAGACATCGATTTTATCATTGCTCACAAGTATGGTGTAATTATTTATTTTCTAAGCAAACAAGATTTGTCGACGTGAGGCTTGAATCACAAGACATCCCAAATCAGTCGGTTATTGACATAGACCTTGTTCACGGTAATCATTAAGTAAATGTTGATTTATAATGCACATAGATAATGTGTATTGTTTTGCCATTATTGAGTCATCATAAATTACGATGTTTTGCTTCATCAGAAATTATGTATATAGGGCTCAAATGAATGTCTACATTTTACGCAATGTATATATTCCAACAAATGCCCTAGAGAAAGATTGTAATATTTAGAAGTTATTGTATCTGATACTTATTAATAAAAATACATTTATATTTTAGTAAATCGTTTATTTTAATTTTTGTGTTAATGTCTTTCACATAATAAAAATAACAACAATAATAATAACACTAACAATAAAAAGCTAAATAATAATAATAATAATAATAATAATAATAATAAAAGATAACAAAAAATAATACAAAATTAATAAATGACAAAATAGACGAAATAAACAAAAAAACAAAAAAATCATGAGAAAGATGGATGCGTCAATAAGGGTGGGGGGGAGTAATACCCACTGAACCCACTCGCCACGTCAGCTTTTCTCTCTCCTCTCACTTCCATCTTTCCTCATCTTTCATCAATATTTCACCCATGGAACAGTACCCACTGAACCCACTGAACCCACAATGCCACATCAGATTCTTAATATTAAATTAATATATATATATATATATATATATATATATATATATATATATATATATATATATATATATATATATATATATATATATATATATATATATATATATATATATGTTTGTGTGTGTATGTATATATATTTGCAGCGGTTTCACACGGCTTCACCATCCCGATCCTCAACCCGCTTGGCTCGAACTTGATGAAACCGCAAGGCAGGGGTAGCGGTACCGGAGGTACCGACGGTACCGGCGGTACCGTCCCATCCCGCTTCCAATCTATCGCGAGCCTGATGACCACTCTGTCCCCCCTAAGTGGGAGAGATGTTAGGTGAATGTGAATATTTTGAAGATTTATTCAAAGGTTGGTAGCCTAATAAGTTTGGTAGCCTCATTCCAAGTTCTTCATTTCACATTAACTTCTTACATGTATAAATAGGTCATTAGTTGAAGAACAACATGCACCACAACACACAATACATGCAAAGATTGAGTGTGTATCTCTTGTAATCTCCTCATTCAAATAAAATCTAGTTGTGCCCGTGGATGTAGGATTGACACCGAATCTGAACCACGTAAAATCCTTGTGTTCTTAATTTGTGAGCTGAGTGTGTGAGTTTCGTGTTCGTATGCTAAGTGTCTCGATCCTAACAAGTGGTATCAGAGCCTTGGTTTAGCTCCAGAGGGTGATTTTCTGTTTTTTGGTCGAAAATTTTTTGTCTCAAAAACGATTTTGGTGTACGCCGTTGGAAAGGTCTCGTTCCGCAGATTCCGAAAATATATTTTTTGGATTTTTTCGACCACCGGAAGACCTCCAAATCGCCGGCCAAACGTTTGTCGGAATAGTGACCGGAGAAACCAGATCGCCGGAGAAGACGACACTGTAGCGCCGGAGTCTGCCGGAGAATACGACACTGTAGCACCGGAGTCCGCCGGAGAAGACGACACTGTAGCAATTCACTGTAGCGTTCATGTAGCAGTTCACTGTAGTGGTTCCTGTAGCAGTACTGTAGCAGATTTTTTCAGAAAATTGCAAAACAGGTCCCTGGAGTTCCGAAAATTGCAAAACAGGTCCATGAAGTTCCAGAAAATTGAAAAACTGGTCCTTGAAGTTCCAGAAAATTGCAAAACAAGTCCCTGAACTTCCAGGAAATTGCAAGAGAGGTCCCTGAAGTCTCAGAAAAATTGCAAAATTGTCTCGAGTTGTTTCTTGTTTGTCGTAATGGCTGAAGACAAGATTGTAATCGAGAAGTTCAACGGTTCTGACTTTAGCTGGTGGAAAATGCAATTAGAAGCATTGCTATGTCAGAAAGATTTGGACGTGGTACTTGGAGACAAACCGAAGAAAATGGAAAAAGCTGCTGAAGATGCGTGGAACTCAAAGGACAAGAAACTAAGGCGGTTATTACATTGTCGTTGGAAAGGAGCGTCGCTTTCAACATCATGAAGGAAACCACGGCGCGTGGTATGATGGATGCTCTGACGAACATGTATGAGAAACCGTCGGCGGCTAACAAGGTGTTCTTGATGAGGGAGTTATTCACTACAAGGATAAATGAGGAAAGTTATGTTACGGTTCACATTAACAATCTAAATTCAATTCTGTCCAGATTATCATCTGTAGGAATTAAATTTGATAATAAAACTCAAGCTGCACTGCTGCTAGCTTCACTACCTAATAGTTGGTCCGGAACAGTTATTGCTGTTACTAGCTCCGGAGGAGCTAGTGGTATGACTTTTGAAGGGGTTAGAGACTTGGTTTTGGGCGAGGATATCAGACGAAAAAATCAAGGTGGATCATCTTCTTCTGCGTTATTGAATATGGACAGAGGTAGAAGGAATAGCAGGAACAGTGGGAGCCAAGGAAGAAGTTCATCTAGAACTAGGAAGAATGTGAAGTGCTGGAACTGCCAAGAGGTGGGACATGTTAAGAGTCAATGTCCAAAGAAAGAATTAAACAGTGTTGGTGCTGAGAATGTTTATCAGGAAGATGCATTGATACTCAGTATGGAAAACTGTGTAGACTCTTGGGTCATGGATTCAGGGGCTTCGTTTCACGCCATGGATAACGGAGAAACCATGGTGAATCTAAAAGAAGGAGATTTTGGGAAGGTACGGTTAGCAAATGACGAGTTGCTTCAAGTAACGGGCATGGGAGATATTGATCTGGTTACTTCATTAGGAACTACATGGAACCTGAAGAATGTCAGGGTGATTCCGGAGCTGAAGAAGAAATTGATTTCTATTGGTCAGCTGGATAAACAAGGACTGGAAGTAAGGTTTGGTGGTGGTAAATGGAGGGTGGTCAATGGAAATTCGGTGATTGCTCAAGGTATGAAGCGTGGGTCATTGTATATGGTTGAGGTACCCGCTGAGGGAAGTATGATCGTCCCCGTTAAGCATGACAAAAACTGGTTCGCTAAATCTAGTGCTAAGAGAGTTCATTTTGCAAACGTGAATTCTGGAGCCAAGGGGATGTTAGTTGAACGAGTCGGAAAGTCTAAACCATTCAGGGGATTTTGTGACAGTGGGAGCACGGGGTGTGTTCCTGGTACAGTTACAAAGAGCCGTTGGGTTTTGAAGACTAAGACTGAAAAATTCTCTCCTGTTGGAAGTTTGCAAAGTTTGGAGAGTGTTAGTGGTGCTCGGTGTATCTCTGGAGCTGGTGGAGTGTCCAAACCGGTTGAGACAGAGGATGAGTCGGTGGTGGGATTAGCCACGGCTGAGTTGGAGCTAGTGGGAGCTTTACCTGGCTCTTCTAGTACTTGAAGATGAGGGGCGGCTACAACTAAGGGAATTTGACTGAGTCTTAGCTTGTTCTTGGGAACTGGAAGCTTGGAAGACTTGTTATGTTAGGAGATTAATGAGAGATGTTCAAAATCTTCAAGTGGGAGATTGTTAGGTGAATGTGAATATTTTGAAGATTTATTCAAAGGTTGGTGAATGGTTGGTAGCTTAATAAGTTTGGTAGCCTCATTCCAAGTTCTTCATTTCACATTAACTTCTTACATGTATAAATAAGTCATTAGTTGAAGAACAACATGCACCACAACACACAATACATGCAAAGATTGAGTGTGTATCTCTTGTAATCTCCTCATTCAAATAAAATCTAGTTGTGCCCGTGGATGTAGGATTGACACCGAATCCGAACCACGTAAAATCCTTGTGTTCTTAATTTGTGAGCTGAGTGTGTGAGTTTCGTGTTCGTATGCTAAGTGTCTCGATCCTAACAAGAGATGTATAAAGAAACTCGTAAAAAATATCAATTATAACACAAATCTGCTACTACGACTTTAGACTAACGGGACTAGTGTTTAAACTGATGAATATTAACGAAGGATTTGTGAGAAATTTTTTGATTGATTTGGAATCCGCCAATAATCCATTGTCTTTAAATTTATTCAAAGATACTCCATTGGTAACCTGTCAAAATTTCGTCGGTAATCAGCGGACAGATAAAATCGTGGCTAGACCGCGTATGTTGTATGGGTCATAATGTTAGCTGATACATGCGAGGAAGATAGAACCCGATAAAGTAAGAATCTTCACCTGATCATTTGACAAAACAATATAGGACCGGAACTGAATGTAGTTATCATAAAAAAAGTTGGGAGTCGTGCTGATCACTTAAAAAATGAAGGAACGAAGATTAAGGAACATGTATATAAAGGATGCATATGAAGGCTACTGTAAGGAGGGTGGAGACTTTTATGGTCAATGAAACAAACAAGAGAGTTAGGCAATGAAACAAGCAAGAGAGTTCCACCGATGAGGAAATGAGTAGATGATTTGAGGGTATATAGACATAAAATTGATTTTTTCAGATGACATGACCTTAGGTACGAGGGAGAGGGAGCGAGTGAACTTGAAATAAGATTGTGGTGTAGCAAACATGTTAGTTAATTATATTATTTTTACGTGTGTTCAAGTATATATCTACTTACTTACACAAGCATTTATATTAGTACTATTTAAAGCATTCGTATTTTAAATTGTATAATCCTTTTAATCAAATGTATGGCACTTCTTCGTGCAGAAGTCTCCTATTGAAGCAATCCCTTGGGTTGTACCAAGATTGTGTATATCCAACGTCCCCTTACACATTGACCTTATGAGATTTGGATATAGTTGTTATAGATCGGTGAACGTTAAAAAATCTGTCGCTATATCGTCAAAAATATGTTGGTGCTTGCAAAAGGATCAACAGATTAGCCACAACCTTAATTCCTTAGGTGATTTGTCGAAGGATGTACGCTAATCTGTTCTTGATTTTCTTAAGCTACTTCTGTCACTAATGAGTTGTTGATTCGTGTTTGAAAATTAAGTGACTCAATGACTTTCTTTAGATCGACCGAATAATTATTAGTTAATTATTTTGTATTCAAAATAAGCACGCCGCAACTACGGATCTCTAGATGGAAAGTGAGGAATGTAGTCAACGCGTAATGCGAGGCGATCAACTTTTCACTTATAAAAACAAAAATTTTCTAACGTGAAGAAACGAAAATGAAGTTCACAAAACAGATTCTCTTTCTTCTTCAAATAATCGTCAATGTTGGTCTTCTCGCGTATTTCAATGTGCAGATTACGGCATCTACAGTTGCCCAAACGATCGTAATTTCACTAGCACCACATATCTACAAACCGTCCAAGCCGCACTCGTTGCACTCCCCGTAAACACCACAGACAACCGAGAATTCTTCAACTCGTCTGCCGGCAACAACAGGGATGAACAGGTCTATGCCATCGCGGTGTGCGGTGGTTACATCGGATTGGAAGCTTGCAGGAAGTGTGTCAGAGAGTCGATTACGTTGCTTCCATATAATTGTCCTAACCAAAAGGAAGGGGTGGGATGGTACCCGGATTGTATGGTGCATTACTCAGACCGCAAAATTCTCGGAGTGCTTAATACCTGGGCTCGCCACAAAATTGTGACCTCGTCGACGGCTAAAAACGTCACTGAATTCAACAAGGCTTTAAGGAATTTGACATCTAGCATAAAGGCGAAAGCTGCCGGAGGTGACTCCTTTCGGAAATTGGCGGTAGGAAGTGTAACTTATGGGGTAGATTCTTTGACAATCTACGCGTTGTTGCAATGCTCTCCTGATTTATCGAGGGAGCAGTGTAATAAATGTCTGGACAGTGCAATCACTGAGCTTCATGATTGTTGTAGCGGCAACGTGGTGGCAAGAGTGTTTTCTACCAATTGCATTGTGCGGTACGCGAATGACAAATTCTACAATGACGCCACATCACCGCCATCGCCATCCCCTTCAGGTACTTATTATGGACTGTGCATCAAGTGAAACTAAAAAAATCAATTTCATAAGCCTGTGTTCAATCAATCACTTAAAATTTCGAGTTCAAATAACGATATTCTGGATTCCAAAATGAGTTGAATCTTAACAAAAACTTTTTAAGCAGGGAAAAAGAACAGGAAGAGCAAGACTACATCAATGGTTCCTATTGTCATTGCAGTAACATTTACTTGTTCTGGGCTAATTGGGATTGGCATTGGTGTCTGGTGGTTTTGTGCAAAAATACAGCGGAAAGAACAAGAAACCACCAGCTTCTCTACAATACTTGTGGGACATGGACAAACTTCAACGAATGACACACGTAAGTTTTGTATTTTTGAAAAAAGAAAAAAGGTGTCATTTTAATGGCTTCTTGTGGTTGTTTAGATGAAATGGATATTGTAACATTACGGTCTTTGCAACACGATTTGGGGGCAATTGAAGTTGCCACAGACTACTTTTCTCAAGAAAACATGATTGGTAAAGGCGGGTTTGGTTTGGTCTACAAGGTATGACTGATCTTTTACGATTTGTGTACAAAAGATTCCGTTAACTAACTCATGAAATATAATAAGATCCTAAAAGAATTTAGTTTGCAGGGTGTTCTTCAAAGTGGGCAAGAAGTGGCAGTGAAGAGATTATCAAAAACATCTGGGCAAGGTGTAGGAGAATTTGTAAACGAAGCTGTTTTAGTGGCAAAGCTTCAACACCGAAATCTTGTGAGGCTTTTAGGTTTTTGCCATGATGCAAAAGAGAAGATTCTCATTTACGAATATGTTCCAAACAAAAGTCTAGACTACTTTTTATTCGGTTGGTTTCAAATACACTCTTCATGATTTTGTTATATTTATTTATCTTGATTATGGCATCTAAAAATTGTATGAACTTTATGTATAGATCCTGTTAATCATGGGCAATTGGATTGGGTGACACGATGGAAAATCATAGGAGGGATTACTAGAGGGCTCCTTTATCTACATGAAGATTCAAGATTAAGAATAATTCATAGAGATCTGAAAGCTAGTAATATCTTACTAGATCAAGATATGAATGCAAAAATTGCGGATTTTGGATTGGCTAGGAGTTTTGGAGTGGATCAAACTCTTGGAAACACGAATAAAATTGCTGGAACCTTGTAAGTTCTCATCATCATATTCTCGTTATAATGGGACTAAATTGGGTCGACAATAGTATGTTAGTTTTGTATGTGTTGGATTGGGAAACAGTTTTCTAAAATTCATAATCACGCATACAATTACAAATTTAAGAAACGAATTGTTTTTCACGTGATTCAACTATATGGAGTTGCTATGAAATTTCGTTATGAGTTGTGCACTCTTTGGTGATAAAGTACATGTCAAACATTCTCCTTGAATTTGGTAAAGATTGAAAACAATATTTTCAAACCTAAAACCGTAATTTATAGCCTTATAATACTGACATGATTCACATGTATATTAAACTATAGATGTATATAATAATTATAGCCTTATAATGGACCCCACAGGCATTGCAACTCCGGTTTTAAGTTTTAAGAAGACAAGGCCCTACGTGACTTGATATATAAATACCATTAATGATACGGACGTGTTTCACATGTATATTAATTAAAGTATTGAGATTGAGATATATAATAGTTATAGCTTAGAAATGAACCCCACAGACCAGGTCCCATGTGGCTGGTCTTACAACCCTTGAGGAGTGGGTGGCAAAAAGAAAAGAGAATTATGTGTCTAGGTGGGGCCTTCTTTAATGGTTTGTAGTTTTTATATCTTGTACTTTTGAAGACAACATTGTGGATCCCACACCATGTGTGTAAGAAAGACTCATTTAAGATTACTCCAAAAATTAAAATGAAAAGAATATAAATATAATGTATAATAACACTTTGATGGTTGAAAATCAAAACTTTTAAGGCTCAAAAATTATGAATTTGTTGGCGCGTCATGTGTGGGCAGGGCCAGGGCCCCATTTTTGCATGTCAATTTAACAAAACCATTAAGAATCATTACCACCATAACGTATCATGTATGTTGGTACTCTATACCAAGTAAATACTAAATGTTTTCTATTTTTAATATGTTCTCTGCAACTATTATCATGTGTTAATCGTTTATGAATTATTCAATCTCTCTAATCTTGACATGTCCTATTTGCTTGTAGTGGATATATGGCGCCAGAGTATGCAATGTACGGACATTTCTCAGTTAAATCTGATGTATTCAGTTTTGGTGTCATACTTCTTGAGATTGTTAGAGGTCAGAGAAGCTCTCACTTTCAAAGACAAGATGGAGTTGATGACCTCCTACCCTTTGTAAGCAACTCGTGAACTTCCACTACATTTTCCAACTGCCATATCTAAAATTCTAAACCTGTCACCAATTGTATTTTCACAAGAATTTGGGGATCGTTATACTTGTCTCCAAACTTTTCCTTCATTTATCATCTACATTTTATGAGTTCGGTTTCATCATAATTTAAACCTAAATGAAATAGTGTCTCCTCCCTACTTTCATGGGTTTCTAATATATTTTTTTCTAGTTGGCCATGATTTTTTTTACAATAACCATTTCAGGCTTGGAGACAATGGATGGGGGGAAGGCCATTGGAGTTGTTAGATCCGAGACTTGGTGAATCATATTCAAATGATGAAGTCATTAGGTGCATAAACATTGGTTTATTATGTGTGCAAGAAGATGCAGATGCAAGGCCTTCCATGGCATTTATTTTGAACATGCTCAATAACAACTCTATGACTTTACCCGAGCCCAAAAAACCACCTTATTTTCTTTCATCAGGACTATTGTTGCATTTCTCAGGTGATGTCGATAACTCAATTTCTGCAATTGATTTTGAAGATGAATCATCGTTAAGCATAATGCTTCCTCGATAAATCAAGGAAATATTGATTTGGTTGTTCATGTGGCCCTTAGATATTCTCAAGGGCCAATGACCTCTTGGTCAAGTGGTAAAGGCGTCGCCCTTCCTCTTTAAGGTTGAGGGTTCAAGTCTCACCAGAGACATAGGTGGATTCAGGAGTAATTTAGGAGTAGGAGTAGGATAGATTTGCCGTTCTAAAAAATATATTCTCAAGGGCAATTTCTCCTTGATCTTGGAATTGATTTGTATTACACGATTTTGATACCTAATTTTGTAATATGAATTATAAAAAAAATTATTTGGTTAGAGTTGTAATGAAGGAAGAGTTTAGAGAGTCACTTAAGAAGTTAGTTAGGACTCCTTCCAGGTTAATAGGCTATTACGTTAGTGATGTGTGTGGAACAAATTCCTGACAGGTGCCAAAAACCGATGCCAAAGATCTTGTTTAAAATTTATAAAATGAACTTATCAAAACTAACGATCCTCACACATTATATAGTGTACCTAATCTTAAAATAGCATAGCTTTGGTAAGAACAGGTTATCGAAACCTGGGGAACGTGCATGATAATTCAATAAATTCAATTGCCAGTTAAACAACACATTAAACTAAATGAGGGGATTTTATACAAAAATAAACTAAACAATTATAAAAAGATAGGAATGGATTCAGGATTCAAACAGGTCTTGAAGGTGCTTTACTTGGTTTGATAACTTCCTAGTTGTGGTTGATACCAGCAGTGCATTGGTTCATAAAAAGTCATAACCCGATTTCTAAAGTGATTAGTTTCTTGGTCCACATATTAACACTATGACTCTAAAGTTGTTTAATTGCAATGGTTATGCAAATTACCTAACTTTATTATTAGGTAGTTATTCATATCATGCAATATTTGTCCTGGTTAGTCTTAGTGGTCATGAAAACTAACAAATCATAAAGATTGGTCCTCTATTACAAACTATTCATACGCGTTAAAGTTGCAAATTTTATTAATCTAGCCCTAGAAATTGGTCATTCATTAGTCCTAATTGTCTAATCATCATAAACAATCAAGATTCAAACTTTATAACTAGAATGGTCGTCTAAGTCATAAAATTGAAAACTTTGACTAATTGCAAATCAGGAATTGTCAACGTTAATGAATTATAAATATATTTCAAGAACAAACGATATCTGCTTTATAACTAGAATGGTCATCTAAGTCATGAAATTGAAAACTTTGACTAATTGCAAATCGGAAACTGTCAACGTTAATGAATTTTAAATATATTTCAAGAACAAACGATATCTACTGATGTGTCGTTAGCTAACTGTCAATTTATAAGAACAATGATAATTTTTTTGACCAAATGATCATTGGTCAAAAAAATTTACAAGAACAAACGATATCTACTGATGTGTCGTTAGCTAACTGTCAATTTATAATGGATCAAATATACATGGTTTTTCGAAAGCAAAATATGTTCTTTTGCTGATGCTGTAACTGAAAAATGCAAATAATTTTTTGACATTAGCTACCTAAACTGAAATAAAAGAAATTCCCTTACTAATACATTAGATACTTTAATTGAAAAGTAACAATTTATCTAAACCCAAAACCTGAAACCAAACAATTCGTTGTGGACAAACTATTTGTTGATGCATTGCATGCTCATTGTAATATAACATGTAATTATAATATTAATCGTGATTACTATACTTCCAATAGTATTTTGAGTACGAAACCGCCGAAATTAGTTGGTTTGATTTTACTTAACAAACCATCAACAACGAAGTCCAAATTGAAAGTCAATGAAAAGGAATTGAGGTAAAATAAAAATATTTTGAATAAGTTATAATTTTGAGCAAAGGGCATTGATGAAAGTTACTATTCAACTCAAAGAAAGTATTATTCGGTTGGCCACCTACTGAATTGTGCGGGTACTTAACTTTTAATTTTTTAAGAAATTAGATAACCTACATTTATCACCTAAAACAACAACGTTTTTGTATATTTAATAAATAAACAATGTACATAATATTGACAAAAAACAATAGCGTATTCTTATTTCAAACAAAAAAATGCATTGTTATATGTAATTCAGAATTACACATATTTTTCTTTCTACTCCAAATTAGCAACGCACTTTGATTTTACACCGAAACAACTTGTCAAAAGAAATCTAATATCCACCGACAAATTGATGAGTTGTGCATCTATTTTCTGCACCCTCCCCCTCCGTATTAGCGCCCATTGCATTGTGTGGATACACCACTAGTGTGTGTGTATATTAAATTAATAGTAAAAAACTAAAAATAATTTTAAAAATTTTTCGCTATTTAAATATATTCTAGAGAACTTATGACATGTTTATTGTAAGACATATGGAAGATTATTCGACTAAACGAACAACATACTTATATATTAAATTAGTATTCTGTTTGAACTGATTTTCTATTGCCGTTGGAATATAACTCTAGTTACTGCCTTGATCCGTAGGGTTGTAAGCGAACCGAACGAACACGAACGAAGGTTTGTTCATGTTCGTTCGTTTAAGTTACCAGAACAAACAAACGAACACGAACGGATAAACAAACGAGTTTTTTTGTTTATGTCCGTTCGTTTAAAAATTTATCTTGTTCAAGTTTGTTCGTTTATGTTCGTTCGTTTATAAAGTTATCTTGTTCAAGTTCGTTCGTTTATGTTCGTGGACATATTAAACGAACACACATAAACGAACAAAGATATTAAAACAATTGAACATACATGAACCTAAACAAACACATAATAATATAATGTAATCAAATACAATTAAACATATATAAACATTAAAGAAACTTAAATGAAAAACATAAACGAACGTAAATGAACAACATAAACGAACGTTCACGAACATAATTGAACGAATGCGATCATTGTTCATCTTCGTTCATTTAATTAGATGAACGGTAATTTGTGTTCATATTCGTTTATTTATTACATAAACGAATTTTCCGTCGAAGTATTCACGAACGATCCGTTGAACGTTCGATCGTTTACGGCTCTACTTGATGGTATTGCCAAATGCCAACCAGCTACTGAATTTGAAAGCCAAATTCAGTTGTTAAATATATTCGTTATTTGATATTTATTATGTATTTAGTGTAAGTTTGTCTATATATGTATTCAAGAGGGTCCTTTCTGTAAATGTATCTTTGGTGTATATTTATATTGTTGGAATGCAATGTTAACCCTAATGGGTATTTTTACCACACAACATGGTATCAGAGCCGAGCGTATCTCTCCTTCTCGATTTTTTTTTTCTGCCGTCATCTGTCCAAGGTCGACACATACATTCTTGTCGATTGAACAACCATCCCTTGCCAGTGTTTTCGGTTCTTGGAGATTGAAGATACGTTCATAACGTGCTGCCCAAGTTTTCTCATTCTTGCTTACCTCGGACCTCCTGACTGTCACGCTAATCTAATTGCTTTAGTTGTTGATCGCTAGTGTTGCTCTCTCTTGAGGTTAGTTCTCTGACTTTTGTTTTGATTCTTTATTTTCACATTATTTATTGGTTTGTTTATTGGTTGCAATGAGTACCGAATCCCCTCAATCATCCCACTCGACTCCCTCCACTCCCTTGGTGTATGCCATTACCAATGTTTATAACAATTTTAGCTTTAAATTAACCGTTGATGGATCCCGTTACAAACTTTGGTGTCGAATTTTTCAAGATGTTTGCAAAGGTGCCAAGGTACTTGGCCACATCACTGGTAAATCAAAACCCACTAGTGCTGATGATGAAGATTGGGATGCCATTGATGCCCGGGTCAAATCTTGGTTCTACTCAACTTGTGAACCAAGTTTGTTACAAATAATTTCTAGTGACTCGTGTACCGCTAAGGATTTGTGGGATAATCTCCACAATTTTTTTCTAAACAACAAGATGCCTCGTATGCTTCAATTGCAAGACCAATTCCGAACCACAAAGAAAGGTGCCTCCACCATCAACGAGTTTTGTCACCACCTCAAGCACCTCGCGGACACTTTGGCTGATGTTGATTGTCAAATCACGGACACCGAACTAGTCATGCAGATTTTGCGACAACTACCGCCGTCATACCATAGCATTGTGGACGTGGTTACCAATACAAAACCCTTCCCCTCGTTCTTAGAAGCTAAAAACATGCTTTTACTTCATGAATCTCGCGAAACCTCGGAAGACGCATCAACCGATACACTTCACCCCACCACCGCCCTTTATTCGGTCTCCTCGCAATCCGGTAAACCGAAAAATAAGTGGAATAAAAATCGAAATAATAATCGGGGGGCGTCTAAAGGGGGGGGGGGGGGGGGGTAATACTAACGTCTCTTCTAGTGCAATTAATTTTTCAGGTACACAACCGGGACAACAAAGTCAATTTGCCGGCATTTTGGGAGCTACACCAATTCCCTCACAACCATTCGCTGCTCAACACATCCCATATCCAAATAATATTTCGCATGGACAGCCCACAACTCCACACGTGATGCCGGCTCCTTTTTTTTATGGTCAAATGCCTCCTGTCGCTGGAGAGGTGCACAAAAAAACCGGTTTTTTAAATAACCGAAAATAATAACCGAACCGGTTTTTTTAATAACCGGTTTTTTAACCGAACTGGTTTTTTAGCCGGTTTTTTATCTGAAACCGAACCGGTTTAAAAACCGAAAAAAACCGGTTTTTCTTCCGGTTAACCGAACCGAACCGGTTTAAAAATCGAAAAAAACCGGTTTGAAACTCAATCTCGTTTAAAAAAAACCGGTCAAAACCGGATCGGTTATAACCGAAACCGGTTTTTAAAAAAATCGGTTTTTAAAAAACCGGTTTTTAAATAACCGAAACCGGTTTTTAACCGGCTTTTGTGCACCTCTACGGCTGGACAAGTGGCGCCTCCAGCCCACTACCAAGCTTCTGGCCCAACAGCATTTCCAGCCCAACAACTTATGCCAGCCCAACATCACGCATATTATGGCCAGCAGCATCAACAACATGCGATCAGGCCCCCTGGCCCACTTTCTTCCATGAATTCCAGCAACGGTTCAAACTCATCCTCTCAATATACCGATTTATCATCTGTTTTTCAAGCTATGTCGGTACAACCTCCTCCGGATAACCACTACTACATGGACACGGGTGCTAGCTCTCATATGTCTTTCAACCAAGGTAAAATACTTTCTCTTACACCTTGTAATTCTAAATCCATCATGGTGGGAAATGGTGCTATAATTCCGGTTAATCACATTGGTCACACTTTTCTTCCACATTCTCAAAATAAATTTTCCTTAAAAGATGTTCTTGTTTCCGATCAAATCGTTAAGAATTTAATTTCTGTTCGTAAATTTACGCGTGATAATTGGACTTCTGTTTCATTTGACCCGTTTGGTTTTTCTATTAAGGATTTTGATACGAGTGCTCTTCTCCAACGATGCGATAGTGATAGCGACTTATATCCGTGTCTCCCGTCTTCCGCTCAGGCCAAAGCTCTCACCACGGTGTCTCTTCCCACGTGGCATCGTCGTCTTGGACATCCGGGCTCTTCCGTTATACGTTTTTTGCAGTCTCGTCATTTTATTTCAAGTAGTACTAATAAACTTCCGTTATGTCATGCTTGTCAAATCGGAAAACATAGTCGTTTGTCTTTTTCGTCGTCTACTTCTAAAACTTCTCGTGTTTTTGAACTTATTCACTCAGACTTGTGGACATCCCCTGTTACTAGTTTAAGTGGCTTTAAGTACTATATTTTATTTCTTGATGATTTTTCTCATTTTTTGTGGGTGTTTCCATTACGCGAAAAATCACAGGTTTTTAATATTTTTTGTAATTTTCGAATGTATGTTAAAAATCAATTTGAAACCGACATTCAAGCATTACAATGTGACAATGGACGTGAATTTAATAACCATTCTCTTCTCTCTTACTTACAATCTAATGGTATTATTATTCGTTTTTCGTGTCCCTATACGTCACAACAAAATGGCAAAGCCGAACGCTCCATTCGAACAATAAATAATATCGTTCGCACATCTCTTTTCCAAGCTAGCTTAGCCACCTCCTTTTGGACTGAAGCTCTTCTCACTGTTGTCCACACTCTCAATCTTCTTCCCACCACCACCTTGTCATATAAAACCCCATTTGGGGTTCTCTTTGGTTTCTTTCCCACATACACACATCTTCGTGTGTTTGGATGTCTGTGTTATCCGAACACCACCTCTACATCTCTTAATAAACTTTCTCCTCGTTCGACTGCGTGTGTATATCTCGGACCATCCCTCGACCATAAAGGCTACAAATTCCTTGATCTCATAAAACAAAACGTCATCATTTCACGTCATGTCATATTTGACGAAGATCACTTTCCCTATAAGGACTTCCACCCTGCTCCGTCCCCGTCTGAGTATGATTCGTTTATACCTGATGATGACACTCTTCCCGACATGCTCTTTCCTACACCTGATTGTCCTGGTCCTGATCATATGAGTCCCTCTGCCTCCCCCAACGACTCTCCCCTACCTACCGTCGACCCGACGTCGACGCCTCACGCTGATCCCACCCCCACGGCGTCCACTTCTAACACGGCTCCTACGGTTGTTCCTGCCTCCTCTGCCACTTCTCGTCACCCCATGACTACCCGTTCTCAGACAGGTTCTCTAAAGCCTCGTCAAATTCTCAATCTTTCCGCTACCTCTGATATCTCACCAATTCCTCGATCCACTGCTCAAGCAATGTGTGATCCAAATTGGAAAGCTGTCATGGATGTTGAGATGAAAGCTCTCAACTCCAACCACACTTGGGATCTTGTTCCCCGTCCTACTCACGCCAACATTGTTGGTTGTCGGTGGCTTTATCGACATAAGTTTGACTCTTACGGTAAACTTGACCGATATAAAGGTCGCCTTGTGGCACAAGGGTTCTCCCAACAACCTGGCCTCGACTTTGATGATACCTTTAGCCCTGTTGTCAAACCCGCCACCATACGCACGGTTCTTAGCATCGCTGTCTCTAGGAATTGGCCCATCCATCAACTTGATGTCAAAAATGCGTTCCTTCATGGCGATCTTACTGAAGAGGTTTACATGAAACAACCTCCTGGTTACATAAATCCTCTTTACCCGGATCATGTTTGTCGTCTTCGCAAAGCCCTGTACGGTCTGAAGCAGGCTCCCCGTGCCTGGTACCAGCGCTTCGCTGTCTATATCTCCTCTCTCGGCTTCCGAAGCAGCCGTTCTGACAGCTCTCTCTTCACCTATCATAGTGGTAACGAGACCATATATCTTCTCCTCTATGTGGATGATATCATCCTCACAGCTTCTAGTCCTTCTCTGGTTACTCGTGTCATCACTAGACTTTCCTCTGAGTTTGCTATGACGGATCTTGGACATCTCTCCTTCTTTCTCGGCATTTCTGCTACTCGATCTGCTCAGGGACTTTTCCTCTCTCAGACTGCCTTTGCCAAAGAAATTCTCTAGCGAGCTGATATGGTCTCGTGCAATCCTTCTACCACTCCGACGGACACCAAACCTAAGCTCTCTCCCTCCGGAAAGCCGGTTTCTGACCCAACTCTATACCGAAGTCTTGCTGGGGCTCTTCAGTATCTCACTTTCACCCGCCCGGATATTGCTTATGCTGTTCAACAGGTTTGCCTGTTCATGCATGACCCCAGGGAACCCCACCTTCTTGCCCTCAAACGCATTCTGCGTTACCTGCAGGGAACCCTTCACCATGGGCTTCACATTCGTCCATCCTCTGTCGATCGTTTGGTCTCTTATTCTGATGCTGACTGGGCCGGATGCCCAGACACTCGTCGTTCTACTTCCGGGTTTTGCGTCTATCTTGGCGATAATCTCGTTTCTTGGTCTTCAAAACGTCAACATGTTGTCTCTCGGTCTAGTGCCGAGGCTGAGTATCGGGGAGTGGCCAATGTGGTAGCTAAAGCCGCTTGGCTTCGCAATCTTCTTCTTGACCTTTCCTGCCCCTTAACTCGTACTACCGTTGTGTTTTGTGACAATGTGAGTGCCATGTATTTGGCATCTAACCCGGTTCAGCACCAAAGAACCAAACATGTGGAAATAGATTTACATTTTGTTAGGGAACGCGTTGCCATTGGACAGGTACGCGTGTTGCATGTTCCATCCGCTCACCAGTTCGCTGATATTTTTACGAAAGGCCTGCCTACACAATTATTTACAGATTTTCGAACCAGTTTGAGTGTTCGTGAACCTCCCGCTCAAACTAAGGGGGAGTGTTAAATATATTCGTTATTTGATATTTATTATGTATTTAGTGTAAGTTTGTCTATATACGTATTCAAGAGAGTCCTTTCTGTAAATGTATCTTTGGTGTATATTTATATTGTTGGAATGCAATGTTAACACTAATGGGTATTTTTACCACACAACATCAGTTTTAACCAAAATGCTTCCACAAATCGCAAAAACGAAATAAAAATGTAAAAATTCGAATCGGTTTTGATTTGGTTTTAACCCAAATAGTCAACACACCGGAATGCAGAGCAGAATATAAAACATGCAAAAATTAAGTGACTCGATGACTTTCTTTAGACATTAAGTGACTCGATGACTTTCTTTAGACCGATCCAATTATTATCAGTTAATTATATATTTTATATTCAAAATAAGCATGCCGCAATTTGCCAATTACGGTTCTCTAGTAGGAAAGTGAAGAATGTGCTCCACGCGTATTACGACACGATTATTTTTCACTTATAATAACACAATTTTGCTAAAGCATTGTGAACAAATGCAAATGAAGTACACAAAACCGTTTCTCTTTCTTCTTCAAATAATTGTCAATGTTGCTCTTCTCGCCATAGTTCAATGTGCAGATTACGGCGTCTACAGTTGCAATAACAGTCGCAATTTCACTAGCACAAGATACCTAACCACCGTCGAAGCCGCACTCCTTTCATTCCTCGAAAACAACGCAGACAACCGAGAATTCTTCAATTCGTCTGCCCGCAACGACATATATGAACAGGTGAATGTCATCGCGGTGTGCCGCGGTTACATCGAATGGGGAGCTTGCCGGATGTGTATGATAGATTCGATTACGTTGCTTCCACATAATTGTCCTAACCAAAAGGAAGCGGCGGCATGGTACCCGGCTTGTATGGTGCGTTACTCAGACCGGAAAATTCTCGGAGTGCTTGATACCTGGAGTCCCAACAAAGTTGCGACCTCGGCGACGGCTAACGACGTCAGTGAATTCAACAAGGCTTTAAGGAATTTGACATCTAGCTTACAGGCGAAAGCTGCCGGAGGTGATTCCTTTCGGAAATTGGCGGTAGGAAGTGTAACTTATGGGGAAGAATCTTTAACAATCTACGCGATGATGCAATGCTCTCCTGATTTATCGAGGGAGCAGTGTAATAAATGTCTGGACAGTGCAATCACTGAGCTTCATGATTGTTGTAGCAGCAACGTGGCAGCAAGAGTGTTTTCCACCAATTGCTTTCTGAGGTACGCCAATGACAAATTCTACGATGACGCCATATCACTGCCATCGCCATCCCCTTCAGGTACTTATTAATTACACAATTTCATAAGCATGTTCTCAATCAATGATAATCCTTCTGGCCACTTAATTTTTCGAGTTCAAATCACGATCTGGATTCTAAAATGAGTTTGAATCTTTAACAAAAACTTTTTAAGCAGGAAAAAAGGGAAGGAAAAGCAAGACTACAAGAACGGAAACTATTGTCGTTGCAGTTTCATTTATTTCTGTTGGGTTAATTGGGTTTGCCATTGGTGTCGGGTTGTTTTGTGCAAAAATAAAGCGGAAAAAAGAAGAAACCACCAGCCTCACTTCAATACTTGTGGGACCTGGACAAACCTCAACGAATGACACTCGTAAGTTTTTTAAGTTTGCAAAAAAGGTGCTTTATTTACGATAAAAGAAACTCAAACCTTAATGTAATACGTTATTTACTTAATATAATTACAAATATTCAAGTGTGCAAAAAAAACCTTAATGTTTTGTCATTTTGATGGTTGATTGTGGTTGTTTAGATGGAATGGATATTGTAACGTTACGATCTTTGCAACACGATTTGGGGGCAATTGAAGTTGCCACAAACAACTTTTCTCAAGAAAACATGATTGGTAAAGGCGGGTTTGGTTTGGTCTACAAGGTATGACTGATCTTTTAATTACGAATAAAAGATACTGTTATATAATAAGATCCTAAAAGAATTTAATTTGCAGGGTGTTCTTCAAAGTGGGCAAGAAGTAGCAGTGAAAAGATTATCAAAAACAGAAGGTGTAGAAGAATTTGTAAACGAAGCTGTTTTAGTAGCAAAGCTTCAACATCGAAATCTTGTGAGGCTTTTAGGGTTTTGCCATGATGCAAAAGAAAAGATTCTCATTTATGAATATGTTCCAAACAAAAGTCTAGACTACTTTTTATTCGGTTAGTTTCAAATACACCCCTCATGATTTTGTTATATTTATTTATCTTGATTTTGGCATCTAATTAAAAAGTGTATGATCGTTATATGTATAGATCCCGCTAAGCATGGGCAATTGGATTGGACTATACGATGGAAAATCATAGGAGGGATTACTAGAGGACTTCTTTATTTACATGAAGATTCAAGATTAAGAATAATTCATAGAGATCTCAAAGCTAGTAATATCTTGCTAGATCAATATATGAATGCAAAAATTGCGGATTTTGGATTGGCTAGGATTTTTGGTGTGGATCAAACTCTTGGAAACACAGATAAAATCGCTGGAACCCTGTAAGTTCTCATCATCATATTCTCTTTATAATTGGGACTAAATTGGGTCAATAATAGAATGTTAGTTTTGTCTATGGATTGGGAAACAGTTTTCTAGAGTTCATAATCACGCACAGAATTACAAATTTAAGAAACGAAAAATCAACACGTGATTCAAATATATGGGGGTTGCTATGAATTTTCGTTATAAGTTGTTGGTGATAAAGTACATGAAGAAACATCCTCCCTGAATTTGGTAAAGAAGGCCCCACTTAGACAGATAATTCTATTTTCTTTTTCCCACCCACTCACCACACATGGGGCTCTAAAACCCTTTTTGCAAATGTACAGTTTCAATTCACGTAGGACCTGGTCTGTGGGGTCCATATCTATCACATTGATATTATTCTAATTC
This sequence comes from Cichorium intybus, assembly GCA_023525715.1. NCBI lineage: Eukaryota > Viridiplantae > Streptophyta > Magnoliopsida > Asterales > Asteraceae > Cichorium > Cichorium intybus. Next base: position 94,999,869 of record CM042015.1, read on the forward strand.
CTAAAAAGCTATAATTAACTTATTATCTATATCTATAGTTTAATATACATGTGAAACACGTCCGTATTATCTATATATTAATCCTTAATTACCACCATAATGTATAGTGTGTACCTAGTAAATACTGTATATATATTTTTTATTATATGTTTTCCGCAACTGTTATCATGTGTGACTATAGAACCTAATCATTTATGGAGAATTCAATCTTTCTAATCCTGACATATCGTACTTGCTTGTAGCGGATATATGGCGCCAGAGTATGCGATGTACGGACATTTCTCAGTGAAATCTGATGTATTCAGTTTCGGTGTCATAGTTCTTGAGATTGTTAGAGGTCAAAGAAACTCTCATTTCCATAGACAAGATGGAGTTGAGGACCTCCTACTCTTTGTAAGTAACTCGTGAACTTTCACTACATTTTCCGACCACCATATCTAAAATTCTAAACCTGACACCACTTGTATTTTCACAAGAAATTGGGGATCATTTTACTTGACTCCAAACTTTTCCTTCATTTATCATCTACATGAAAATGAAATGGTTTCTCCACCCTAGTTATATATATTTTTCTAGTTGCCCATAATGTTTTTACAATAACCATTTCAGGCTTGGAGACAATGGATATGGGGAAGGCCATTGGAGCTATTGGATCCGAGACTTGGTGAATCATATTCAAATGATGAAGTCATTAGGTGTATAAACATTGGTTTATTATGTGTACAAGAAGATGCAGATGCAAGGCCTTCCATGGCATCTGTTTTGAACATGCTCAATAACAATTCTATTACATTACCCGAACCTAAAAAACCACCCTATTTTCTTTCATCAGGACTATTGTTGCATAACTCAGGTGATGTCGATAAGTCAATTCCTGCAGTTGATTTTGAAGATGAATCATCCATAAGCATAATTCTTCCTCGGTAAATGAAGGAAATATCGATATTTGTATTCATGCGTCGCTTAAATTTTCTCAAGGGCAATTTCTCCATGATCCCTTTCTAATTGATTTGTATTATACGACTTTGATACCTAATTTTGTAATAGGTACCATAAAAAAAATCTTTGGTTAGAATTTGTAATGAAGGAAGCAGTTAGAGAGCCACTTAAGAAGTCAGTTAGGACTCCTTCCAGGTTTGTCAGCTATTAGGTTAGCTACATTGTTCAGTTTATACATAGCATAGGACAATTTTTTTATTACTTATAAATATGACATGTACTTGGTTCAGTCTAGATACATAAAATATGAAATACAGGTGATACATACAATATTCTTCTTCTTTTATCTGTCTATTTACTTGATGGTATCAGAGGCAGACACATCATAATTTCAACAAACAGATAAACCCATATCTGTAATTTCATGCCAAGTTTTATCGTAAATAGCTCGGTCATTTGAGGTATCTTATAGGAACTAAGGTCATGTATACATTCATTGCTCTTCATTTGAATCAATATCAGTATCTTTGTGATTTGTTATAGCATACATGTATGGACAAGTATAAATGTATATCAACACCACTTTGTTTACAGTGTTAGTAGTCCTATTTTAGAGGGATTTCCATTACCTATGTATTCATCTATTAGAGTGCTATGGGGTCTCTTCAACATCTTATCATAAATAGCATATGTTGTGAGTAAGGTCGTAGAGTTTCTTCATGCCCTTACTAATAAATATTGGGTAGTTGTAAAAAGTATACTTTGTTATCTTTAGGTTACATCCTCGCGTGGTCTTGTTATCCAACATGTCTCTTTTTTTGCCATTCTTGCTTAATCTGATGTTGACTGTAATATATGTCCTAATGATCATCGCCATGCTTTGTGTTATTTTGGGCATTACCTTATGAATTAAGTTTTTAAGAAACAACATAAAATTTATCGATACAACACTGAGGCAAAGTATCGTGCTTCGACTAACTTTGATGTTGATCTTCGAAGGGTTGTCTTATTAGTCTTTAAGCTTTGTCTTCCCATCACTTGCCACTAAACTTATGATATGACAACATTTCTGCTACAATACATATTGTATTAGTGTTCATCTTAGAGAGGATGTGATATTTTCTCATTCCTTACACACTCTCTATGTTCCTAGACTTATGAACTAGTTGGTATTTTTGTAAAAGGGTTATTAATTACTTAGTTTAAGAACTATGCAACATGTTTTATGTAAGAAACAACAAAAAAAAAGGTTAATAAAATGTTAAATAATCGTGTGTGATATTATGTTTGGAACAAAGGGCAAATTAATCTTTTGTCATATTTTGGACCTTGGTGAAAAATAATTTTTTTGTGGGGCAATTATGTAAGAAAAAGGGACTTCATGTAAAAAAATTAGATTATGGTGTCAACAATTCAAGAATTGGAACTTGAGGGGTGAAATTGAAAATTTGGAACTATAAATAGGAGAAAAATCTCCCATAGTTCCTAAAAGATGTGGAGAGTTCTGGAGATTTCTTGAGAGCATGACTTTTGGAGGTTCACGAGAAATTGAAGCGGTGATTGGAGCAGGAATTGAAGAATCAAGCTTGAAGATTGTGACTTCCAAGTCATCTAATGTGAGAATTTCACCCTTGTAAGCTAGTTAAATCATTTTGAGTTATTTTGAATGGGTGAAAACAAAATTCAGAAGTTGTGGGAGGTTTTTTTTAAGTTTCTAACCTTTGAATCATATTCTAAACATCATTGGAACTCAATTCCACCTTTGGAAACAATTAGAAGCAAAAGGAATTGAGAATTTTGTTCAAGAACCCTAGAATTCGGGTTTGTGAAGATTTATTTGATTCTAGTGTTTATGTGGTAATAAGTGTTATATAGGAAGCTTAGTAATACTCTAAATATCATGTTTTAACCTTCAATTGAATTGGGTTTGAGCTGGAACCAAGCAGATCAACGATTAAAAATGTGCAGGAACAAGATAATTGGAAGGGTGGAATGGAATTGGTGATTCCATGAATGAAACCTATAGAAATGGATAATGAGAGTCATGAATTAGTAATTAATGAAGTATGTTTTGGGTTTTAAAACCCCTAATTTATCTCCCCTTGATCATATAAAGATATATATAAAAGATAGAAAGAAATGGACCATTGTATTAGAATTTATGGCACATGAGCTTTCTTAGAGCACTTGTGACATCATGTGGTCTTAACCATTAAGTCATGAACTAAATAAGACTTAATGGGATTAAAAATATGTTCTTAACATGTTAGAAGGTTAATAGAACCTATTGACAAAGTTTCGTTAAGTTTGGAAACAAACTGAATCCAGAAATGGACTAAAACTGCAAAAAACGAACAAAAACTGGAAGCTGAAAATGGGACTGCAGGATTCTACACGACCCGTGTGAATCTGGCACGACCCCGTGTGAAATGAGGCAGTAGCTTGGACATCTTGGAAGCCTTACACGACCCCATATGAATCCTACATGACCCGTGTGACCCGAATTCATGCAATTCACTCCCGTTATGACCCATATTAGTATAATAAAGATTCTAATGAGTTATAGAGTCATAGAATGAATGTTAATGTATGATATATTAAATATAGGTGCAAGTCAAGTGATTGAGCAACATCGGAAGGGTAAAGAACCAAGAAACACTTAGTCAACCCTTCAAGAACTATAAGGTGAGTACATGCAGTATTTTTACCCATTTTGGGGTACATGGCAAGTAAGTATATCAAGATTTCTTATAAAATTTTTATATGTGAAGTTATATGCAAGAATATGATTTCTAACTTGTTTGTGAAAGTATGTTTGGAATATAAGTCATATATATATATATATATATATATATATATATATATATATATATATATATATATATATATATATATATATATATATATATATATCTAAGTATGAAAAATGTTTGGAAAGTATGGTTTGACATAAAGCCTAAAATGTTATAAAGACGTGTTTAAAATACATGATTTTATATGGAATGAAAGTTATAAATTGGCATTTAGCCATAAAGACAGAAAGCGATGAAATTTGGTATTTAGCCACTATATATGTAAGTAATGTACAAGTAAACAGAAAGTATTTTGTATGACTGATATTTGTAGCAAGCAATGTTAATAAGGGAACCATGCCGTGTTCCACCTACCCGGGTTAGGTATGGAGTCTACTGGGGAAAATGCCCCATCGCGAAGTAGATTTTCTAAGCAACTTCTACTGGTGAGGATTGATCCGTTCTTTCTAGCTGTAGAGACTTAGGGTATCACTTATGGTGATTAATGCCCTAAGTATAAAAATCCAGCAAGTTTATAATACCAGTCAAAGAAAGTAAGAAAGATGATATTTTTGCGAAGTATGTTATGAAATGATTTTTGAAAAGTAAAGAGTTATGTTATGTCACTACTATAAAGTTTTGACAGATATTTTATGTTAAGAATCTTAAAAGAAAAGGTTGGAAAAAGAAATTAAATTTTTGAGTCTAAAACTCATGTAACTCACGAGACATTTTTGTCTTACGTATTCTATTTTTTTGATGCCATGTATTCCAGGTCCAGGTACGAAGATGTAAGATAGTTGAAGTTGTATAATAATCCTAGTGTGCGAAGGAGTGGAGTTAATTACAGTTTTCATGTATTGAAGAATGGTTAAATCCCTTTCCCTTAAACTCTATGGTTGTTTGATATGTAATTGTAACACCCCTTGTCGTATTTAAACAAATACAATGGTTTTTGTTAAACCGTATTTTGTAAAATATCCTTTTATGTAATATAAATGCTTTGTGAAAATTCGGGCGTTACAAGTTGGTATCAGAGCCATAGTTTAAGCGAATTAGGATTGGATCATTCCACTCCTAGGCTTAGACTTGTGAAATAGGGAGTTAGAGTGAGTTATATAGTTTTATTATGTCTTAAGAAATTGAGACATTGTTTGTTAATAGAATTATATGAGTATATATATGAGTAAAAATAGCTAGTTGATACCAGTGAACAGTGGAACCGAGCGGAAGCATTGGGAACAACATGTGTAGGTGATTATGGTAATATGGGCCCGTATTATCATAATCACAGGACACGTATTGAGCCTAGTGTAGCGACGAGGGAATACTGGGAAACTGGTGGAAGAAGTAGTAAGCTAAAATTTATGACATATTATGAAATACTGAAGTATTGGAATTTTATAGCAAAATGCAAACTAGAAGTGGCCAAGGATCTTATGCGGAAAATCAAGGTCCTAATCCAAGGCCTCCTATTCCTCACCGACCGCCCCAAGCCGATGATGAAGGCAATTCTAGGGGTGATGTTGATCCACCTCCATTGACATTGGAGGCAATTCAGAAATTATTGCAAGACTCGCAAGCACAAACAAGACAAGAAATGACTCGTCTTTTGGATGAACGATTAGGTGATAAATCTAAATCGCAAACTGAAGACAGTGTGAAAAGTATAGCTCCGGAGGGTGATAACCCAATTCAGACCTCTTCTTAGGGAGATTCTTCTTCCAAATCGTAGCCACAATTCAAGACCAAAGGAGTGTGTACCTTTAAGGACTTTATGTCCTGTCGACCCAAGGAATTCAACAGGGAGATGGACCCGAAAATAACTATTCGGTGGGTGACTGAAATGGAGCAGGTTCTTCGGATCTGCCGTTGTGAAGAGGATATGAAGGTAGGATTTGCTTCTCAAATGTTAAAGGTCGATGCCCTTAATTGGTGGAATACTCTTCACCGAACAAAGGGAAGTGAGATTGTGGATGCATTTTCATGGGAGGAGTTTGTTAGGCGATTGAAAGGCAAGTTTTGCTCAGCTAGGCACCGAGAGAATTTAGTCAATGAATTCTTTGCTCTTACGAAAGAGAAGCAGACAGTTTATGAGTACACTAAGAAGTTCTGTGAGATGCTACCTTTTCTGGAAGATACATTACCTACTGAAGCTGGAAGGATAAATCGTTATGTCAATAGGTTGCCGGGGGACTACTCATTGGAGGTTGGTAAGGCTACTACTCTTGATGAAGCCATTGAATCTGCAGCTAGAGTTGAAAGTATGATAGAGAAGAAGGCTAAAGAACGTCAAGCTCTTGGGGAGAAACGAAAGTCTTCAGGATTCTCTGGAGCAAGTAAGAAGAGTCGCTTTTCATCAGGATTTTCTAGAAAAAGTAAAGCCAAAGAATGCAAGAAGTGTGGAAAAATGCACGGTGGTGAATGCAAGAAAGGTACTAGTGGGTGCTTCAAATGTGGTCTTCCAGGCCACCAAGCCAAGGATTGCAAGGTGAAGGATATTAATGAAGTGGAGTGCTATAATTGCCATGAAAAAGGCCATTATAGTTTCAATTGCCCAAAGAAGAAGAACGATATGTTAGTTTCTACAGCAAGTAATAGAAAGACTGAGCCGGCAATGACTAAAGGAAGAGCTTTTCAGATGACTCTCAAAGAAGCCAAGGAGGACCAGGATGTGGTGGCAGGTACACTAATTGTAAACTCACAACCTGCTTATGTTCTTTTTGATTCTGGAGCACATTTCTCTTTTGTGTCCCATGAATTTAGTAAGCGTCTAAATATTACAATGAAACCCTTAGATGATACCTGTGTCATAGAAGTCGCAAATGGAGAATTAGTTACGGTACGTCATGTGTATGAGAAATGTCCGATTGAGATTAATGGACGAATTTTAAAAGCTAATCTATTGTCTATCGGGATCAAGGGTTTTGATATTATTATTTGGATGGATTGGCTTGGAGCTCATAATGCTAAAATCCTTTGTGGGAAACGAATAGTATCGATCAAATTGCCTGATGGTAGCAAAGCTTACATATATGGGGAACGACGAAAGAATATGCAAAGTCTTATCTCTGCTATTAAAGCCCATAAATGCATCCATAAAGGATGTGCATCATTTATCGCTTATGTGATGAATGGGAAGAAAGAGAAACAGAAGATGGAGGATATAAAAGTGGTCAATGAATTTCCTGATGACTTACCTGGGTTACCACCTATTAGGCAAGTCGAGTTCCGCATTGACCTTGTTCCTGGAGCAAGTCCTATTGCTCGTGCGCCGTACCATCTTGCTCCCACAGAGATAAGAGAACTCATGTCACAGTTGCAAGAACTTCTTGACAAAGGGTTTATTCGTCCCAGCTCTTCTCCTTGGGGAGCTCCAGTGTTGTTTGTCAAGAAGAAGGACGGTACTATGCGTATGTGTATAGATTATCGTGAGCTTAATAAAGTGACAATCAAGAATCGATATCCTTTACCGCGAATTGATGATTTATTCGATCAGTTGCAAGGAGCTAGTTATTTTTCTAAAATTGATCTTCGTTCTGGATATAATCAAGTATGGGTGAAAGATGAAGATGTTTGCAAGACTGCTTTCCGAACTCGTTATGGTCACTATGAATTTTTAGTAATGCCATTCGGCCTCACAAATGCCCCAGATGTGTTCATGGACCTTATGAATAGGGTCTGTAAACCTTTTCTTGACAAGTTCGTTATCGTTTTCATCAATGACATTCTGGTCTACTCAAAAAGTGAAGCGGAGCATGAAGTGCATTTACGTGAGGTGTTGTGTACTCTGAAAAATGAACAGTTATACGCGAAGTTGTCAAAGTGCGACTTCTGGTTGCGGGAAGTTCAATTTCTAGGTCATGTTGTTTCGGTTGAAGGTATTAAAGTTGACCCAGCAAAGATAGAAGCGGTTATGAAGTAGGAACCACCGAAAACACCTACAGAAGTCAGGAGTTTTCTTGGATTAGCCGGTTATTACCGACGGTTTATTCAAGATTTTTCTAAAATAGCAGTGCCATTGACTCAGTTAACTCGAAAAGAAGTGATGTTTGTTTGGGGAGAAAAGCAGCAACAAGCTTTTGAGATATTGAAAAAGAAGTTATGTGAAGCCCCAGTATTATCCTTACCAGAAGGCATAGAAAAGTTTGTAGTGTACAGCGATGCGTCCAATAAAGGTCTCGGTTGTGTACTTATGCAACGGGGCAAAGTCATTGCTTATGCTTCTAGACAGTTAAAAGATGCAGAGACACGTTATACTACTCATGATTTGGAGTTAGCTGCAATTGTATTTGCATTGAAGATTTGGAGACACTATCTGTATGGGACGAAATGTAAGATATATACAGATCACAAAATTCTACAATATCTTTTCACCCAAAAAGAATTAAATTTATGACAGACACGATGGATTGAACTCGTGAATGATTATGATTGTGAAATAATCTACCATGAAGGAAAAGCCAATGTAGTAGCCGATGCTCTAAGCCGGAAAATCCGTGAAAGAGTTGTTAAAGGGAGGTCTATGAGAATTGAACTAGTTTCAACTTTAATTCAAAATATTAAAGAAGCTCAAGCTGGTGCTTTAATAGAAGATAATATCCAGAAAGAGAAGCTTGGGAAAAAGGTGGTGTTTGAAACAAACACACAAGGGCTGCGTACTTTTAAAGGACGCATATGGGTCCCAAAATATGGAGCAACTAGAAAGATAGTCTTGGATGATTCTCACAAATCCAAGTATTCTATACATCCTGGAAGTGCGAAAACATATCAAGATTTGAAGCAGCATTACTGGTGGCCAGGAATGAAGAGAAGAATAGCAAAATATATATCACACTGTGAGACTTGTGCACAAGTAAAAGCAGAACATCAAGTGCTAGACGGTAATGCGCAGTCATTACAGATACCAGCAGGAAAGTGGGAAGAAGTAACCATGGATTTTATCATGGGGCTGCCGAGAACGCGAAGAGGACACGATAGTATATGGGTCATTGTTGATAGACTGACCAAAAGTGCCCTATTCCTCGCGATCAAAGAAACTACACCACTTGGAGCACTAGCTCAGTTGTACATTGATGAAGTGATCAGACTTCATGGAGCACCACTGTCCATAGTATCAGATAGAGATCCTCGATTCACGTCCAATTTTTGGGATTCTTTACAAGAAAGGATGGGAACCCGAATCAAGATGAGTACAGCCTATCATCCTCAAACAGATGGAAAAAGTGAACGCACTATTCAGACATTGGAGGATATGCTGAGATCATGTGTCATTGATTTTGGAGGTAATTGGGATGATCATCTACCATTAGTAGAATTTTCGTATAATAACAGTTATCACTCAAGCATTAAGATGCCACCCTTTGAAGCCTTATATGGTAGGAAGTGTAGGACACCAGTATGTTGGTTAGAAGCTGGTGAAACAAAACTCACTGGGCCAGAAATTGTAAGAATGACGAATGAAAAGATTGGTGTGATACAGACCAACATGAAAGCCGCGCAAGATCGCCAAAGAAGCTACTCAAACTTGAAGAAAAGACCGTATGATCTAAAAGAAGGTGATTTGGTGATGATAAAAGTATCACCTTGGAAGGGGGTGATAAGATTTGGCAAAAGAGGAAAATTGAGTCCAAGGTATATTGGACCCTTCAAAATTTTGAAAAGAGTTGGCCTACAAGCATTCAAACTGGAGTTACCTCAAGAACTCAAAGGAATACATGATACATTTCATGTATGCTATCTCAAGAAATACTTTGGAAAGAAAGAGTTAACCCTCCCTCTAGAAGAACTAATGGTAGAAACACCTAACAGATTAGTCGAAGAGCCAGAAGCAATGCTAGAAGTAAGGACTAAGAAGTTGAGAAACAAAGAAATAGATCTGGTATTGGTCAAGTGGAAACACTCATCGGGCTCGGATTTAACTTGGGAGACCCTGGAAGACATGAAGAAAAGATACCCGAATTTCACTAACTACGAAGAGATTCCGAGGACGGAATCCTCTTAAGGGAGGGAGATTGTAAGAAACAGCAAAAAAAAAGGTTAATAAAATGTTAAATAATCGTGTGTGATATTATGTTTGGAACAAAGGGCAAATTAGTCTTTTGTCATATTTTGGACCTTGGTGAAAAATAATTTTTTTGTAGGGCAATTATGTAAGAAAAAGGGACTTCATGTAATAAAATTAGATTATGGTGTCAACAATTCAAGAATTGGAACTTGAGGGGTGAAATTGAAAATTTGGAACTATAAATAGGAGAAAAATCTCCCATAGTTCCCAGAAGATGTGGAGAGTTCTGGAACCAAGCAGATCAACGATTAAAAATATGCAGGAACATGGTAATACTCTAAATATCATGTTTTAACCTTCAATTGAATTGGGTTTGAGCTGGAACCAAGCAGATCAACGATAAAAAATGTGCAGGAACATGGTAATTGGAAGGGTGGAATGGAATTGGTGATTCCATGAACGAAACCTATAGAAATGGATAATGAGAGTCATGAATTAGTAATTAATGAAGTATGTTTTGGGTTTTAAAACCCCTAATTTATCTCCCCTTGATCATATAAAGATATATATAAAAGATAGAAAGAAATGGACCATTGTATTAGAATTTATGGCACATGAGCTTTCTTAGAGCACTTGTGACATCATGTGGTCTTAACCATTAAGTCATGAACTAAATAAGACTTAATGGGATTAAAAATATGTTCTTAACATGTTAGAAGGTTAATAGAACCTATTGGGAAAGTTTCGTTAAGTTTGGAAACAAACTGAATCCAGAAATGGACTAAAACTGCAAAAAACGAACAAAAATTGGAAGCTGAAAATGGGACTGCAGGATTCTACACGACCCGTGTGAATCTGGCACGACCCCGTGTGAAATGAGGCAGTAGCTTGGACATCTTGGAAGCCTTACACGACCCCATGTGAATCCTACACGACCCGTGTGACCCGAATTCATGCAATTCACTCCCGTTATGACCCATATTAGTATAATAAAGATTCTAATGAGTTATAGAGTCATAGAATGAATGTTAATGTATGATATATTAAATATAGGTGCAAGTCAAGTTATTGAGCAACATCGGAAGGGTAAAGAACCAAGAAACACTTAGTCAACCCTTCAAGAACTATAAGGTGAGTACATGCAGTATTTTTACCCATTTTGGGGTACATGGCAAGTAAGTATATCAAGATTTCTTATAAAATTTTTATATGTGAAGTTATATGCAAGAATATGATTTCTAACTTGTTTGTGAAAGTATGTTTGGAATATAAGTCATATATATATATATATATATATATATATATATATATATATATATATATATATATATATATATATATATATATATATATATATATATATATATATATATATATATATATATATATATATATATATATATATATATATTCTAAGTATGAAAAATGTTTGGAAAGTATGGTTTGACATAAAGCCTAAAATGTTATAAAGACGTGTTTAAAATACATGATTTTATATGGAATGAAAGTTATAAATTGGCATTTAGCCATAATGACAGAAAGCGATGAAATTTGGCATTTAGCCACTATATATGTAAGTAATGTACAAGTAAACAGAAAGTATTTTGTATGACTGGTATTTGTAGCAAGCAATGTTAGTAAGGGAACCATGCCGTGTTCCACCTACCCGGGTTAGGTATGGAGTCTACTGGGGAAAATGCCCCATCGCGAAGTAGATTTCCTAAGCAACTTCTACTGGTGAGGATTGATCCGTTCTTTCTAGCTGTAGAGACTTAGGGTATCACTTATGGTGATTAATGCCCTAAGTATAAAAATCCAGCAAGTTTATAATACCAGTCAAAGAAAGTAAGAAAGATGATATTTTTGCGAAGTATGTTATGAAATGATTTTTGAAAAGTAAAGAGTTATGTTATGTCACTACTATAAAGTTTTGACAGATATTTTATGTTAAGAATCTTAAAAGAAAAGGTTGGAAAAAGAAATTAAATTTTTGATTCTAAAACTCATGTAACTCACGAGACATTTTTGTCTTACGTATTCTATTTTTTGATGCCATGTATTCCAGGTCCAGGTACGAAGATGTAAGATAGTTGAAGTTGTATAATAATCCTAGTGTGTGAAGGAGTGGAGTTAATTACATTTTTCATGTATTGAAGAATGGTTAAATCCCTTTCCCTTAAACTCTATGGTTGTTTGATATGTAATTGTAACACCCCTTGTCGTATTTAAACAAATACAATGGTTTTTGTTAAACCGTATTTTGTAAAATATGCTTTTATGTAATATAAGTGCTTTGTTTCGGGCGTTACATTTTATGTTTCTCCCGCCATTTTCTTAAGGGGATAATAAAAGGAACAACTACAGATGTTTGTTAATAAGCTAGTTAGGAGTCCTTCCTAAAGCTCAAAGTTATTAGTGGTGTTAAAAAACCCAGATGTGAGAGTTCTCTCGTCATCAAAAATCACCACTTTCCTTCTAGTGATGGAAGCGGCCAAATCCGTGAAAAGAAGTTGAGAGCTTCTCGAGGCGATAAAAGGAATGATAATGGTACGTGTAAGGTCGTGCAATTCAGATGATGGCAGAGGCGGCACGAGAGGAGCCTGACATGGCTTTGGATGTGCTCATTTTGAATTCTCTCCAAACGAGAATGTGTTATAAGGGTGTCTGATCGAAAACGTGGATATGATACAGAAGTCTGACATGCTAAAGATTACCTTTTGTACCCTTGCGGTTATTACGAGTTTGTAATACCGTTTGGATTAATGAACACCCTTACGACTTTCATGGATTTGATGAACCAAGTGTGTTGTGTACTTTTTGGACAATTTTTTAGTTACGTTGTCGATGACATTCTCATATGTTTGAGAGGTCTGTCAAGACGAACATCGGACCCACCCACTTATGACAGATTAAAGAGTTCCTTCGAAAGGAGTAGGCGTACGCGAAATCGTCTAAGTGTGCATTCTGGTTGAGAGAGGTTCGGTTCCTCGAACATGTTAGCTAAGAGGGTGTTAAGGCTGACCCCGTTAAAATTTAAGCTCCGGTGTTAGCCTGATCGCTGGGCCGAGACAATTTTGTTTTCTACAGTGATGCTCTACGAGTAGGCTTGGAATGTGTTCTCATGCAGAGAGGTCGGGTAGTTACCCATGCATCGAGGCAATTCACACCAACAAAGCAGGCATATCCGGTACATAATTTAGAGATGGCTGGAGTGTTGTTTGCATTGAAAATATGGAGACGTTATGTCGGAGTGAAACTTCAGATGTTCGTTGACCAAGAAAGATTGAAATATTTATTTGATTACAAGGAATGACTATACGACACTAGAGGTGGACAGATCTGCTAAAGTACTTCGATTGTCAAATCTTGTTTCCTCTTAACATGGCTACTGTTGTAGCCGACATGCTACGACGCGAGGAGTGATCTATTCGGCCGGTGTCAGCTTGAATGGGAGCGGCGAATCGCCTGTCGAGATAAGTTTTTGACTTTTATTTTTAGTTGTTTTCTTTGTAAATTAGACGACTTCTAGATTGCAACCAAATGCTATTTTTTTATTCTTTATAAAAAATCAAAAAAAATCTCCAAAAATTATGAAAATTTAAGGAATCATTCTAGACATCATATTAGTAAGTTTGTAAAATAATTTTTTGAAAATAAGTTTTTACGTATATATTGTTTTTTATTTTTAATTAAAAAACCCACTAATTTAACAAAAAAATGTATATGATCCAAAATATTAAGAAGAAAAATATGTTTTATGATTCAAATTATTATAAATAAAATGTTTTATGAATCAAAACTTATTGTAATATAAAAATATAATAAATCAAACTTATGATGATTCAAATTTTAAAATGATCTAAAAATTTGTCTTAAATTTTAGGATCCAAATGTTATGAATCAAAATCTTATAATTCAAAATATTTTGATAAAAAATAATAAATTATAAATGTTACGAGATGAAAGATTGTCCTTTTTGAAGAATGTTACGATCTTAAATTATATGATTCAAAATAATATGATTTAAAATATTATAAGATCAAAAATGATAAGATGCAAAAAACTATGATCCAAAATTATATGATCCAGAATGTTATGATCCGAAAATACATGATCCAAAATGTTATGATTACAATGTCATGATCCAAAATGATTAGATTAAAAATACGAAGAGATAATGCTAAAAATAAGATTAAAAAACATTAAAAATTAAAAATATATATAAAAAATGGAAAAAAACAAAAAAATCAAGATCGAGTACTATAGCATATAAAAAATAAAAAAACTAAAAATGCTAAAACCGAGTATAATAGAAAATAAAAAATATTTTTTTTGAAAAAAAATATATATAATAATAAAAAATATAAAAAAAAACCCAAAAAAAATTAAAAAAGGAAGAAGAAAAAACACACTTAAATCACGTGGACGAACATGCGTGACGTATGATCGTATCCTGGAGTCCGTATTATCTTCCGTGGACGTGCTTCGTACGTGATTGCGTCACGTGAAAGGAAGACGTTTGACGTTCTTGTTTTTAATGAGAGTGATTGGTCGAGAAGAGTTATCGCGATTCCTAACGGATCCTAACATATATATATATATATATATATATATATATATATATATATATATATATATATATATATATATATATATATATATATATATATATATATATATATATATATATATATATATATATATATATATATATATATATATATAGGATCGGGTGAGGACTCAAAAATTGGTGAGGACTACGAGGACAATTTTTAGCCTTTGGATTGAAAAAATAAGTAGATGAGATTTAATCTTATTTATCTTCAAAATATCGTGAGATGATATGACACTTTGGTAATTATTTGCGAGATTTTGAAAAATTCCACCGAAGGTTAATTGTTTGGAGGGTTAAAATGTAAAAAAAATAAGAAAAAATAAATAAATAATCAGAAACACTCGTATCTCACGTGCCTTTCCCTCCTCTTTTCTCTCTCTACCACATGTCATCCAACCATTGGCTGCGTATTTATTTTTAATCCACCCGTTTTGTTTTTTTGGCTATAACTTTTTTTTTTCTTTACAAAAAAAAATCTGAAAAAACCAAAGTTCTTAAAATTTAATTCTCTATCAAATGAGCATAATCATGAAAATTTGAAAAAAAAAAATTTTTTAATTTTTTATTTTTATAAAAAACCCAGAAAAAAATATTTTCCAAAAATTATGAAAATTTAAAGGATACTTCTACTCACTATACTAGTGAGTTTTGTAAAAACAATTCTTATAAATAAGTTTTTGAAGTGCTCATATTTTAATTTTATCAAATATTTTTTTTATAAAACTCATTGAAAATTTTTTATCCAAATTCAAAAAAGCAAATAAGATTATTCAAAATATTTATGATTTAAAAAAATTATGATTCAACATTTTATGATCCTTAATTTGTTATGATCTAAAAATATTTTGATTCAAATATTTTATGATTTTTAATTATATCTTTTATGATTCAAAATTAAACGATTCAAAATATATAATGATCCAAAATTTGTTATGAACAAAAACTTTATTTGATTAATATATTATTGATCCAAAATCATGTGATTAAAAATGATATGATTCAAAATACTTTGATTCAGAATATATTGATCCAAAATTTTATGATCCAAAAATAATATGATTCAAAGATAGTATTATCTGAAAATATCATGATGCTTAATTTTTTATGATTCAAAACGTTTGTAATTGTTAAACATTAAAAAATCGAACATATATTTAGTTCAAAAACATAAAGAGGTAAAAATAAATAAATAATAAAATAAAAAATAAAAATAAAAACAAAATAACACTAGTAACTTGAAATATGTTGTAAAAAATTAAAAAAAGGAAAAATAATAAAATAAAAAAATTAGAAAAAAAAATAATAAAATATAATAAAAAACAAAAAAATAAAATATAAAATGAAAAATAAAATATAATAAGTGAAAATCGAGTATATATATATATATTTAAAAAATTTTAAAAAAAAATTAAAATAAATAAATTTAAAATAAATAAAAAATAAAAAATAAAATAAAAAACGAAAATAAACAAAAACCCCACTTAAATGACGTTCTATGGACGTTCGTCGCATGAGATTAGATTATCGAGTTCGTATTACGTTCCACGGACGTGCGTCGCATGGGATCGCGACACATCCAAGTATTAGGTTTGACGTTTGTGCCCTTGACGAAGTGGGTGGTGGAGAATTGTCCTCGCAGTCCTCACTATTTTTTGAGTCCTCACCGGATCCACACCCTATATATATATATATATATATATATATATATATATATATATATATATATATATATATATATATATATATATATATATATATATATATATATATATATATATATATATATATATATATATATATATGTATATATATATATATATATATATATATATATATATATATATATATATATATATATATATATATATATATATATGGGAGGGTTCCATTGAGAATGAAAATAATGTTGAGAACGTGAGAATGAATCTGGGTCACTAGATACGCCAGCGCTGATGCGCGCCACTCCACGACGACGAGCTGAGTTTTTTTTCGTATATTATTTATTCATATATGAATGGGTATATTCATATATGATTATCCATATAATCATATATGAATAATCATATATGATTATATGAATATTCATATAATCATATATGAATAAACATATATAAATAAACATATATGGTTGTGGTGGTCGAAATTGTGGTAGAGAGTGGCAATGATGATGGTGATGGCGATGGCGATAGAGGGTGGCGATGATGGTGGTGATGGTGGCGACGGTGTTCGTGGGGTGATGGTGTTGGTGGAGGTGGGTGGTGACGAAGGTGGTGGTGGTGGCGGCGGTCATGGAGGTGGTGGTAGCGGTGGTGGTGGAGGTGGTGGTAAAGGTAGTAGCGGCGGTGGTGGTCGATATGGTGATAGAGGTGGTAGAGTTGGCAGTAGCGGTGGTGGTGATTGGTGGCGGGTGGCGGCAGCGGCGGAGGCAGGGGAGGTGGTGGTGGCAGCGGTGGTGGTGCCGGCAACGATGGTGGTGGTGGTGACGCAGGTGGTGCAGGTGGAAGTGGTGGTGAAAATCATATGTGAATAATAATATATATCTCGTCGTTAGAGCGTCAACGCTCCGACGGCACCAACGCAATAGAGCGGCAAGAAAAAATATGTGGCCCATATTCATTCTCGCATTCTCAACATAATTTTAATTCTCAATGGAACCTACTTATATATATATATATATATATATATATATATATATATATATATATATATATATATATATATATATATATATATATATATATATATATATATATATATATATATATATATATATATATATATATATATATATATATATATATATATAGACTTAGGATCTTTTGAGAACCAACTTCACCCCGAAAACCCGAGAACTCCCAATTCCTTTTGAATCAATCCTATATCTCCCAAACCGATATTTTTTTCAAAAAACTGACCCCATAGGCCTCTTAGACGCTCAAAATGGGGGATTTGTGGTTCTCAAAAGATCCTAACTATGTATATATATATATATATATATATATATATATATATATATATATATATATATATATATATATATATATATATATATATATATATATATATATATATATATATATATATATATATATATATATATATATATAGGAATAGGTTCAAATGAGAACCACTAAAAGGTTAAGAACCGTGAGAACCGATATTCACAATATAATAAAATTTCTAGTTATTAAACTGTGAATACTATAACGTAAATTTTTTATTAAACTGTGAATTAGTGGTTATCACGGTTCTCAACCTTCCCTATATATATATATATATATATATATATATATATATATATATATATATACTAATAAACAAGGCATTTTAATTGTCAAGTGGCATGTCTTAGATGCTAGAATGCCACATGTCATTTTCTTCATTATTTGGTTTAAATCATATTTTTCAATTTGAAACCGAGATAAGATTAACTTATTAAAATATATCTTTTGAGTCAATCTTAAATTTGAGAGACCATTTTTTAATGATCAATCGAATGAAAGATTCAATCGAATCTTGGATATATGATATAAACTTTTATTTATAAAATAAAAGTTTTGAAATTTATTCAATCGAATGAAAGATTTTGTTACATATTTTTAAATCTAATTTAAGTGATCAAGTCACTTATTCGATGATAAATATATGATATAAACATTAATATATTAATTTTGGATATACGATCTCTATACTAAAACCAAATTAAATATACATATTTATTTTTTTTTGGGTAAAAAGGACGGTACCTCTGGCAAATTTTATTAATAAAAAGAATAAATACAATTTAAGACTGGGGACTCCCCACCTATGAAACAACAAAAATATCCATTGGGACAGGCCCCAAAGGACAACAAAGCTATACTAGGAACCAAAACAGTATTTGGAACCAGAGAACATAACATGAACATAAAAAGCAAACATTCTGCAAAAACAAACCAGAAAAGCAGAGAAATATATAGAAGAGAAGATGATAACAGAGAGAAAAAGAGAGAATAATGGACCACAGTGGTAAGTAGGAAATATACATATTTATTATGTTCTCAATACGTGTGTTTTCATCGTTAAAGTAAGAAATTTGGGTTTAAGTCTTTTGTGGTACTTTTTATTTATGCGAGGGTTGTAGTTTTTTTTTTTTTTTGGTTTTTTTATACGTCAATATATATATATATATATATATATATATATATATATATATATATATATATATATATATATATATATAGATGTAGGTTCATATGTCAACAACAAATATTGTGTGAATGTGTGATGAATTCTTGACCAATCATTTGATAAGGGTAATATTGAAATTCCATTAATTTAATTAATTCTTATATAATAATAATTCCCTAAAATATTGGTAACTAATTAATTATCCAACCTATATTTAAGGTAACTAATCAATGTATTTTTTTTACCCTAAATAAACCACGACTCCCTTCCATGTTCTTTAAGTCGACGACGGTGTTGGGAGGAGACCAGCAGAGTAATCGGCGTGAATAGTTCACTCGAAGCTTCAAACCATTAGCGATTTCGATTGGCAGTCGTCAAAAAAAATCACCGATACGGGAAGGGGGAAGGGGTTCGAAGACATGCAGTTCAAATCAAATCGAAAGCACACACCATCAGCGATTTCGATTGGCTCTTAACCATATCTCCATTATCGGCGATTGCTCATATGTGCCAGACATTAATCGAACCAAGCGGTGTAATCTTGTTAACTGCCCAACGCTTCATTCAAACATTTTTAGGATAAAAAATTGTGGCCCTTCGCTTTCGGCGACACAGGTTCTTGAAATTTTGGTATGTAAATGTTAAATTCAAATCATTTCTTGAAAAAAGATTACTGATTTATTCATTTACATATATTTTTCATCAATGCCAAGAATCCTAGTTGCTTTTTTCCAATTCCACAAGTTGCTGAATGTATTACACGTCTTGTTGAAAGAGCAAATATACCATTAATTTATGCCTTAATTTATCTATCTACAGAGGCTGCTGAAAGTGAAATTGGTTTATTACAGTCACTCGATGGAGATCCTCTGGTTAGTTCTTTTAACCCGTTTATCTTATACTATCTATCTGTATGGGCAAAATGGTCATCTTTTTTGATTTATTATGTTCTTGATTTATCACTCATATGTTAATTTTATTTAGATCGCTTCAATGTTACTTCCAAAAGCTTTTATGGTTTTAAGGAAATCGTTCGTTACTAGAAAGGTTAGTCATTTATTTTTTTTAAACCATCCAAATATATTTAGTTGGATCATTTAAGAAATAAAATCATTTCATGGTCAGAAGGTGCCCAAATTATTAGTTTTAAACTTTGTAAATATCTCAATATAACCCGGTATCAATTGGTTTCTTTGATTCTGGAATGGTATTGTATAGTCGAATTCTTTGTGGCTCCTTTCACTGTTAGTGGATCTTAAACAAATGACAACATTGACTCGGTGATTCTCGATTTGTGACTTTCTGAACATAGTTCATTTGGAACTATAGATCAACATTTCTTGGTCTGTTTCTGTTGCGAAGTGGTCTATGAATTATGAATGACCAATTCTCCATGATGTAGTGTCTACGTTCAACTGTTCAAGTTCACTTGGAGTCTAATTTCTTGAATGACCAATTCTCCAAGATGGATGTTTACATTTTTTTTTAGATATATTACTTACTCAAAAGAGGAAGAAGTGGTTTGTAGCATGGGTGGTGAATGCTTGACATTTGACCAAAAAGGTAAAAATATTATCTTTTTTATGTTCTTTTTTAAACATTTTGGGATTTGTTTGTTTTTGAGTAAAATTTGTTCAAATTTCAGCCAGAAGATTGGGATGATAGGAAGATGGTGAATGGACAGTGCCAACTATCATCAACAAATTCTTTTAGAATGTATCAGGACATGTGTATATTCTTTAAGAATTTAGCATAATTTGAAGATTGAGCTAACAAAATAAGCAATATTCTTTCAGAATGAATGTGGTGATACAATAGTTTATGATTCATTCTCACAGAATATGTACATTGTCATTTATGTTTTTATACTTGATATTGAATTTTTATATATTTTTCAAGAATATTGTATATATTATTGTTTAGTATTGAATGTTGACAATATTCTTCAAGAATATTGTATATGTTATTGTTTATA
Source organism: Cichorium intybus (assembly GCA_023525715.1). NCBI lineage: Eukaryota > Viridiplantae > Streptophyta > Magnoliopsida > Asterales > Asteraceae > Cichorium > Cichorium intybus. The sequence continues at coordinate 95,020,367 of CM042015.1, forward strand.
TTATAAGCGGTCCTAATATTCTTTTAAAATGAAATCGTGTTTTTTAAAAATGATTCAATGATGACATGTATTCTTCGTAATATGAGTAAATACCTGCGTTTTTAATTTCTATCCAAGTATTTTAACCTAAATTCTGTAAGAATACGAACAAACACATTGCTAAAGAATTAAATCTGGTTGTAAATAAATAAATGATACAAATAGGTAAGAATTATAAGAATGGAAAGTACGATCATCCAAGATAACTAATTAAAATTCTAATCCCTAAATATCCGCACATTCCAAAATTTGTCATGGGTAAATTTGACTAATTTACCCTTATTGATTTTATTTAATTAAAAATAATTAATTTTTATTCAATTAATTATGATCATGCCATCATCATCTTAACCATTCATTCCTTTCATCTAATGGATGATATTGTCTCACACGATCACACATTATTTGTATTCCACATTTGATCCTAACTCTATATATATATATATATATATATATATATATATATATATATATATATATATATATATATATATATATATATATATATATATATATATATATATATATATATATATATACTAATAAACAAGGTCTTTTAGTTGCCAAGTGGCATGTCTTAGAAGCTAGAATGTCACAAATTATTTTCTTCATTATTTGGCTTAAATCATATTTTTCAATTTAAAACCGAGATAAGATTAACTTATTGATAAGATTAATTATTTTTAATAAACAAATAACTAACTTTACTAACGTGGTGGTTACGGGGATTAACGTTAGGTCATTTAAATTTATAAGACTACTTTATCGTCATACTCATATGTTTGTATATTGTTTATTTGTTGTGTAAAATTTAATATGGAATACTAATCATATGATACGGTAAGAATTTTATTTTATAATAATGAAGGTATGTTAAACAACCAATTCAATAAAATATCAACATTTAATCTAAACTAGTGGGGCCCCGTGCTCCGCACGGGTTCCGGTGCAACAGTGCTTTGAGGGACAAATTTTCACAAAAAAGCTTAATACGCAAGAAGCATGACCGGATTCCTGTTTCTTATCTTCTTTATCCGTTGACTGTTCATCATCTTTTGTTCCAGAGGATTCATTAGCTGATGAGCTGAGGTGAGGTAACCGATCTTTTTGGATCCAACAAAGATATACACACAGACAATGAGCTGACAAGTCCAAAATGAGCTGACAAGTCCAAATTTTGAATGTAAATCATCCAATGCATGACCAAAAATCCTTGACACAAAACTGAAAAAGAAAAAAAGAAAAAAACATAAAGAATGGAGTAATTAAGTACATAGAAATTAAAGTATATGTAAGAAGAAAGGCGATAATAACCTTGAGGTAGAAAGTTTAGAGGCGAGAGGAGATGATGTGTTTTAAAGTTTCTGCTGTATTAGAATGTACTTCAGGAGAACTCAATTATAGCATTGTAATTTCATTTTTTTGTTATTAAAGCAGTGAAATTTTCCAAAGTAAGGAAAATATTAACCTTGTACACGCAACCGTACGTCGATGATCTGGCATGATGCTATTATCTGCTAACCTGTAATCAAGCAGCTTTTGCTCGGTTGAAAGCAACCTATCCACCTACACACCACAATACACTCACTTTTGTAAATATGAAAACGACCATTTTGCCCACAGCCAAGTGAAAGTTATAATCCAGACCTCAGCAATTACTATATCGATGCATTGTTGGAGGCCTTTAAGAACAGAACTTTCGGCACCCGTCATAGTCGATGCCATTTCCTCACATGAAGACGCATGTGCACCAGCAACCTTGACAACACCAAGAATTCTAAAATTAGGCGAAGTATTGGAAAAACCATATTGGTATCATGGAAAGCAATCAGAATAAATTGATGCACAAATGAAAAAAAGGTACATACTCAGATCTAGATGCGAATCCAGTGTGATCCTTGTCGACTTCAACAAACACGATACCTCTCTGTGGAATGAAGTATGGATCTTTAGGTTGCAATCCACCCAAATTTATCAAGAATATCAACTAATATAAAGTTAATCTATGTTCAAAGTACTTAGTAAGGTTAATATGATCAATAAAAGTACGTTGAATTTTAAAATCCATTTCTTTCTCCTTTGAACTTGATGGTTCCATCTGTGACAAAAAAAAATCATAAGTTGCTTCCTGAACCATTGGCTTGGTAATTTCCTGAAACAGAAATATTGGTTGTTTTGTTGTTCCAGTCCTATCCCGCAGTCCGACTCATATTACAAAATATGAAAGATTAAAAGTCAAAATTCAAAAGAAATTGTGATAGAAATATTTTAAATATAAAATAAGATTGTAATAAGATGTATCAGACCTGATTAGCCGTGATCCCTTCTATCTGCTTTATCAAAGGGCTCCTGATTTCAGTCCTCTCCTGCACTCCCATTCATATTTTAAGTTTGATCAGATTTAATGATTTAAAGAAATATATAAAGATTTTTACCTGAGTGAGAGAAGTTGACAAGAGTGAAACAATGGAAGTAAAAGCAGGAAATCCAGTAGGGTCATATGATGTTGGTTCTCCCCATTTATTTACTGATGGAATAAAATCTTTATAAACAGCAAATGAACCATTAAATTTTGAAGCTTCAATAACCCAAACATTAACATTTTCTCCAAGTTTTGAAACGATAATTTCACCAATTTTTTCAATATCTGATAGCCTTTCAATCACTGTATTCCCAGTGCCCCTCACTCTGTCCCCATTGAAGAATATAGCATTCATTGAAGGTACCTTCATAATTACGCCACATCAGTAAAAAAAACACTTCATTACAACTATATATTTATATGTAATGTGACTGTAAATTTGTGGTATTTTTAGATTTTTATAGACTTACAATTGGATTTTGGAAAAAAGTTGCTATAAAAAAAGATGCTGCAACTTTGTAGTGACCTCTGCTAACAGGAAATAAAGGAACCTTCAATATTCCACTCCAACGGCCCATTGACTAATTGACCTACAAAATCACAGAGGAAAAGAAAGGATAAAACCGTAAATTTATTCTAAACTTTAACAAAATTATTGATTTTAGCACATACAACTATCTGTGGATCGTACACCAGCGAGACCTACCAATAACTTCAGAAAACGCATCCTCCTAATACCAACAATCTCTTGTTTTGCCTTTTAACTCCTCCCTTAATTGATGAGGTCGAATCTTCATCTAAGATCTAACACTTCGTTATGAAGACCATAATACTAAAGCCGCAGCTAAAAATGTAGAAACATAACAAAAAATTGCAATTCGCGAGAAGAAGAATCAGAAAGATAAATTCAAAACCCTTAAATTAGAAGAAAGATAAATTATAAGGGATTTGTAATACATACTTTGTTGTTGAAGAAGTAAAACGTAACCAAACCTGCAAATTTAAGAAGACAATTAACAGCAAAAATGGAAAACGTTGAAGAAGTAAAAACGTAAGGAAAACCTGAAAATTTCGAGAAATAGAAAATCAATCAGCAAAATCGGATAGAATCAGAAGGAAGTTGAACCGGAAAATTAAGATGCGTACGTACCTGTCGCATCGCAGGAGCAAGGAGGAAAGCGACATCAAATAATGATAGCAGGTATAATCGAAGCAATAGAAGGAAGACGAAAACCCTAGGACGCAAAATCGAGGAAGTGGTGGAGACTCGATGAAGCGGTGGAGACGATGAATGGTAAAGACGATAGAAAAGAGGCGGTGGCAACTCTACATAGACCGGGTTGAGCAGATCCAAACCCGAATTACAGGACCCAGATCCAACAGACGACCCGCATGTCACAATTGGAAAAAAACGTGTATATATATATATATATATATATATATATATATATATATATATATATATATATATATATATATATATATATATATATATATAAACCAATGCAATTATGTAAATGAATAATCATTAAAATGACTAAAATGGGACGTGTCATACCACGAAATAATTATCTTTTTCAAAACTATCACAAATTAGCCACATATTTCACAAAATGGTCTTTGCGGAATTCCTTTAATTTTGCAAATTTTCTTTTCTAGTAAAAAACCTATTAATTTTGCCAACAATTTTGCAAAATTATTACCATTTTGCCCAATCATCGATATTTCATTTAGTTTGTGAATTTATTTCGCGAAAATAGCTATTATTTTGCGAAATTAATACCAACTGAATGTGTTTCTAACAGTTTATAAAGTAATTTCACGAAAGCGAATTCGATTTTGCAAAACGGTCATTTTCAAAATGCTATTTAGCAAATTTGATTTTGCAAAATGGTTATTCTGTGATAAATTTTCAAAACGATGGTCATTTGCGACATGACACATCCCAATTTAGTCATTTTAGTGATTACCCCTTATCTAAAACCTCCAATTTGATGCAAATATAGACCTCAATAGATAATATCCATGAAAAAAACATGTTTAAAACCGAAATTTAAGTACAAAAGACTCTACAAACCTTTAGGCCATTGAGAAAGGATGCTTTCTTTCAGTGTTGAAACAGTCGCGGCTGCTGGAAATCTTCTAGGACCAATATCGGATCCACCAATCAAATGAAATCTTATCTATAATGAATCTTGAACTCCAGACATTTTTCAATTTTATCTGTAACAGAAATAATACATACCCAAATACGTAAAGATGTTTATTTGTTCTTTTTCCGCGATACAAAAGAAAGAATATATGAACTCGATTAGATAACGCAAGTAATTTTCCGCCATGTGCGAGCCAGACCCCCCTTAAAACCCCCAAACCCCCTTACCCCCCACTTGTTTTTCCTTTTATTGAATTTAAATATGATTTTCAAGTATATGCTACATATGGGTGAAAAAAAAGCCTAAAAACTGAAACCCCCAATTCAGACCAGGTCCAATTAATAACCGATCCAACTGAAGCCTTGTCAAAACTGAAAATTCGTCTTCAGAAGCTCATCCCTTCTTCTCTAACACAGCCGCAATTCCTACCAACATAAACAAAAACAAAATTACCTTAAAAATCACGTAATTGCTTCTTTATGCACTTGTATAAAATATTCCAACGATCAATTCTGTAAAAGTACCTTAGAAACGTTGTTAAACTATTACTTAGTCTCATGACAAATTGCAAACTTTGAGCATTTGGTTTACAAAACTGTTACACTATTAACCAAATACCTCACATCTCAAATGGATGCCATTATTCATACATTATACAAAAGGACCAAATTATTGATATCAAACTGCTCCTATTTTTTAAAGCTTTCATGTAAAACTTTTTTGCAGATATTTTTTATAGTAGTAAAAGGCTTATTACCTTGACTCTCTTTCTATTGGGCATCAGAACCAAACCCAAAGCGCGATGCTGACTGGTACTGTACAAGTGGTTTCTTTCCAGGAGGGAACCAAAACTCAACATCATCCACAAACTGATACAACAAAATAAACTAATTCAACACCATCCACAAACTGATACAACAAAATAAACTAATTCAACACCATCATTTCAACAAAAAAACATGTTTTATTTCTTAAACTTACCCCCAAAGTCGGGCTTTCATACTCCAGTTGTATATAATCCTCTTTCTTCTCTACTACCCTTGGTGTGAAGTTATCCGGTTTTGTTGATATTATCTGTTATAAACCATAAAAAAAGCTAGTAAAACCCTTTGAAATTTGAAGGAAAATGGGTTTTTAATTTAATACTTGAAATGTTTTTATCTAACCACTTCAAGAGGCTCCTCCATTGCCACTTCTTTGCTCACTGGTTTCTTACTTCCAAGGCCTTCATTTTGGATTATAGTTCCTGCAGAAAGCAAAGTTTATGAACATCGATTTGAAAATTGAAGTGGTTTAATTAATATTCAAACTCAATGTATGACAACGTGAATGGTTTCTTACTTCCAAGGCCTTCATTTTGGATTATAGTCCCCTTGCTATAGTGCAACTTACAGGTTTAGTCCAATTTTGGATTTTGGCTGAACCTGTAATTTCCAGTCTCAACTGACAAGAATAGAATCGGTAAACATTATCACCCCATGGAATCAAATCTAAGATCAGTGATATACTATGTACTGAAAAGAAAGTATTCAATTTCAAAACCAAATTGATTTTTCATTTGCAACATTCATACTGGAGAAATAAACAATTACCAACGGTTTCTAACACCTCCAATACCACGAAACATTATCATTCAAATATCAAAATAGAATTAGTAAACTAACCATTGTTGTTACATTAGATGATAAACTGACAGTGATTAAAATTTGCACGGTTGCAAGGACATGCAAATTTATAGATTTGGGAAACAGTCCTTTTAGCTCGAAGTTAAAGGAAACATAGAAAATAAACACATAAATAAACACAAATGCTTTCAAAAACCCGAAAAAAAAATAGGCGGTGACAGTCAAGTTTTGTGGTTAGCTTGGAGGGCAAGGAAGATGTTAGAAATGGTCTTTATCAAGATTAGTGGATATTGTTGTTTGTCCCACATTGGTGGAAAGAAGAAAAGCAAGTGGGTTTATAAGTGAAAATTGCTTAAAATATTCAAATAGTTTGAAATACATTTGGAGGGAAACTATTAAGACTATGTAATATATATATATATGTATATATATATATATATATATATATATATATATATATATATATATATATATATATATTAATAGTCTTGATTAAGCACTTAGCTATATATATATATATATATATATATATATATATATATATATATATATATATATATATATATATATATATATATATATATATATATATATATATATATATATATATATATATTAATAGTCTTGATTAAGCACTTAGCACTTTGCATCCTTTGAAATTAAAATATATCAGATTTTTAATATAATTAAATTTTAATTTCGTTGGTCATTTAATAATGATTTTTGGCAGTTTTTCGTGGCAGTTTTTTAGGATAAGTTGAAACTGCATTTAACTGCCTTTTATCAGATATATATATATGACTAGAGAGATAAGATTATGGTTATCTCTTTTTCTTCGATTTTTTCCATTCCAAAAAATCCACAACGATGTTCATAGAGAGTTTCAAGAACACTGCTTGATTCTCTATTTTTTGAGGTCGAATCCTGGGAGGAAACTAGTCCGCGATCCACCAGTGTTTTATAGTGGGGGCTAATATTCCTTAAGGACAGTGTTATCACGTCCTCAATTGTTTTCTAATATTTTCTATTCATTCTCAATTCAAGTACTAGTTTTAACAATCTTAAGGAATATTACAAATGGATTTTCTGAAGATGTTTGGGCAAGAATCCATCAAACTGGATCGAATGGATGGTCTGAGTTTTACTCGTTGGAGGGACAAGATGAAATTTCTGTTGACTGCACATAATGTCTACTATGTTTTGGAGCCCGACTCAAGGGCAATTACTGAGATTGATGATGCTGATGTGAGAAAACGCGCTCATGATAACATGCTCTGTCGTGGATACATTCTCACAACTCTCACTGATCGTTTGTATGACTTGTACTCACAATTCCAATCCGCAAAGGAAATCTGGGATGCTTTGGAGACCATGTACAACACTGAAAAACAAGGGGCAGATAAGTTTATCATCTTTAACTTTTTTGAATTCAACATGACTGATGAAGAATCTATTCTTGATCAAGTTCACAAGTTTCTTGTTTTGGTGTCCAAGATTAAGGAAGTCAAAATTGACATTCCAGAAAGGTTGTTAGTTGGGGCAATTATTGCCAAATTACCCCAATCCTGGCACAACTATGGCACAACTACAGGAAGAAATTGATGCACACAACAGAAGACTTCAATCTTGAACAAATTCAGAAACATTTGAAGATTGAAGAGGAAACACGCTCACATGAAAAGAATCTGATTGGTGCATCAACTTCGAAAGTTAATCATGTTGAATCTGGAAAAACACAAAACAAGAAAAGAAAGGCTAACTCTGATTCCCACTCTGGAAACAAAAAAGGCAAGAAACCTTTGTCTGAAATTGTGTGCTACAATTGCAAAGAAAAGGGGCATATGAAGCGTCATTGTCCAAAGAAGAAGAATCTGAATTCAAACAAGAAGACTAAGGAAGGAAACAACAATGCAAACATGGTGGAAGAAGAAGATATCACTGAAATCACAGCCATGATTTCTGAATTACATGTTGGAATGATTCAAGAATTGCATATGGCGAGTGTGATAACAACTACTGATTGGTGGTATGATTCTGGTGCAACTACACATGTTTGTAACAACAAAGCTTTGTTTAAGACTTATGAAGAAGCGAAATCTGGTCATGAAGTGATGATGGGTGATCATCACACTTCAAATGTTGCTGGAAAAGGGAATGTTGAAATTGAATTTACTTCTGGAAAGAAACTGACTCTTGTAGATGTTCTTCATGTTCCTAGTATTAGGAAGAATCTTGTTTCTGGTTTTAAAATTTGTAAGGGTGGGATAAAGGCTGTGATAGAATCTGATCAAGTGGTTCTATCTAAGAAAAATGTATTTGTTGGCAAAGCCTATGCTTGTGATGGCATGTTCAAACTTAATATCAATAAAGTTGCTAGTTCTGATTATTTTCTTGATTGCAATTTTATTTCGAATTTCAATCTTGAATGTTCTACTTTCAATTTATGGCATAATCGTTTAGGACATATAAATTATAGAACTATGAAAGATATGTCTAAACAAGGAATTATATCATATAGTGGTGAACATAAAGATAAATGTGAAGTATGCGTTCAAGCTAAAATGAAAAGAAAGCCTTTTCCTAAAGTTGATAGAGAAACATAAATACTTGAATTAGTGCATTCTGATATTTGTGAATTAAATGGTCAATTGACTCGAGGTGGAAATAGGTATTTCATAACTTTTATTGATGATAGTTCGAGATATACCTATGTTTACTTACTTAAATCAAAAGACCAGGCTTTTGAGACATTCAAGAAATATAAGGCTGAGGTTGAAAACCAAAAGGGCAAAAAGATTCAGATTTTAAGAAGCGATAGAGGAGGCGAATATTTCCCTACTGAATTTTCTTCCTATTGTGAGTCACATGGGTTGATTCATCAAAGAACTGCACCATATTCTCCTCAACAGAATGGAATTGCAGAAAGGAAGAATGGAATCTTGCAAGATATGATTAATGCTATGTTAGTCAATGCAAGTTTACCTAAGAACTTGTGGGGTGAAGCGTTACTTACAGCATGTCATGTAAGTAATAGAGTAATATCAAAGAAATTCCGGGTATCTCCATATGAATTGTGGAAAGGTAGAAAGCCAAATATAAACTATTTTAAAGTTTGGGGCTGTTTGGCTTATTATAAAGTACCTTTACCAAAAATGACAAAATTGGGACCAAAAGCTTTAAAGAGTGTGTTTGTTGGTTATGCTGAAAATTCAAAAGCATATCGTCTATTGGATTTAGATTCAAATGTTATTGTTGAATCTAGAGACGTAGAGTTTTTTGAATATAAATTTCGCAATGATTTAACAATTGTTGATTCAACTACTGTTGATGACAATGCAAATCAGATCCCAAAAAATGTTTCAAGTTCGAATTTGGACTTGACCAATAAAAGATCTATGCGTGCATCTTCTAGTGCACCTAGAAGAAGTGAAAGGGCTAGAAAAGAGAAACATCTGGATTATGATTTCATTGATCCTCAAGCTATTACCTTTTTGGTTGAAGGTGATAGGGCGAATAATATTCTGAATAAAATTCCTATTCTACTTAATGTAGAGGACGCACCTAGAACTTATAAAGAGGCGATTTCTTCTAGAAATTTTGCATTTTGGAAGGAGGCAATAAATGATGAAATGGATTCCCTTATTGGAAACAATACATGGGAAATTTCAGATTTACCTCCGGGTTCCAAAGCTATTGGGTGTAAATGGGTCTTTAGAATTAAATACAACACAGATGGATCCATTCAAACCTTTAAAGCTAGGTTGGTCATTCAAGGCTTTAGTCAAAAAGAAGGAGTGGATTATTTTGATACTTATGCACCAGTAGCAAGAATTACATCAATAAGGATGTTGTTTGCCTTAGCTTCTATTTATAATTTGCCTATACATCAAATGGATGTTAAAACTGCCTTTCTAAATGGTGATTTGGATGAAGAAGTATATATGAAACAACCTGAAGGGTTTGTTTTACCTGGTCATAAAAATAAAGTTTGTAGACTAAAGAAATCCTTGTACGGTTTAAAACAAGCACCGAAGCAATGGCATGAGAAATTTGATATGGCTATTTTATCAAATGGGTTTTCTCATAATTCATCAGATAGATGTTTATATTCTAAATTTACAAAAGAATATGGAGTTATTCTATGCCTATATGTTGATGATATATTAATTGTTGGTACCAATATGGTAGGTATAAATGAAACTAAGAAGTTTCTGACTTCATGTTTTCAGATGAAAGATCTAAATGAAGTTGATACTATATTGGGGATTAAAGTTACAAGGCATAGTGGGGGTTTTGCATTAAATCAATGTCATTACATTGATAAAATATTGAACAAGTTTGATCACTTGAATATTAAAGAAGCAAATACTCCATATGATTCTTCTTGTAAGTTGGATAAAAATAGTGGTCGAGCTATTGCACAGATAGAATATGCAAGTGCTATTGGGTGTTTAATGTATGCTACACATTGTACTAGACCTGATATTGCATTTTCGGTTTGCAAACTTTCAAGATACACGAGTAATCCAAGTAATAATCACTGGAAAGCAATAGGAAGAGTTTTTGGTTATCTTAAACGAACTAGAAAGCTAGCATTGCATTATGATCATTTTCCAGCTGTACTAGAAGGTTTCTCTGATGCTAGTTGGATATCTAGCGGTAGTGATAATAAATCCACAAGTGGTTGGATTTTTACACTGGGTGGTGGGGCTGTTTCTTGGGCTTCAAAGAAACAAACTTGTATAACACATTCCACCATGGAGGCTGAATTTTTAGCTTTAGCAGCGGCTGGTAAGGAAGCAGAATGGCTAAGAAACATGTTATTGGATATAGAGTTGTGGCCACAACCAATGCCAGCCATTTCCTTACGCTGTGACAGTGAGGCTACTTTATGTAGAGCATACAATAAAATTTACAATGGCAAATCTAGACATATTAGCCTCAGACATGCATATGTTAAACAGTTGATTTCTGATGGTATAATAACTGTTACATATGTTCGCTCTTGTAGTAACTTAGCGGATCTGTTTACTAAAGGTCTTCCAAGAGACATTATTTTTAGTACTACAAGAGAAATGGGTTTGAAACTCATTGAATAAAGTTAACAGCAATAGGAACCCAACCTTTATTTAGACTAACATCTACCTAAAGGTTCAATGTGGTAAAAACAAGTTGCTGTAAACTAGTGTTTGTATTCTAGGGTGAGTTATTATTAGCTCTTAATGAAATGTTCCTTTGGTATTTGAGGGATTTCACCTATGTGGACATAAGAGGTGGTGCCGCTTCAGCAAAAGTGTGTATAACTTTTGTAGATGTCCATGAATCCGGGATTAGCACATGGCCATAATAGTGCTACCATGTTATGAACATTGATTGCAGATTGTGTGTGTTATTTTTCCGAGTCTAACACTAGGAATCATGGCTCAAAAGCTTTTTAGCCGCCATTTATTTCGTTAGGCTATTTGAATCGTATACACTATGTTAAGGTTCAAGGCGTAAGCTACCTTAACTTATGCATAATACTGTTGGTTTCTTGATAAAGCCCAAGTGGGGGATTGTTAGAAATGGTCTTTATCAAGATTAGTGGATATTGTTGTTTGTCCCACATTGGTGGAAAGAAGAAAAGCAAGTGGGTTTATAAGTGAAAAGTGCTTAAAATATTCAAATAGTTTGAAATACATTTGGAGGGAAACTATTGAGACTATGTAATATATATATATATATATATATATATATATATATATATATATATATATATATATATATATATATATATATATATATATATATATTAATAGTCTTGATTAAGCACTTAGCACTTTGCATCCTTTGAAATTAAAATATATCAGATTTTTAATATAATTAAATTTTAATTTCGTTGGTCATTTAATAATGATTTTTGGCAGTTTTTCGTGGCAGTTTTTTAGGATAAGTTGAAACTGCATTTAACTGCCTTTTATCAGATATATATATGACTAGAGAGATAAGATTATGGTTATCTCTTTTTCTTCCGTTTTTTCCATTCCAAAAAATCCACAACGATGTTCATAGAGAGTTTCAAGAACACTGCTTGATTCTCTATTTTTTGAGGTCGAATCCTGGGAGGAAACTAGTCCGCGATCCACCAGTGTTTTATAGTGGGGGCTAATATTCCTTAAGGACAGTGTTATCACGTCCTCAATTGTTTTCTAATATTTTCTATTCATTCTCAATTCAAGCACTAGTTTTAACAGAAGACTCAAGCATAACATGTGTAAAATTTACAAAGAACCACATTGATCTAATTTTATTAATAGAGTTGGGGAGGGGCTAGCAGGTGGCACCCCTATCTTGTGCCATTGGGAAAATATCACAGGCCAAGAAGACTACTTTTGCAAAAGGGATAAAAAGAAGAGAAACATCAATATATTTTGACGGTGATTAAAATCAACCGGAGTTTTAATCGGAACCTAATTGAAAAACAAAGATTATATATTAATATACAGGTACACACAATCAACAGTTGATACAAAATTTCATAATTGAAAATTTACCACATTGTCTTGAGGTTTTCTCTTGTAATAAGCAAGCAAAGTCGATTCAAGAACGAAATATCTCATATGAATGAAAGATCTCCGAATTTTTCTCCTTCCATATCGCACCATCCACCCATCATACAAAACTTTCGGATTCGACATCTCAATATCTTTTCCCGATCCTCACGAAATCGAGAACTAACAACTCATTTTTCCAGAACGAAAAACCCCCCAAAATTGAAATCAATCAAAAACCCACAAACCTAAACCCCGCAGTTTCAAATTCCAAACCCGGTTTATCGATTAAGTAGGATAAATTCAATCCACGAGTACATCGAAGGAAAGTTTTATAATGAAGGCAAATGAAAGCAACAAAAAACGAAAAGAAAGGATATCCAAAATAAACAACCACATGAAAAAAATACCTTCGAGAACAATGAACACAGTAAGGATTATCCAAAGCAGTCGGAAATCTCACACATGCAAATGGATACAAGAGACAGACGGTGTGTAAGACGGAGGTGGAGGCCAATCGGTGGGTAAGGGGTTGACGGTGGGAAAGACGAATGAGGAAGGCGTGCAGGATCGACGGGAAATCGACAGAGGTGGAGAGCAATCGGTGCGTAAGGGCTTGACGGTGGGAAGGACGAATGAGGAAGGAAGCGGTGGACACAATAGAAGTTCGGAATATAAAACACTGAGATCCCGTATAAGGATCCGACCGACAGAAGATCTGCATGTCACAAGCCAAAAATAAAAAACGTTACACCGGATGACAAAAATCACGCAAATTGATTAATAGATAAATATTATTTTGGTTTTTAATTACTTAGTATGTTGTGTTATCTCCTGTTTTAAGTAGACAAGTTTAAAATTATTGATTTTAGATAATGATGATACCCTTAGCAAAAGAACCATAAATGTTGTAAACAAATAGATTTTTTGAAATTTATGATATTTAAATATGTTTTTGTCATTTATAACAAAAGCAACATATATATTTTGATTTTTCAGACGATATAAATGTATTATATAAGTTGTCGTATGTAATATATATATATATATATATATATATATATATATATATATATATATATATATATATATATATATATATATATATATATATATATTTGCAAGTTAGGGATAAATCCTATTACACGGGTACGTAATATACTACAGTCTAGCTAGGTACATATGGGACTGCTCGGTCGTTATACCGTTGAACCTTCCCTTTCTCCAAGTAGATGCTGCACAGAGACTAGACCCGCACACGCAATCGGCAAACCCTGGCGCATAGCACACGCCCACCCCGTAAGGACGCCCTGCAGGCAACTGACTACTGGTTAAACCAGTAGACCCGGGTACGCACAACACCGCCTAGCACAGAGGTCGCAAACTAGGCATTAATATCTTTAGCCTTCATTTGCGTGGAGTGAGGCTAGAACCCACAACCTCTCCCAAGGGCCTTAGCCATTCCAACCAACGATGATGTGTTATATATATATATATATATATATATATATATATATATATATATATATATATATATATATATATATATATATATATATATAATTTTTTATATTTTGGTCTTTCAATAAAATATAAAATTACTATATAAATATTTTTATTATGATTTATTAGTTAGTATTTACAAATCATTTCTTACATTAATTATATATAACGATCACACCCATACCAATATCTATCCATTATACTACATACAAGTTGTTTGCAAATTTATAATTTACATAATTTTTATTATATAATTTATTTTAACATTTCAACCGTGTAATACACGGGTTTAAAACCTAGTATATATATATTATAGAGTAAACTCTATATTATAAAACTCCATAAAAAATGATTTAAAAAAGTTATCACTATTTAAATGTATTTTATGAAATTACGACATGTTTACTGTAAGACATATAGAATATTATTCAACTAATCCCAACAACGGACTTATTATATTAAATTAATATATTTTGTTTTAACTGTTTTTCTATGTAGTTATGTTTGTTGGAATATAACTCTAATTGCGACCTTGATAATATTGCCAATCGGTTACTAAATTATTGTACCTGAAAGCCATTTAGTTTTAACCAAAATGTTTCCACAAATTGCAAAACGAAATAATATATAAAAATTCGAATCGGTTTTAATTTGGTTTTAACCCAAATAGTCCACACATAATAATCATGATGTATTCCATTAGTTAGAAAATATTTGTGTTTGTATTGTGCTTTGTTAACCTAAAATGGACACAAAGGGGTAACGTCTCTATAAATGTTATTAAATATAGACGACTTGTCAAGAAAGTTAAGAGTCGTTGTTTTCACCTGCAGCACCGAAATATTCATGTCAAATCCATAAATCTTGGGACCCTACTACCTCAAGGATTATGTGAGGGTATCGATGATCGGCTCGTGTAAATTGGTCGTGTCATGCACTAGGACAAGTAGCCCATTCCCAATACATACATTCAACGCTTCCGATCATTCCTGAAAACCCATGTTTGCTTTCATGTGTGTCGTTCAACGTTCGAATGTTATTAACCGTTGGTTTACACAAATATTGTTTGGTGTAAAGTTGGATGATAACACTAGCAAACTCGTAAACACTTTCCCTAAAGGTACGCTCAGACATTTTGAAGTACTTATCTCATAAATCAAATACGGTGCCGGTTGCAATTTGACGGACTGTGCATCTCATTTTAATTGGAAAAATGGGTTGATTTCATTCAAGTCACGAAGTGTGCGCTGAAAAAATTGCTTGCTCATCCGGATCCTTCGCTGAAACTGGACCGGCGTATATAACACATATTCCGTTAAATAGTCGTGTACAAGGAGATCGTATGCAACTTCACGATCACTGTTTATTGTAGCTGACGACGACGACGAAACCGAAGACTGGTACAACTACTTGCATTGCCGATTGAATCAACCAATCATCTGACGACGACGAAACCGAAGACAAAGATGAAGATGAATCGAAGCTCCCCCTAGATTTCCCCCTCACCACACCGGACCGCCTAAGAGATACAAATATTAAGCGACTCAATGACTTTCTTTTGACCGATCGGAATGATTATCAGTTAATTATATATTTTATATTCAAAATAAGCATGCGGCAATTTGCCAATTACGGTTCTCTAGTAGGAAAGTGAAGAATGTGGTCAACGCGTGTTATGACGCGATTGTTTTTCACTTATAATAACACATTTTTTCTAAAGCATTGTGAACAAATGCAAATGAAGTCCACAAAACCGTTTCTCTTTCTTCTTCAAATAATCGTCAATGTTGCTCTTCTCCACGTAGTTCAGTGTGCCGATTACGGCGTCTACAGTTGCAATAACAGTCGCAATTTCACTAGCACCACATACCTAACGACCATCCATGCCGCACTCGTTTCACTCCCCGGAAACATCGCAGACAACCGAGAATTCTTCAATTCGTCTGCCGGCAACAACACGGATGAACACGTGAATGCCATCGCGGTGTGCCGCGGTTACATCGAATGGGAAGCTTGCCGGAAGTGTATGATAGAGTCGATTACGTTGCTTCCACATAATTGTCCTAACCAAAAGGAAGCGGCGGCATGGTACCCGGCTTGTATGGTGCGTTATTCAGACCGGAAAATTCTTGGAGTGCTTGATACCTGGACTCCCCACAAAGTTGCGACCTCGGCGACGGCTAACGACGTCAGTGAATTCAACAAGGCTTTAACGAATCTGACATCTAGTTTACAGGCGAAAGCTGCCGGAGGCGATTCCTTTCGGAAATTGGCGGTTGGAAGTGTAACTTATGGGGAAGATTCTTTGACAATCTACGCGATGATGCAATGCTCTCCTGATTTATCGAGGGAGCATTGTAATAAATGTCTGGACAGTGCAATCACTGAGCTTCATGATTGTTGTAGCAGCAACGTGGCAGCGAGAGTGTTTTCTACCAATTGCTTTCTAAGGTACGCGAATGACAAATTCTATGATGACTCCACATCACCGCCATCGCCATCCCCTTCAGGTACTTATTAATTACACAATTTCATAAGCATGTTCTCAATCAATGACAATCCTTCTGGCCACTTAATTTATCGAGTTCAAATCACGATCTGGATATTAAAACGAGTTAGAATCTTAAGAAAAACTTTTTAAGCAGGAAAAAAGGGAAGGAAGAGCAAGACTACAAGAACGGAAACAATTGTCGTTGCAGTTTCATTTACTTGTGCTGGGTTAATTGGGTTTGGCATTGGTGTCTGGTTGTTTTGTGCAAAAAAACAGCGGAAAGAAGAAAAACCCACCAGCTTGACTTCAATACTTGTAGGACATGGACAAACTTCAACGAATGACACTCGTAAGTTTTGTAACTTTGCAAAAAAAGGTGCTTTATTTGCAATAAAAGAAACTCAGACCTTAATGTTTTGTCATTTTGATGGCTGGTTGTGGTTGTTTAGATGGAATGGATATTGTAATGTTACGATCTTTGCAACACGATTTGGGGGCAATTGAAGTTGCCACAAACAACTTTTCTCAAGAAAACATGATTGGTAAAGGCGGGTTTGGTTTGGTCTACAAGGTATGACTGATCTTTTACGATTTGTTTACAACATATACTGTTACCTAACTCATGAAATATAACAAGATCCTAAAAACTTAATTTGCAGGGTGTTCTTCAAAGTGGGCAAGAAGTAGCAGTGAAAAGATTATCAGAAACATCGGGACAAGGTGTAGAAGAATTTGTAAACGAAGCTGTTTTAGTGGCAAAGCTTCAACATCGAAATCTTGTGAGGCTTTTAGGGTTTTGCCATGATGCGAAAGAAAAGATCCTCATTTACGAATATGTTCCAAACAAAAGTCTAGACTACTTTTTATTCGGTTAGTTTCAATTTTCAAATACACCCATCATGATTTTGTTATATTTATTTATCTTGATTATGGCATCTAAAATGTGTATGATTGTTATGTATAATAGATCGCGTTAAGCAATTGCAATTGGATTGGGTGACACGATGGAAAATCATAGGAGGGATTACTAGAGGACTCCTTTATCTACATGAAGATTCAAGATTAAGAATAATTCATAGAGATTTGAAAGCAAGTAATATCTTGTTAGATCAAGATATGAATGCAAAAATTGCGGATTTTGGATTGGCTAGGATTTTCGGTGTGGATCAAACTCTTGGAAACACGGATAAAATTGCTGGAACCCTGTAAGTTTTCATCATCATATTCTCCTTATAATAGTACTAAATTGGGTCAATAATATATAGAATGTTAGGTTTGTCTATGGATCGGGAAACAGTTATCTAGAATTCATAATCACGCACTCAATTACAAATTTACAACTTTAAGAAACGAAAAATCAACACGTGATTCAAATATATGGGGGTTGCTATGAATTTTCGTTATAAGTTGTTGGTGATAAAGTACATGAAGAAACATCCTCCCTGAATTTGGTAAAGAAGGCCCCACCTAGACACATAATTCTATTTTCACCACATGGGGCTCTCAAACCCTTTTGCAAATGTCCAATTGAAAGTCACGTACGTAGGACCTGGTCTGTGGGTCCATTTCTATCACACTGACATTATTCTAATTCCTATAAAGGTATAACTATTATATATCTCTATAGTTTAATATACATGCGAAACACGTCCCCGTTGTTAATGGCATTTATAAGGCTGAAGGGAGTGGTGCCTCCAACATTTGGGAGGCAAGCATGACACGTAGGCGCCATGTAGACTTTGTTGGCAACACCAGTTTTGTTGTGGCACTCAAGGGGTGGAACGTTGGCAACATAAATTTTTTTTTTTTAATTTAAAAAATCATATTTTAAATAAAAATAAAACATAACATATTTTAAATTAAAATAAAACACACCAAATACCATTTCATTAAAATAAAAAGACAAATAACATAAAATCCTACGAAATTAAAAGTTCGAAATTTAAAACAAAATAAAGACGTCGCTACTTGAAAAAAAAAACTACAAATTATATTTCTTGCGGATTTGGTCTTTGAGCGCCATCGCGGAATCGTAGTTTGCCCCGGTTAGGTGACTAACGTCTTGCAAAAACATTTGCATTTCCGCTAGCCGGGTGTTTTCTTGCCATTGATTATCTAACGACGTGCGCAAACCTCTAAACTCGTCGCGCATTTCTTCATAATGTTCCATCTTAGAACCCGCGGAAGAAGTGGATGAGGTCGCCTTCCCTTTTCTTTTTGCCCGGTCCCGACCCATCGGACGTGGAGGCGGTGATGGTTCCACTTCTTCAACTTCGTCAACGTCATCGTTAAGGTTGACGCCGATATGACCATCCGAAGAAACGTGATATGAGCCCGACTCCGATGTTTTGCTTCTTTTGGAGCTCGAACCACCACCAAATTCCAACTTAAAGACTTGTTCCCATTTTTGGCTATGACGAACAACATTCCAAGCGTGTGGAAATTTAAACGGCTTGACGTTGTCGTCTCGGTACATGTAGTTGGCTTTCTCCAAAATACTCGACTCGCTTTCTCCACTCCTCCATTGATTCACCAAATTAATGTAAATGGCGTTGAAAGCCATAACACATTTGTTCATGTTGTTCCACTTCGTGTTGCATTGATCTTTGTTGCGGTAAGAGTTCCCTTTTTTCATGCCTTTGCGGAAACGTCTCGTCACTCGAAACCAAAACCGATCACGTTGTTGATTTTTGCCCGTTTTTGGATCCTCGGACACATCGACCCATGCACGGGCTAACTCCGTCTCTTCTTGAACCGTCCACTTTTGACTTGCGGCCCGTCCACTTCTTTGCCTAGGTTGGGGCTCCTCCTCCGCTTCGGCTGACGAATCCGAATTTTCCACCGCATACTCGTTTTGCGGCTCCTCGGGCTCGGGATCGGTTTGAATTGGTGCTTGCTCGGGTGGGCTTCGGGTTTGTTGGAAATTGAAGTTGGCCGATGACGATTGTGGAAACGGATTGAAGCCTTGTTGAAAAAGTTGTTGTGGTATTATCCCGTATTGCGGATAAAATGGTGAACCGCTCAACATCGGGTTTGACGAATACATCGGACCCTCGAATTGTGGACGATACGGTGGCGGAGACGACGGATCGTACCCAAAAATGTTTGGGTTGTTTTGCGGATTGTTGGAGGGATTGTTGGAGGGATTGTTGGAAGCCATTTTTTGAAATTAGTATTGAGTAAAAATTCTGAATAAGTGTTGGGTAAACATTCTGAATAAGTGTATGATATATATAGACATGGTATTGATTTAAAAAAAAAACAAAAAATTTTTTTTTTTTTTTTAAATTTGGACCGTTCAACGGTCAAAGTGTAAGTTCCCAACATATTCCATAGAGAGAGAAACGGCAAAGGCATGCCGCTCCTCCCTTGCCGCTGCTCGATGCCGCACCTGGGGGGCGGTGTTGCCGCCGGCAAAAATGCTCCACGTCGGATGCCTCCGGCAAAATTCGTTCCACTCCGTGCAGCCTAATTATATAGCAAGTCACGTAGGACCTGGTCTTCCTAAACTTAAAAGCAGAGTTTCAATGCCTGTGGGATCCATTTCTACCACATTGACATTTTTCTGATTCCTAAAAGGCTATAATTATTATTATATACATCTATAGTTTAATATACGAATAGTTTGGTTTTCGGTTCGGTTTGGTTCGGTTCTTCCGATCCATACGCTCGCTCTTACTTTTGGAGACACCGTTGTGGATCTTAGACCATGTGTGTAAGAATAGTTGATTAAGATTACCCTAAAAATTAAGTTGAAATAAATATAAATATAATGTATAATAACACTTTAATGATTGAAAATCAAAAACTTGAAGACTCAAAGTTACGAATTGGTTGGCGAGTCATGTGTGGGTAGGCCCACGGCCCCATTTTTGCATGTCAATTAATTAACAAAACTATTCTTGCAAAGTAGGGTAAGAATCCTTACCACCATAATGTATCATGTATAATGTTGGTAAACTCTATACCAAGTAAATACTGTATGTTTTCCTTTTTTATTATGTTTTTTGCAACTATTATCATGTGTGACTATAGACCCTAATCATTTATGGAGAATTGAATCTCTCTAATCTTAAAATATCCTACTTGCTTGTAGTGGATACATGGCGCCAGAGTATGCAATGTACGGACATTTCTCAGTGAAATCTGATGTATTCAGTTTCGGTGTCATAGTTCTTGAGATTATTAGAGGTCAGAGAAACTCTCACTTCCATAGACAAGATGGAGTCGAGGACCTCCTGCTCTTTGTAAGTCACTCGTGAACTTTCAGTACATTTTCCGACCACCATATTTTAAAATTCTAAACCTGTCACCATTTGTATTTTCACAACAAATTGCGGATCATTTTACTTGTCTCATCCCTAGTTTCTCTAATATATTTTTTCAAGTTGCCCATAATGTTTTCTACAATAACCATGTCAGGCTTGGAGACAATGGATAGGGGGAAGGCCATTGGAGCTATTGGATCCGAGACTTGGTGAATCATATTCAAATGATGAAGTCATTAGGTGTATAAACATTGGTTTATTATGTGTACAAGAAGATGCAGATGCAAGGCCTTCCATGGCATCTGTTCTGAACATGCTCAATAACAATTCTATTACTTTACCCGAGCCTAAAAAACCACCCTATTTTCTTTCATTAGGACTATTGTTGCATAACTCAGGTGATGTCGATAAGTCAATTCCTGCAGTTGATTTTGAAGATGAATCATCCATAAGCATAATTCTTCCTCGGTAAATGAAGAAAATATCGATATTTGTGTTCATGCGTCGCTTAAATTTTCTCAAGGGCAATTTCTCCATGATCCCTTTCTAATTGATTTGTATTATACGATTTTGATACCTAATTTTGTAATAGGTAGCATAAAAAAATTCTTTGGTTAGAATTTGTAATGAAGGAAGCAGTTAGAGAGTCTCTTAAGGAGTCAGCTAGGACTCCTTCCAGATTTGCCAGCTATTAGGTTAGTTACATTGTTCAGTTTAGAAGTAGCATAGGATAATTTTTTTTATTACTTATAAATATCCCATGTACTTGGTTCAGTCTAGATACATAAATTATGAAATATACGTGATACATTCAACATTGTTCTTCATTTATTTCTTTATTTACCTGATGGCATCAGGGGCACACATGTCAGAATTTCAACAAATAGATAAACTCATATCTGTAATGCACATTTTCATTCCTAATTCAACAGTCACTAGTTCATTGCCTAACAGATAGCCTCAACCAACCATCAATTCTTCCATACAAGTTCCTTCAATTCCAAGATCAAAAAGACTATTATTTCAGGAGTTTCATATTAGAATTAAACAAATAGATAAATCCATATATGTAATGTACTTTTTCCTTCCTATTCAACAGTCACTAGTCCTTCATCACCTAAAAGCTTCAACCAAAAAACATTGATTCTTCCACTTTTCTACTTTCGAAGATCATGTTCCTATAAATTTTTCAAGATCAAGTCACTACATCTTCCAAGATCGAGTTAGTTCAAATTTTCAGGATCAAGTTCCTACAAATCTTTAAGATCAAAGACATTGCCGATCAATGGTTCATACATGATAGCTCAAACATCACAGGTTCCCTCCTCAAATTCCCTCTGTTTCAACTTTCTCTTTTCTTTCTTAAATGTGCTTGACCCTCTCAACGAAAATGCCAGATCAAAGTTAATGAGTCATTGATCCAGTTAAAAACCCTTCTTCATCCTCTTTTCCTATCACAAGCATTACCATCGATGAGTTTTCTCTAGTACAATACAATCTTACTTGGGTGTTAGTTCCTACCTGCTCCCACCCCCACCCCCACCAGGTCTCACATTGCTAACGTTGTGGGTTGTAAATGGTTCTACACAATTAGTTGAAATCCTAATGGGTCTATTAATTGTTATATGGTGAGACTTTTTTGTGAAAGGATTTCTTCAAACGAAAGACATTGATTATAAAAAAAAAAAGTTTACTCCTACTCTTAAACCAATAACCATTCATCTTACTCTTTCTCTTACCTTTACTAATGGGTAGGACACCCGTAAGTAGATGTTAAGAATGCCTTTTGTCGAGGTGATTTGGCTGGAAAAATTAATACAACGGGACTATAATACATTGTTGATTCTTTGTGCCCAGATCACATATGCTTACTTATGATGTCCCTTTATGGACTTATTCAAGCCCTTAGGGTATGGTTTTCCACATTCTCCGCTGCCCTTGTTGCTCTTGGTTTTTCAGAATGTGTCTCGAACATGTCCTTATTTGTTTGTTATACTTCTACATCTTACTTATGTCTTACTCTAGGACGTTGATATCAGTATCACCAGGAATTCATCAACCGTTGTATCCACCGACGTAACTGATTTAGTTCAATAATTTCATGCCAAGTTTTATCGTAAATAGCTCGGTCATTTGAGCTATCTTATAGGAACTAAGGTCATGTATACATTCATTGCTCTTCGTTTGAGTCAATATCATGTATACATTCATTGCTCTTCATTTGAATCAATATCAGTATCTTTGTGATTTTTTACATCGTACATGTATAGACAAGTGCAAATGTATATCATCAGCACTTTGTTAACAGTGTTAGTAGTCCTATTTTAGAGGGATTTCCATTACCTATGTATTCATCTATTAGAGTACTATGGGTCTCTTCAACATCTTATCATAAATAGCCTTGTGATCGCATATGTTGTGGGTAAGGTCGCAGAGTTTCTTCATGCCCTTACTAATAGATATTGGGTAGTTGTAAAAAGTATACTTTGTTATCTTTGGGTTACATCCTCACGTGGTCTTATTATCCAACATGTCTCTTCTTTTGCCATTCTTTCTTAATCTGATGTTGACTGTGATATATGTCCTAATGATCGTCGCCTTGCTTGCAGATATTGTGTTATTTTGGACATTACCTTATTTATTAAATTTCTAAGAAACAACATAAAATTTATCGATACAACACTGAGGTAGAGTATCGTGCTTTGGCTAACTTTGATGTTGATCTTCGAAGGGTTGTCTCGTTAGTCTTTAAGCTTTGTCTTCCCATTACTTGCCACCAAACTTATGATATGACAACATTTGTGCTACAAGACATATTGTATTAGTGTTCATTTTAGAGAGTATATGATATTTTCTCATGCCTTACACACTCTCTATATTCCTAGACTTATGAACTAGTTGGTTTTTTTAATTGTAAAAGGGTTATTAATTCCTTAGTTTAAGAACTATGCAACATGTTTCATGTTTCTCCTGCCATTTTTCTTGAGGGGATAATAAAAGGAGCAACTAGAGATAGTTGGTTAATGAGCAAGTTAGGAGTCCTTCCTAAAGCTCAAAGTTACTAGTGGAGTTAAAAAAACCCAAATGTGAAAGTTCTCTCGTCATCAAAATTCACCACTTTCCGTCTTATGGTGGAAGCGACCAAATCCGTGGAAAAGAAGTTGAAAGCTTCTCAAGGCGATAAGAAGAATGATAACGATAAGTGTAAGGCCCTGCAATTCATATGATGGCAGAGGAGGTGCGAGAGGGGCCTGGCATGGCTTTTGATGTTCTCATTTTGAATTCTTTCCTAGCGAGAATGTGCTAGTAGATGTGTCCGATAAAAGACATGGATATGATACAGGAGCCTGACATGTTAAAGACTACCTAGTTTATAATATCGTTTGGATCGACGAATACCCTCAAGACTTTTATGGATTTGATGAATAAAGTGTGTTGTGCACTTTTTGGACAATTTTGTCATTATGTTGTCGATGACATTCTCATATGTTTGAGAGGTATGTCGAGACGAACATCGGATCCACTTGTGACAAATTCAAGAGTTCCTTCGAAAGGAGAAGTCGTACGCGAAATCTTCTAAGTGTGTATTTTGGTTGAGAGAGGTTCGGTTCCTCGAACATGTTGTTAGTTAAGACCGTGATAAGGTTGACCGCGTTAAAATTAAGCTCCGGTGTTATCCTGATCGCTGGGCAGAGACGATTTTGTTTTCTACAGTGATGCTCTGCGAGTAGGCTTGGAATGTGTTCTGATTCAAAGAGGTCGGGTAGTTGCCTATGGGTCGAGGCAATTCACACCAACAATGCAGGCATATCTGATACATAATTTAGAGATGGTTGTAGTGGTGTTTGCATTGAAAAATATGGAGACGTTATGTTGGAGTGAAGCTTTAGATGTTCGTTGACTAAGAAAGATTGAAATATTTATTTGATTAGAAGGAGTGACTATGCGACACTAGAGGTGGATAGATCTGCTAAAGTACTTCGATTGTGAAATCTTGTTTCCTCTCAACATGGCTAATGGTGTAGCCAACATGCTAGGCCGTGAGGAGTGTCGGCATGAATGGAGCGGCAAATCGCCTGTCGAGATAAGTTTTTGACTTTTATTTTCAATTGTTTTCTTTATAAATTAGACGACTTCTAGATTGCAACCAAATGTTACATTGTGTATAAGTAACTGCCAAGACTAATTTTCTTTAATAATAACACATTAAAAAAAACTATTTTCTGGAAAAAAAAATCTTATACCATAACTATAAATCTTCTCCAGAACTCTGAAGCCCCTTGCTGCGAACGAAGACCCCGTACGACCGCACCACCTTAAGGTCACCACTAAATATGTCTGTTATATGTAAATTATATTTATCATAGTAGTTATAATTAGTATTATATATACAACTAGTTTTTGATGATTATTTTTGAAATATTTTGGTATTATTATTATTACGGATACTTAAATATGTTGGTTATCCATTATCCAGTAGTTTCTATCAAAATTCAAAAGAATGGAAACCCATGTTGTTTAAGGCCATTAAGGTGATGATGTGGGCTAACCTGCTTACCGGTGTTCACGAAGGAACCCAATATCTTATGAGTCTTGTAAGTTACTTGTTCCAATAAAATAAATGTATCTATATTCAAGATGTTTTTTAAGTTTCTAACTTTTGAACATCATGTATGAATGTATTGAGACCAAGTAATACTCATATCATGTTGTACCTTGACACGACATGTTGGTAAGGCTGAGCTCCAATGAAGCTGTACCTAATATCTGGCCTCATTTTCCTAGTGGGTTAAGGTTCCTAATGACCTAAACGACTGATAAAAATCTGATTCTTCATGTAAGTATACAATATTTTATCTGTTTATTTATTTATAAATTTAAATGTATTTTCTAATAGTTTCTTGTAACATTATTTCAACATTGATAGCTTTCAAGTTATATATACCCGATTATGGAATCATATATACATCAAGTGTGGTCACATGCGTAGTAGATATAGGGATCGAAAAATAGCTTCAAATACCACTTCAATGAAAATAGAGGTTATAATGATGTGTTATTCATTTATGAGTGTGGAGAAAACCGTCGACTAACTACATCTATACCTTAAGTATATATTCACCGGTCTAGAGTAAATTCACAAAATATGGCAAAAAAAATTTATCACGGCAGCTCATCTATGGTGGAAAAATGTCATCAATAAGTAACAAAGTTCAAAATATTCTTAGTACTGTTTAGACATTTATTAATACTTCTGAAATTCTATAAATGGTTTTGGGTTTTTCTATAAATACTTTGAATGTTTTGGTGTTATAAACATTAAATGGTTTCGTATTAAATTTGAATGCTTTCGAATTAGATTTGAATGTTGTTGAATAAATTGGAACCAAATCTGAAATTTGAATGCATCTTTACAATCTAAAAATTAACAATATAGTCAAACGTTAAATGTCCTCATTATAACTCGATATACAAAAACAAAATATCAGAATAAATTAATGAAATATCGAGTATTACAACACAAGTTCTTGTCAAAAGAATATAATGTTCAATGATCATAGCACATTTAACAAATATTCATCTATCACGTATATAAATCATTAACAGAGGTACCTATGTCATCTACTTTTATTTTTGAAATGGTTAAGAGTCAAACTCAAATGCACTCATTGAGTAGAGGCTTTTCTGGATTATTGGTCGTATGCATGAAAAAAGCAGGCTCTGAAGGGACCGCAAGGGATAGAGATGAGCTACTAAGCATGAGAACGACTGAACCCATAGTGGGCCTGTCTGAAGCATTTTCTTGAACACATAATAGCCCAATATGGATGCATCTAATCATGTCTCGTATGGAATCAGAGCCATCTCTTAGTATCGGATCAATTAAATTTGAAGTCGTTCCATTTCTCCAACATTTCCATGTCTGAAAACATACAAAAAAAGTTATGGAAATCAATGAAACATTAAGGCTAATGTTTTTGCACCAAATTTGCTATAAAATCAATCTAACCCGACACCATTTTGCTGTTTTGTGAATAGTAAAATATTAAAAACGGAGTTATGTTATTTATTTATATATCAAGTTTGATGTTAAACTTTCCTATATATACAATTTGGTCACTTAACTTTGAATCTCTTGCATTTTTAGTTTGTTATTTGTATAAGGATTTTTTTTTATATGTAATATTAATTAACTATGATACTATACTTCTATAAAGAGCATATGTGATATTTATTTAAACGTGTGTTATAGATGTAATACTTTTTATTTAATAAAATGTTCATTATTAATGTAATTATATGCAGATAGTTTATTTTGTTAATTAATTGTGTAATAATATAATCAGGAGTAAGCTGCAAAAAGTCCCTGTGCTTTCTGATTTTTTTATCATATTTGGTCCAAAAAGTGAAACGTCTTTCAATTTTGGTCATTATTTCAAGGAATTATATTAATTTTGGTTTTGTTCCTTTTTTAGGACTTTTTTCAAGGTTTCATATTGATTTTGGTCCTTAATCCAATGTGTCAGGGACCAAGATCGATAATGAAACTGAGAGCTATAGATCAAACCCGGAAAGGTTTCAGTTTTATACTAAACACCATAAAAATTAGAAAGCACAAGAAGAGTTTTCGTAATTTGCTCAACCACTTATAAATTTTTTGTAACTAAAAAGACATGAATCATATTTGTAAAAAACTAATAAATATAATACTATTTTAGGAAAATCTTCATAAGTTAGAGAAAAAGAACACTAGTAGTATATTATTTTTAGTACGGGAAATAATCTTAAAGGAATAGAGATAAATAACCATCTACACCATAAATTACACCATTTTCATGAAAAGAAATGGCGTGATATTAATATATTGGAGATGATCCAATAACCACTTGAAATATGTCCTAAAAATTAAATGTTGGTAGCATTACTTATCATATGTCAAATATAAACACTTACATGGCTAAGAAGATCCTCCGTGACCACTCCATTTTGGAAACTATGGTTCTTATGACCGGTCACAATTTCGAGTAGTAGTACACCAAAGCTAAATACATCCGACTTGACCGAAAATTGGCCATGCAATGCATATTCTGGTGCCATGTATCCACTAGTGCAACAACAATACATGTTAGTAACAAACTTTTGTCGCAAGTAACTTTGACAGTTTTTGCATTTAAGTGACAGATATTTAATTTGCATAAGAAAATCAATTTTTGAAATGATACTTACTAGGTCCCGACAACTCGACAAGTGTTGGCTTGGGTTTCTTCCGGTGTGAACAACCTCGCCATACCAAAATCTGCAATTTTAGGAATCATCTGGTCATCCAACAAAACATTACTTGCTTTCAGATCTCTGTGAATTATCTTTAATCGTGAATCTTCGTGTAGATATAGAAGTCCCCTTGCAATGCCCCCTATTATTTTGTATCGTCTTTCCCAATCAAGAGTCCCGCGCTTCGTTGGATCTAAAGTCCATAATATCAAATAATTAATTTTCAAAATATTATCGAGTGAAAGACAAAATTTGCCACTTTTGAAGGTAGTGTTTTACGGGTTTTTTTCCACATATTACCGTCAATTTCGCAATGAGGCAACTGTGAAATCATTATTTGCTATGAAATCTGTTTTGTGTTATTGCCCGCAGCAAAAAAATTAAAAAACTAGAAGGATAAATTTATACATTGCGAAATTGTTCATATTATTGCAAAAATTAACAAAAGATATGAAGTTTGTATGTTGTGGGGTTGTTCAAAACCATTTTCACAGCAAAAAGTCGTTAAGAAGAGTTGACTTACCAAATATGAATTTGTCTAGACTTGCATTTTGTACGAACTCGTACATCAAAAGTCGTTCGGAACCTTCTAGACTAAACCCTAGAAGTCGAACCAGGTTACGATGTTGGAGCGTTGCGAGTAACAAGACCTCGTTACTGAATTCTTCTTCGCCTTGGCCGGAATCACTTGCTAATCTCTTCACTGCTATTTCTTTTCCATTTTGTAACCTACCCTGAGAATTTTGGTCCCAAAGATTTAATGATGTTCATGTTTTGAAAATACATTTATGTCAAGAGTCAAGACTATAATAACAGTAAATTACACAAATGGACCATGTCCTTTCTGATTTGATTTTTTACTGTGTTTAGTCTAAAACTAAAATTTTTCTTTTAATTTTGGTCCTTAAGTCAAGGTTACATAACAATTTTGGTCCCTGGGGCTTTTTTGTTTTGGTTCTTGTTTTGTGGTTTCATATCGATTTTGGCTTTATTTCAAGGGTGTAAGTACTGAAATCTCTATAAAACCATAAATTAGAACCAAAACTATAAAATATTCCAATTTGGACTGAATCAATTAATATTGAAAGCACGAAGACCATTTTTATTTAAGTAATTGCATTTTTGTCCCTAAGAATAACTGTTTTTTTTTTCAATTCTAGTCTGCGAGTATAGCTGATTTGTGTAATTATGGCGTAAAAAATATAGTCATTTTACTTGAAACAATGACCAAAAACGTTATAAAAACCTCAAATAGGGACAAGAATTGTAAGAGAAAACTTAAACCAAAATGGAGTTTTTCTACTATATCAAGAGAAAGAAATGTAATTTACTATTTTTAAATTTTACTCTAACGGTAATCTACAAATTTGATCCCTCTGATATGCTCAAAATTGCAAGTTTTGTCCCTCTGACTCAAAATCCCAAGTTTGGTCCAAATTTTCAAGTCTTCATGAAGTTGTCCCTAAGGTTGGATTTCATTGTGGATTTAGACTTTCTTACATTGAAATGCAAATCGTATATTGGACCAAACTTACGACTTCGAATAAAGAACAGACAGCTTCATGCATATTTCAAATATTAAGACAAACATGTGATTTTAAGTAGAGCACGAGGACCAAATTTGTAATTTACTCTTACTCAAACATAGTTTTCTAGTGTAGTGTGTTGTTACCTTATAAACCACGCCAAATCCACCCTCTCCGAGCTTATTGTTATTTGAGAAGTTATCTGTTGCGGCTCTAATGATACCGAAGCTATATTGCAACGATTTGGCTGTGCTAATTTCACCAATATCTCCATGCTCATGAACTAAATCATCGCAAATATTAAATTACCGGAAGCACTAAAGCAGTAGTAAGAAAGTGAAAGTGGATAGGAAAAAAACAACAAATTTCCACCTGAAGTATCCAACGGTCGTCCTTCCGGCTTCCTTTTTCTTCGTATGAAGACAAAAATGATAATAGAGAGGAATATCGCAAGACTAACGGTTGCAACGACGGCAATGATTATAGTAGTCGAGTTACTACTCTTGCCTAAAAAATCTCGCCGGAAAAACAACAACAAAATATATTATTGAAATTATACAAGGAGTATAAGAATGAAAATCTTTTCCGGTCAAGATTTTTTACCATTTCAAATATTTTTCTAAAGTTTCGTTAAAAAGCATCATATCAGTGATTTTTTTAAAGTTCTGAGATGTTTATTTGGATACATCCTGATAATTTTAATAAAAAGAAACAAATTTTGCTTTTGAACCAAACAATATTTGTATGTAAAACATAAGATTGTTCACATATAAATTTTTCATTAACCCATAATCTTATTATAGTTTTTTTTTTTTTTAAGTTGAATTGTTTGTATTTTATCTGTTTTAAAATATTTGGTTCGTTGTTTTTCTTCGCGTGCTTTTTCCTTTTGAGCTAAGTTTTCGTTTTCAAAGTCCATAACTACGTTAAAATTTGAATTAAAAACTTAGAATTCCACCCCTATCTTTTTTCTTTGTTCACTCTTGTTGGAAACTAGAAAAAGAAGCTGTCGTTTTGGCTTGATAAACTAGACAATTAAGCTTTGGTTTTGGATTTATCGCTAAGGGTAGGTTCTTCAATTTTGAGCTCGACATCATAGTTCTTGAGATCAAATTTAACACGAGCATTTGACGAAGTTGTATAATTGGAGTCGGATGTTTTTTAATCATTTTGAAGCACGGTTGATACATATGTTCGATCAAACGCCATTTTGGGCATTTTCTTACAACCCAAAATTTTGTATATTTGAATGTCTTTGATTTATTTTATGATAATGAGCGCTGCAACGGAAATCGTTTTGTCACTTTGACCAACTGCCTTGTTGATTTTGTAAATTGGATTGGGATTGTTCGGCGAAGGGTTAAGGTTGTGGTTGGGTTTCGCGAACGAATTCGACTGTTGACTAGCGATGGGGGAGTGTTAGGATTCAATAACATATTTAGGAAAATGCTAGAAGCGGGAAATATGTTTATAGTTTCTTGCGTAGGATAAAACGTATGCCTCGTAGGAAAATGAAATCAGGTGAAAAAATAGGGGTGTCAAGTTGTGGGTGGTATAGTGGTGTTTAAGAATCAAAATAAAAAATGGTTCTAGTAGGTCTGTTGGAACTAGTAACTCGAGATTGATTTTGACCGGACATTGGGCTTGTGCTGTTGGGAGAATCGTTTGAAGCCATTTTGGATGTGAAATTAGATTCAAAGAATTAGAAAATTAGGGTAAAATGGTTGAGGGTGAAGGTGTGGTAAAAAATGTTGGTTTAATTGATTTCATAGGAGGTGAAAAAAAATTGTTGGTTTAATTAGTTCTTTCATTTTTTCCATAGAGAGTGAGCGAGTGTGTTTATGTGTGTGTGTGTTTTTTTTTTTTTTTTTTTAATAACCTTTGTGTGTATAGAGAAAATGGGAGGTGGTAGCGTTTTGTTACGGATTAGCGATGAGGGGACTAGGATAAAATGGTGGTGGTTTACCGACGAAGGATGGTTTGGGAAGTGAACATGTATACAAAAGGGTGAGAGAGAAAGAAGATAAGTCAGGGAGGGGTATGTGGGTCCTTTTTATTTTATATAATTATTAAATTAATATAAATGAAGGAAAAATAAAAAAAATAATTATACATAAGGTAAACGCTGTTTTTTAAGTTTGATGGAATCAAATCGGCAACCAAACTATACCCAAATGACCATATATAGGACTGTAAACGAACCAAACGTCCAACGAAAAACTATTCGGCGGGAAGTTCGTTTATTTTCGTTTATCTAATAAATTAACGAACATGAACACAAACTCTCGTTCATTTAGTTAAACGAACGAATATGGACAATGATCTCATTCGTTCAATTATGTTCGTGAACGTTCGTTTATGTTTGTTAATTTAAATTTCTTTTATGTTCAATTGTGTTTGATTAAATTACAATATTATATGTTCGTTTATGTTCATATATGTTCAATTGTATTTGTTTATTTCTGTTTGTTTATGTTCGTTTAGCATGTTAACGAACATGAACAATAAAACTCGTTCGTTTATCCGTTCGTGTTCGTTCGTTTGTTCGGCTAACTTAAACGAACGAACATGAACAAGCTCTCAATCGTGTTCGTTCGGTCCGTTTACAACCCTAACCATATATATCGGGGCAATTTTGAAAGTATTTGGACCGTATCCAACGAAAATGAAAAACCGCATAAACAATTTTCTCCAAATCTATCTATTTGGGCTGTATCCCACCATGGTCCATATCAACTCACCGCCGTATGCGACGAACTCGCCGGCTTTATCACTACTTATTATCGGTTTTTTTTTTATACGCTGTCTATTTAACTAGAACTTAAATGTATCAGCTACTTATTATTTTTTCAGCACATTAAATGTATTTTTCTATTCAAAATCATTAAGGAGCTGAATGAATTGTTCGTGGAATCAACACAATGCCACAGCCATATGTAGTCACCGCCTTTATTAATTGCAAAAGAAACTGTGAATATTTTTTAAAAATATTTTTACATAAATTTAAGTTAATTCATTTTCGTTTCCAAGTATTTTAATCGAGTAATGAAGAAAAGCCAACATACCTGGAGGTGGTGGCGATGATGGCGGCGGTGACAACGGCAAAGCTTCTACTGGCGGCGGTGGAAGAACCACGGTGGCGTTATAAAAACGGGAATTCGAGTACCGAAGGTTGCAACTGGGATAAAGAATTCGTACATCTAAACTGGCATTACAACAATTAGGAATTGTGTTAGTTGCTGTCTCTAGGCAAGTATAGCATTGATCCTTTGATAAATCAGGCGTACACTGCATAAGCCCATAGATCGTTGAAAATCCCGGCCCGGAGATATCGCCGGAGGCGAATTTCCGAACTGAATCCCCTCCGGCAGCTTCAGATCTTAGCCTATCCATCAACGGTCTCATTGCCTGATACAACTCATCGGAATTCGGAATATTATTTACAGTCCAAATAAATCCGCCATTAGTACTGTCCAGATTTCGCCAAATCGTCTCACTTGAATACCTCAACATACAATCGTCGTACCAAACCGTCGCTCCTTTCCGGTTAGGGCAAAGCTCGCCGGCACTTACATTTGCATCATTTATGCACCTGCGGCAGGTATCTAGGTCAGCATCGCCTCTGCACAAGGCGATTGCGTTGACTGTGTCTGGTGGTTGACCGGCGGATCGGTTGAAGAAACCGTAGGTGGTGGTGGAGGCGGCGGGGCCGAGTGATGAGAGAACGGAATCGAGATTTGTTTGGTATGTACCGTTTGCTGTGTAATTGCCATTATTGTCATCACAGCGATGAAACAGGAATCGAGATTGAGATGGTGAAATTAGTGTTAACAAATTGAAACACAAAAAGAAAATGGATTTTTGGATGATTTTTTGCATGCTGTCAACTTTACTTCAATCCAAAAGCCCAACCACTAAAAGGGAAATAAGAAGAAAAATCTGCAAATAATTTCGTGGTGGGCGTGGCTTCATTGATGATGACACGTATGTATTAATCTTTGCTATTATAAAAGTCTAAAAAGCTTCTATAAAGATGTTGTCCGTGTTGTAGTTTTGTTTTTTTATTTATGTAGTCTTGAATGTTGATTGTAAAACATGTTTGACCGATTAGATGGTTTTATAACAATTTCTAGAAGGTAAGATAATATTTTGAGTTAATTGCATTTTCGGTTTCTGTGTTTTATCAAAAAGTGTGACTTTGGTCTACTAAGTTTTGAACTAGCATCACACGTCTAAAAAATTGATTTTTTTTGTGAGTTTGTGTTAGGTATGAAGGCACCCATTAGTCAAAAGGAGGGAGCTTAGTGCTCCACTTGGCCACAAATGAAGGACTTAGTACTCCACTTATTCTTCTTTGTCTTTAATTAATGGCTAGTGTCTCTCCATGACTATGTGTATATATAGGAGTGTTGTAAACACAGCACAACAATACACATAGAAAACAAACACAAACATAGATAGATATATCACAGTTTTGTGAGATTGCCTTTTGTGCAGAGTCCGGTTTGGCAGCCAAAAGTGCGAGTGATATTTTCTTATGAGTAGTCAGACTACAAGTGCAGTTTAGCCTTGTATGATTGTAATTTTCTTGGTGTTACTAAAACCCTCTCTCTCTCGTTCGCCCGTGGATTAGCCGATCAAATAGATCGTGTGAACCACGTTAAATATTGTGTTTCGATTTTACAGTTTTAGTTTGCCGTTATTCTCCATTTTATTTCTGCGTGTTTTGCCGAAATCGTTTATCGTTTGTCGAAGTGCCTTACTTGTTTTGTTATCCCAACAAACTGGTATCAGAGCTCCGGGTTTAAAGGAAGTCGTATCTCGCGTATGCTCTGTGGTTGCAGCTTAGTCTGATCTTCCACATCAGAAACGAGGTTTCGATTGGCCTTATAAAATATTGTTTTTTAGAGCTATGGCTGAAGATGGGAAAGTTAGGATCGAAAAATTCGAAGGTCACGATTTCGGATTTTGGAGAATGCAAATCGAAGATTATCTCTACCAGAAAAAATTACACCTACCACTGTTCGGAATAAAACCTGAAACGATGGCATAGGAAGAATGGGACTTATTAGATCGGCAGGCACTTGGAGTTATAAGGTTATCATTGGCAAAGAATGTAGCATACAATATTGCCAGTGTAAAGACAACCTTCAATCTGATAAATGCGCTGTCTAATATGTACGAAAAACCTTCAGCGGCAAATAAGGTTTTCTTGATTCTGCAGTTGGTGAATCTGAAGATGAAAGAAGGCGGCTCGGTGA
Source organism: Cichorium intybus (assembly GCA_023525715.1). Taxonomy (NCBI): domain Eukaryota; kingdom Viridiplantae; phylum Streptophyta; class Magnoliopsida; order Asterales; family Asteraceae; genus Cichorium; species Cichorium intybus. Next base: position 95,055,397 of record CM042015.1, read on the forward strand.
CAGACCATGTGAATGAATTCATCTCAATAATATCAAGATTGATATCTGTTGATATTGGATTCGAAGACGAAGTCCAGGCGTTGCTGTTATTATCTTCGTTGCCTGAGAGTTGGTCTGGTACAGTAACAGCAGTTAGCAGTTCAGCCGGAGGTGCTAAGCTGTCATTCGAAGGTATTCGCGACTTAATCCTTGGAGAGGATGTGCGAAGACGGAGTGCCGGAGAATCTTCCAGTAGTCTCCTAAGTACATAAGACAGAGGAAGAAGGTCTAACAAAGGAGGCGGTGGTAGAGGAAGATCGAAGTCGAGAAAGAGAGGTGGTCAGAAAAACAGGACTGATGTTACCTGTTGGAACTGCAAAGAGAATGGTCATTTCAGAAATCAGTGCCCAAAGCCTTCGGCGGACAAAGGCAAGAAGGAAGTCAATATGGCAGTAGATTCTGAAGATGATGCACTCATTTGCTATGTTGAAAACTCAACAGAATCCTGATCATGGATTCTGGTGCGTCGTTCCATGCTAGTCATTCAGAGAAGTAATGCAGAATTTCCGACAGTACAAAGGAAAGGTCAGACTAGCAGACAACAAGAGCCTGAATATTACAGGTGTTGGGGATGTTGTCCTCAAGACAACTTTAGGTACAGATTGGACTTTGAAGAATGTCAAGTTCATTCCTGACTTGAAGAGGATGTTAATATCCGTGGGGCAGCTTGATGATGAAGGTCACCATGTTACATTTGGTGATCATCAGTGGAAGGTGACAAAAGGGAATTTAGTTGTTGCTAGAGGACAGAAGCGGGGTACACTTTATATGGTGGAAGTTTCTGATGCCGAAGCACACGCTGTTGAAGAAGTTGGGTGATATCGCGTAAATTATACATATTTTCCGCACGATATCAGTGTGATTTTAGTTTAATTTTATACATGTTATGAACTAAAAGATACCTAATATGCTTAAATATTCGTTTTGAAGCTAAAAATACGCGTTTGGAGCAAAGGAACGAATTACACAAACATTTGAGCTTAAAAAGAAGAAAAGTGAAAATCTGCCAGCCGCTGGGCGCACCCCGCCCACTTCCAGGCGCACTGCGCCCATGGAGGGAACCAGATCGCACGTTCGTCTGACTTTTTGATTATAATATTCAAGCGTGCGTTTATCCAATGATTCAACCGACCTGCCAAGCATGTGCAAGGGCGCGCCCCGCCTACTTTTTGGGCGCACCGCGCCTCAGATCCAACATTAAAGCTGCAAACCACGTGCTCCCTCGTGCGACAGTTGACCACGTGCACAGATCTACTTTTGGGCGCACTGCGCCTCACTTTGGGCGCACCCCGCCCAACTCCTGCGACCACTATAAATTCAGCCCTTCAGCTCTTCTAAACGACAACACCTACACCACCTTCAGACCTCCAAACCTCCAAACTCGGCCAGGAAGCTTGTAAAATCAAAAGGGAAACTATGGAATCAAGAGCTTGAAGAATGTTCGGCCGGGACTTCATTCGGTTTGCTTTATATATATATTGCATTCTATTATGATTTCCTAAGCCGTATTCTTCAGATTATGTTATCTGTATTATTTATTACTTTGATTTGAGTACTGTTTAGTTATGATTTGATTGTTATTTATCGGATATTGAACGTTTTATATTTTATCTCGCATAATTCATTTGACGCCAATTTGATTATCATGACCATTGAGATCAAAATCTCGAATGAACCTTGTATGATACGAACCAATACATGATTATTTGGAATACATAATCGCAAGACCATTGCCATTAATGACCTTATAATCATAGGATTAGGTAGTTGGACCAAAACATCTAATCATTTTAGAAATCGGTATTTAACGTTCAATATCTATTGCACTAATAACATATCAAACATAACTAGATGGTTCAATCGAATCTAAGTAATGTTTACTTTTATATTTTGTAATTTATATTTCCCGTAACTTTTGCCTAGGTGATGTTGATTCATTAATATAATATGTGTTTATCTAGTTCCTGATTCGAGTTTAATATCGGTTAGGATATATAACTTGCATGCTATACATATTAAATGTGGTTACAGTTTGTATTCTTGATTGCCATCTTCATATGATTAAGTTTAAATGGCCATTTAAACGTATTGATCACATGAACCATCATGATGTATAATTGACAACTATATATCATCGGACTAGTTATTGACCATTTAACTAGGAAGGTTATCTAAGTTATAAACTCGATTAGTGAAATAAAACTTATATCACATTTAGTTGCAACTCATGACCATTGATTGTATGAACATATCACTTTGACCATTAGGATATGGGCTATGTTTGCATGCTAGATTGTATTAATACTTGATGATTATAAGTTAATTAGTTACATGACCATTGTGCTATTTTAACTTATTAATCATAGAATTGGTGACTTGACCATACGATCCAATAACTTAATGCAACCTATTTAAACTCATTGCACTTAATCAAAACTAGTCAACATAGTTTTATATGAATCAACAGATCCTAGACGAAAGTTTCCCTTGTTATTTTTGTTATGATCATTTATTATTTCGTCATTTATTTTATAATCAAAGTTTTACGAGTTTTCATTAAAACTCGCCCCTGAGTATTTGCTTGAATAATTGTTAATTGATAATTGATTTTCTTAACTTAAAGATAGCCGTTTTCCCTTGGGTCGACAACCCGGATTTACCATTACTATACTACAATCGACTAGGTACACTTGCCTAATTGTGTTGTTCTATTCATACATGGTATTTCCCTGTTCATAAATGTAAAACTAATGTGAAATCATTTTCGAAAATCTTATAAACGCTAATAACACATCAAGTTTCTTGGTGCCGTTTTTAGATGTTTTATATGTATGTCAGAATGCACAACAAGTTTTTGGCGCCGTTGCCGGGGAATTCGGATTTATTTTTATTTTATAGAAAATTAAATTATTAATTAATATTTGTGTGATTTTAAATTTGTTTTTGTGTTATGTATTTTTTTTGTTTTGATTGACGTATCACTAATCATAAATGGATATTTGCACACCTTAAGCATATTTTAAGTGTGGGGTGAATATTTGGGGAAAAATGAAGTAACAAAACTTTGAAATCTTTTCTGCTCACGCAATGCGACGTGTATGCCATCCGGACGCAACGCATCAACAATCTGGATCGCGTTGAGAAAGAGACAACTTCAAAAATTACGCGACACGAAAACGTGCTTGACGCGTAAACACCCGAAGCAGATACTGGTCGTACATAATGATACATGGCTAAAAATCAGCTACTACTGAGAAGGGGGACGCTTCTTTACAGTAGGGGCAGCGATACTGACGACGGTCAAAAGTCGCACAGCCACACCACACCCGCATACCAGTAGCCACGGATTTGAAACTTCAGGGACAACAAAATGAGTGATATTTTTCTTTCGTTGTTATTACTTTTACTTTTGTGATTTAATTTTTTGCGTTTTTATTTGTATGTGAATAATTTTTGTCCGAGTGATGTTTATGCAGATTTGCTAAGATTCAATGCTGGCAGCATGTTCAATGAATTCTTTTCTGTGGAAAGAGCCTCATATATGACGTCAACCGGTACCCAAGGGGAGTCTGTTCCATTTTGCTTCCTTTACTGTTTTGAATTATATATACAATAGAATTATTGTATAATATAAGTGTAGGGTTAAGACGTCATACTGCAATGATTAACTGAGCCAATTAAAATTTTTGTTATCTTAAACATCTTTTCTAAAATTGAACGCTAAAAAGGTAATTGTTAAGAAAAATGTTTTGAAAATAAATTTGTAGGTTAAATTTAATTTTATGTATGTATTTTTGTTTTTCATTGTTTTATCTAAAGTCTAGTTTTGTAGATAACAAGTTTTTAGCATGATAGTTACAAAATGTTTTGCATAAATAATGAAATAAACCCATTGAAAATTTATCAATTGTTAAAAATTGAGTTTTTGCCAAAACAGATTGAGTCAGTTTCCCTACTTGCAAAAATGTGCGAATTACATGCTGTTACTAAATTGAGGAAAATAAGCCTCGGTAAATGAACTTAAAATGAGAAAAATTCTCAAGAAATCTGATGTGTTAAAAAGCAGAAGTCAAGTAATGTTATACCATAAGATTGAGACTCAGGAAGGAAAATTCAATCAGTGGCCTTTGACATTCGAGCAAGTAGACATAAAATGGGGCCTACGGGCATTTCTACTCCTTATTACCTAAAACCAACTGGTTTGGGATAATATTGTCGAAAGCTCGCTACACGGGTGTCATCGAAAGTCATGGAATTTCCTTAGTGGCCTTTGGAATTTGAATTAGTAGATTCTGTACAGTCTTGAGTCGAAAATTTGTAATCAAGAGTTCCATAGAAAGTCACGAGTTTCAAAGGTACGGAAAAAGGGAAATAATAACTTAACTTGATAAATTTAGTTCAGCATGATTTTTATTCTAAATATGGGAAATTTGACAAAAAGTCTTGAGGTGGAAGAATCTTTAATGGGTATATTCGATGTTATGTAAAAATGAGTTTTTATCAATCTAAAAGACTTGTCGTTTATAGAAAGAGAGTTTATTTAAGATTTTGAAAAGATAAATATATGTACATAGGACTAGGTATAATCTACTATATTTATTCTTAATTCTTTATTCTTAACATCGGTAACAAACGCTAGATCTGTGGTAGCGTATGAAAAGTTGTTTGGGCATCAAAACGTTTTGGCTTGGTTATAAATTGTAGTTTGCTTGAGGACAAGCAAAGTTCAAGTGTGGGGTATTTTGATATCGCGTAAATTATACATATTTTCCGCACGATATCAGTGTGATTTTAGTTTAATTTTATACATGTTATGAACTAAAAGATACCTAATATGCTTAAATATTCGTTTTGAAGCTAAAAATACGCGTTTGGAGCAAAGGAACGAATTACACAAACATTTGAGCTTAAAAAGAAGAAAAGTGAAAATCTGCCAGCCGCTGGGCGCACCCCGCCCACTTCCAGGCGCACTGCGCCCATGGAGGGAACCAGATCGCACGTTCGTCTGACTTTTTGATTATAATATTCAAGCGTGCGTTTATCCAATGATTCAACCGACCTGCCAAGCATGTGCAAGGGCGCGCCCCGCCTACTTTTTGGGCGCACCGCGCCTCAGATCCAACATTAAAGCTGCAAACCACGTGCTCCCTCGTGCGACAGTTGACCACGTGCACAGATCTACTTTTGGGCGCACTGCGCCTCACTTTGGGCGCACCCCGCCCAACTCCTGCGACCACTATAAATTCAGCCCTTCAGCTCTTCTAAACGACAACACCTACACCACCTTCAGACCTCCAAACCTCCAAACTCGGCCAGGAAGCTTGTAAAATCAAAAGGGAAACTATGGAATCAAGAGCTTGAAGAATGTTCGGCCGGGACTTCATTCGGTTTGCTTTATATATATATTGCATTCTATTATGATTTCCTAAGCCGTATTCTTCAGATTATGTTATCTGTATTATTTATTACTTTGATTTGAGTACTGTTTAGTTATGATTTGATTGTTATTTATCGGATATTGAACGTTTTATATTTTATCTCGCATAATTCATTTGACGCCAATTTGATTATCATGACCATTGAGATCAAAATCTCGAATGAACCTTGTATGATACGAACCAATACATGATTATTTGGAATACATAATCGCAAGACCATTGCCATTAATGACCTTATAATCATAGGATTAGGTAGTTGGACCAAAACATCTAATCATTTTAGAAATCGGTATTTAACGTTCAATATCTATTGCACTAATAACATATCAAACATAACTAGATGGTTCAATCGAATCTAAGTAATGTTTACTTTTATATTTTGTAATTTATATTTCCCGTAACTTTTGCCTAGGTGATGTTGATTCATTAATATAATATGTGTTTATCTAGTTCCTGATTCGAGTTTAATATCGGTTAGGATATATAACTTGCATGCTATACATATTAAATGTGGTTACAGTTTGTATTCTTGATTGCCATCTTCATATGATTAAGTTTAAATGGCCATTTAAACGTATTGATCACATGAACCATCATGATGTATAATTGACAACTATATATCATCGGACTAGTTATTGACCATTTAACTAGGAAGGTTATCTAAGTTATAAACTCGATTAGTGAAATAAAACTTATATCACATTTAGTTGCAACTCATGACCATTGATTGTATGAACATATCACTTTGACCATTAGGATATGGGCTATGTTTGCATGCTAGATTGTATTAATACTTGATGATTATAAGTTAATTAGTTACATGACCATTGTGCTATTTTAACTTATTAATCATAGAATTGGTGACTTGACCATACGATCCAATAACTTAATGCAACCTATTTAAACTCATTGCACTTAATCAAAACTAGTCAACATAGTTTTATATGAATCAACAGATCCTAGACGAAAGTTTCCCTTGTTATTTTTGTTATGATCATTTATTATTTCGTCATTTATTTTATAATCAAAGTTTTACGAGTTTTCATTAAAACTCGCCCCTGAGTATTTGCTTGAATAATTGTTAATTGATAATTGATTTTCTTAACTTAAAGATAGCCGTTTTCCCTTGGGTCGACAACCCGGATTTACCATTACTATACTACAATCGACTAGGTACACTTGCCTAATTGTGTTGTTCTATTCATACATGGTATTTCCCTGTTCATAAATGTAAAACTAATGTGAAATCATTTTCGAAAATCTTATAAACGCTAATAACACATCAAGTTTCTTGGTGCCGTTTTTAGATGTTTTATATGTATGTCAGAATGCACAACATTGGGGCATCCATTCTATGGCACCAAAGACTTGGACATATAAGTGAGAAGGGAATGAAAATGCTAGTTTCCAAAGGAAGAATACCAGATCTGAAGACTGTGAAAGTCGATTTCTGTGAGCCATGTGTTCTTGGCAAACAGAAGAAATTTACTTTCAAGAAGATTGGTCATCCGCCCAAGTCCGGGAAGCTGGAGCTAGTTCATTCAGATGTTTATGGTCCCACTTCAATTTCTTCAGTGGGAGGATCCCGATACTATGCCACGTTCATCGACGATTGCACAAGGAAGGTTTGGGTTTATTTCTTGAAACATAAGTCTGAAGTTTTTAGCATTTTCAAGAAATGGAAAGTTACCGTGGAAAATGAAACAGACTTGAAGATCAAGTATTTCAGATCAGACAATGGGGGCGAATACAGTAGTAAATAATTTGTTGATTACTGTGCTGACCAGGGAATCAGAATGCAGAAGACGGTTCCAGAGACACCTCAGCAAAATGGAGTAGCTGAGAGGATGAACCGTACATTGAACGAAAGGGCTAAGAGCATGAAACTGCATGCAGGTTTACCCAAGATGTTCTGGGCAGATGCGGTCAACACAGCAGCATATTTAATCAACAAAGGACCCTCAGTCCCCATAGGGTTCAAGATTCCAGAAGAGGAATGGCAAGGTCGTGAAATTTCTCTCAAACACTTGAAGGTTTTCGGTTGTGTCTCTTATGTCAAAGTTAAAGACTCGGAGAGAGACAAGCTAGAGGCAAAGGCAAGGAAATGCACTTTTATAGGCTATGGGTTGGATAACATGGGGTACCGCTTTTGGGATAACCAAAATAAAAAGGTTATCAGAAGCCGGGATGTGGTGTTCAATGAGAATATCCTATATAAAGATGAACTTGCAGAGAGCTCAAGCAAGAACAAGCCACCAGAGAAAGCAGAAAGTCAAGTCGAGTTTGAAGAAATCTCTGAAGATGACATTGTGAAACCTATCAGTACTCCAGAGATAGGTGAAAGTTCAGGAAGCAGTGGGAGCTCTGATGTATATAGAGATAGTGGGAGCACAGATGACAGTAGTTCTGAAGACGGGGTTGCAGATGATGTAGAGACCTCAACTCCTACTGTTCGTAGATCCACTAGAGTATGAAGACCTCCAGTTAGGTATTCTCCTTCAGCTAATTACTTGTTATTGACTGAAAATGGTGGACCTGAGTCCTATCCAGAGGCCTTGAGGATGAAAGATTCCATACAGTGGAAGAAGGCTATGGAAGACGAATTGAGCTCACTTGACAAGAACCAGACTTGGTCCTTAGTCAAGCTCCCAGCAGGGAAGAAAGCACTGCAGAACAAGTGGGTGTTTCGGGTAAAGGATGAGATTGATGGCAGTAAAAGATACAAGGCACGATTAGTGGTCAAGGTGTTCCAACAGAAAAGAGGGGTCGATTATAATGAGATCTTCTCTCCAGTTGTGAAGATGACTACAATCAGAATGGTCTTGGGAATTGTAGCCTCTAGCGATCTCCATCTAGAGCAACTAGATGTGAAAACAGCTTTTCTCCATGGTAACCTGGAAGAATACATCTACATGGTACAACCAGAAGGTTTTCCCATAGTTGGTAAGGAAAATCTGGTGTGTAAACTGAAGAAAAGTCTGTATGGATTGAAGCAAGCTCCAAGACAGTGGTACTTGAAGTTTGATAGCTTCATGCAAAGGAGTGGGTATCGCAGATGTGAGATGGATCACTGTTGTTACTTAAATAAATTCAGCTCCTCATACATTATCCTATTATTATATGTTGATGACATGTTGATTGCTGGATCCGACATGCAAGAGATCAACAAGCTTAAGAAGCAGATATTGGGCATGAGCATAGCCAGGAACAGAGTTACCGGTACATTAAAACTTTCGCAAACCATGTACATCAAGAAAGTTTTAGAAAAGTTCAGCATGGCAAATGCCAAGGCCAGAAGTACACCTTTGGGAAGTCAGTTGAGACTCTCAAAGAAGCAATCCCCAAAGACAGAAGAAGACAGAGAACATATGGCTAAAGTTCCTTATGCATCTGCAGTTGGTAGTTTGATGTATGCAATGGTATGCACCAGACCAGATATTGCTCATGCAGTGGGAGTTGTGAGCAGGTTCATGTCAAATCCAGGAAAAGAGCATTGGGAGGGAGTAAAGTGGCTGTTACGTTACTTGAAAGGAACAACTGAGGTTGCCCTATGTTTCAGAAGAAAGGGGTGATCTTAGAAGGGTTCGCCGATGCAGATTTGGGTGGATGTGCGGATTCGGGTAAGAGCACAACAGGCTATGTGTTCACAATCGGAGGTACTGCAATCAGTTGGATGTCCAGATTACATAAGAGTGTTGCTCTTTCAACCACAGAAGCAGAGTACATGGCTATTGCAGAAGCAGCCAAAGAGCTTATATGGTTGAAGAGCTTCCTATCAGAACTTGGAATGCAACAGGAGGATTGTGTACTGCATTGTGACAACCAGAGTGCAGTTCACCTGGCAAAGAATCCGGTGTTTCACAATAGAACGAAACACATTCAGATGAGGTACTATTTCATTCGAGAGTTAATCAATGATGGAACTTTGAATCTGAAGAAAATCCTTGGAACGAAGAATCCAGTAGATATGTTTACCAAGGTGGTTACTACAGAGAAGTTGAAGTTTTGTATGACTTCAACTAGCCTTCCAGAAATTTGAAAAGAAGGGATGGCAGGAACGAGAGAGATTGGAAACCTGTTGCAGGAATTGGATGACAGAGAATGACCAAGTTGTTGAAGCCTTCAAGTGGGAGATTGTTAGGTATGAAGGCACCCATTAGTCAAAAGGAGGGAGCTTAGTGCTCCACTTGGCCACAAATGAAGGACTTAGTGCTCCACTTATTCTCCTTTGTCTTTAATTAATGGCTAGTGTCTCTCCATGACTATGTGTATATATAGGAGTGTTGTAAACACAACACAACAATACACAGAGAAAACAAACACAAACATAGATAGATATATCACAGTTTTGTGAGATAGCCTTTTGTGCAGAGTCCAGTTTGGCAGCCAAAAGTGCGAGTGATATTTTATTGTGAATAGTCAGACTACAAGTGCAGTTTAGCCTTGTATGATTGTAATTTTCTTGGTGTTAATAAAACCCTCTCTCTCTCTCGTTCGCCCGTGGATTAGCCGATCAGATAGATTGTGTGAACCACGTTAAATATTGTGTTCCGATTTTACAGTTTTAGTTTGCCGTTATTCTCCATTTTATTTCCGCGTGTTTTGCCGAAATCGTTTATCGTTTGTCGAAGTGCCTTACTTGTTTTGTTATCCCAACAGTTTGGTCCAAATTTGTTTGAAAATTCCTAAAATACAGAGTTGCTCTTATATTTTCTTTTCCCATTTATATTAACTTATTTTATGATTGTTTCTGTGACAAATTCCATAGTTTTATAACCAAGTTAATTTTGTTAGATATCTACATTAATGATTTATTGTAAATACACAACCATCTATTATAGTAAAAGGATATTTTGTATAGACAATATTACAAAAGGGTTAAAGTAAATTTGGTTAATTAACTTTTTAATTTGTATTCATTTTGTCACTTAACTTTGTTTAAGTTCTAAAAATGCACTAGAAAAGGGTTTTGATAAGGAAGAAACTATTTTAATATCATCATCAAAAGGATCTACAGTAATAGATTAACCAAGTATTATGAAGATAAGAACCTTCTTTCTCTTATGTTTTTTTAAAGTTTGTAGAGTTTGAATTTATATTATGACCATGGATGGTATAAGCTTGAACATGTAAAATTGATTATACACTTAATATTGGTTTTAATGGGTGAGTTTGGTCATCTGCCTTAAGAGATAATGATGTATGAAAACTAGGGTTTCAAATGGTTGAAGGGGGCATGGGGATAAATCTTGATCATGATGATTCCAATTAAGCTACGAAGAAACAAAATTAAGCTTTTAGACTTGATGGATGTTCCAATATTATGCTAATCCTTATGGGACTTGAAACCTTAGGTTAATTAAAGAAAAATTTGAGCTTTTGGAATGAACATGTCATTATTAAGTTGCTAATAAGAGCTATTAATATTATATTTGAATCATACTTGCACCAAAATAGTGGTGTAATTGATTAGAGGTATGTATTTGAGTACTAGTCATGGCCTTGTATTGATCGTTAGTACGTTGAATATCTCATATGCAGATTCAAACACCTTTCAATGATAATAAAGCTTAAGAAAATGAACATCATTTGAACCAACCTCATCAAGGTGAGTAACATTTTATACTTATATATATATATATATATATATATATAAACAAGTACACAACAAATATACATATGTATGTTTACTTGAAATGAAATATATCATGTGACTGGTAGGTAGATGTTGGATTTATGGTTTACCTCATAGATTGGCATCCTTGTTCGAAAGAAATGGAAGTATATGGTAATGAATTTTTTTAATGTGATGTAAATGATCATATGAAATCATACGTATTTATAATATAATAAGACTTATAAGTAGGAAACATTGAATAACATGAAGGTAACTTGAGATATTATATAGTATCATACAAGGTTAAAGACAAAAACATACAAGCTAACATGTATGGCTAGTAGAGATTTTAAGTACTCGTTGTGATGAAAATCACATATGGAATAAGTGAAGAAGTTAGAACTGGTTGCCAAAGTAAGTAATTAAGTAGATCCCTAGTTAATGATCTTTTGTCATTATGATTGTTTATAAGATGGTCCGAAAAGGAGAAGTACTTATATTACACCTAAAAGGAGAAGTACTTATATTGGTCCCAAAACTGGTATGTATACATATTGATACCATATCGAGGATGAATAATTATTTGTCATACATCAAGAATGTGTTCTTATCGATCCTGTATCGGTGGTGTGTTTACCCTATATCAAGGATGTCTTATTATTGGTCCTATACCGAGGATGTATTCATATTGATCCTAAAATGGTGATGTATTTCATTAGTTTCTAAATGGAAATGCATGTATATTGGTCCTAAATAGGGATTTACATATATGAATCATGTATGAGATATGCTCGTATTGTTTTCGTTGGAGACAGTTGCATACAACTTACTAAAATCATGATCACGAGGAAGTTACTTATACTTTTTTTACTACCATATGGTTGGTATAGTTATGTTGATGTTATAAGTTAGATATATCAACATATTTATAAGCTAATGTATATGAACTTATACATGTTGCTTACTAAGCTCCTTATAACTTATCATTACTGTTGTGTTTATGATTTCAAGTATAGGTATAAATAATGAAAGAAAAGAATTAGTTGATTTGAGATTATGTAGAAGAACTAAAAGGTATATGCTTAACTAGTTAGCCATTATAGTTCGGTAACACTAGTTGGCACACCTATAGAGTTTTGTATTTCAACTATAGTTGTGATATACTTGTATCCTTTACTAGTCTAATGTACAACATATTAATATATAGAAAGTCTTTATGAAAAAAGAAAAAATTTAGGTGTGGTTTATACTATAATTGGGATGTTATATTATAATCATTTTAAATCCTTGTTTTTATCAATTGGCTATTATATCCTGGTTATTATACAAGACATCATATAAATGTAATCATGAATGGGTTGCACTTTCACATTGTAACCGGTTGATACATGTTTGTATGATTATATATACACATTATACAATCCCGTATTATAGGAAGAGAAAATGATCGGTAGTAGAAAAATTGCACTTAAATCTTCCCAACCTTCATGCTTCATGAACTTGTTCACGTCTAAATCGAAAAACATCGAGCATGATGTTTTCTTCTAAAGAGGTTCAGATCTTAACATTGACCTTGGTATTTGCTTTGTAATCAACAGGATAGTTCGATGGCGGTATTGGTGATAATGCTCATGAGAAAAACTTTATTATCACTGATTCTAGGACATTAAAAGCTAATGTCACTTTACATATATTGGTTGGAGTATCCGCTACTTGTATTAACCACTAACGATGGTGATTTTCAAGTGGTTAAATCTTTCGGTTCCCATAAAACCATTATGGCGTAAAGATCTCTTCAAAACTCTATATAACATCCAAACTTTTCTATACAAACAACGTGTTTGATGTAAGTCTCATGCTAACTTTACACAAGAATTTATACCGACAATCAAATCAATAAAGATCTAATTAGTTAGTTTTATAGTTGCAACTTCTTAACGGATGGTTATATCATCGATTTGGTAGCCGTTTTGGTTGTCGAAAATATTAGGAAGACGAAACTCATCTATCATTGATTACACATGTATATTTATTTTAAACTTGGAGACCATTTCTATAAATCATCTATTAATCTAAAGAACATCTATTAGTTAAGGACCATTTCTATAATTTTTTGAAACACGGGAACAATTTCTGTAATTTTTCTATTAGGTAGGGACCATTTAAATAATTTTGTGAAACACATAGACCATTTATATATTTTAGCTATTGGAAAGACACCATTTTTGTAATTTACAATATATTTGTGAAAGTCAAGGACAGTTTCTGCAATTTTATAAAACATAGGGACCATTTTGTAGAATTTAGTGGTATTTCTGTTATTTTGTAAAAAATGTCTCTTCTCTATCTACCCGACATAGGGACGGTTTCTGTAATTTTGCTTTTAGACGGGGATTATTTCTGTAATTTTGTGAAAAGCAACCATTTTTATAAATTTGCTATTAGGAAGAGACCATTTCTGTATATTTATAAAACATAATAACTAATTATGCATCTTTTCTATTAGGCAATGACCATTTCTGTAATTTTGTAAAACATAGGGACCACTTTTGTAGGTTTGCTATTAACACAGGGTCCATTTTAGTAATAAAAAAAGTCTACGTAGGGACCTTTTCTAAAAATTAAAGGGACCATTTTTGTATGGTTTTTACATAGAGACCATTTTCGTAACTTTAATATTAATTCAGGACCATTTCTATAAGTTATAAGGACCATTTCTATAAAAAAAAATTGTTGACTGGGATTGTTTAGAGATATATAGAATTTGAACATGCATGAAGATAGATAAAAAAATGGTGTGAAAGGGTTTTGAACCCACTAACTCTAGTATAAATGCAAGAATTTAACCACCAAACCAAATACAAGCATATTATTACTAATGGAATTAAAATTTTAAAAACATTTCTGTCTTTGAATAAGACAAAAATGACACAAGCTCCTAAATCATGCTGTGTTTTAGTTATATTTGATACTTGATATTTTCCGGTCTAAGTTATTGGTGCATTACTATCTGAAATATTGAGATATTACATTATGTATCTAAAAAATGAACTTTTGACTTCCTCTAGATTGAGACATAACTTGTTGGGTTTCGATCGTTTACTTGTTCATGCTATAAAGATTGAAACTTTGAAAAATTCAAATCCCAACTGTTCTTTTGTATAAAGGGTCTGGGAAATCAGGACTGGGGTTAATTAATCCATATTTTTAATATGCTACAGAATAATACACAAAATTATATTTTATTGATTTCGTGATTTTTTTAATGTATTTGTCCACGCAGAGAGTTTCACCATTTTTCCTAAAGTGAAGTCGTGTAACGATTTTCGTCCCTCTAGTTGATGCTATTAATTAATGAAGGGACGCTATGTCCTAATAAAAAACCATTTGGTTTTTATACTTATATTTGAATAAACCTCAAGAATGATTTTTTGTGGCATTACTTGAATACTAGGGTAATACTGAAGACGACGGAATGCTGACGGAATGACTGGTGCGAATATTTTACTTACCGATTTCCGGCAAATTTAATGACAAAATGCCGACGGAATAACTGCGTCAGTAACCTTCGACGAAATACCTACGAGAATTGTTTTGTCGACTTTAGCTACGGAATACCGACGTGAAACATTACCTACCGAATATCTACCAATGCATGTAATGTTTGTTAAATTTAATTCCTAAAATATTTTTTTAAATATACATTTGTTGACAGATTTTATTTCATGTTTTGTTATCTTACTTAGCTATGTTTGACAGATTAGATAAAAAGCTAGCTGCTAGCTGAAAAACTAACTGCTAGCTCAAAAGCTAATTGATACCTGGTACGCTACCTGATAAATAAATTACGTTTAGGAAAACTAGTTGATAAGCAAGTTGAGAATTTAAAATATCATAAAATGGTATGTAGAAAAATAAGTTTTTATAATTATTAAATGTATATTTGAGAAAAAAACTCAATAAGCTCGTTGAAACATTAGTTTAAGTAACTTTAAAAAAAACTATTTTAAAAGCTACTTTTTGGCTTGTCAAATATTACAATCTAAAAGGCTAAGTTAGTTGTGACGCATCAAACATAGTCTTAATATCTTAAGTTTTGAATGTTAAAATATATCTAAAAATATCATTTACTCATCATTTGGTCATTTCTATTTAAAAGTAATATTATTTTTAGATAATGAATTATCACAGTTGTCTTTAAATGAGCAACAAACGTATTTTATTAAAGGGTTAATGAATTAAATGGGTAACGAACTTTGGTATTTGTCTACATTTAGGTAATCATGTTTTTGTACACATTTGACCATTATACTTGATTGACATGTTCATAATAAGGTAATATTATCTACGATACTGGTAATATTACATTATTATAAACATGTCAAACAAGTATATTGGTAAAATGTGTACGTAAAATTGTTTTTAATTTTTTTAAACTTTTACTACAAATTTTTATAGTTTTTTCACAACTTTTTTTACAATACTTTGTATGATATTTTACCAACTTTTTAATAACTTTTTTTTACATTTTTACAACTTTTTTTACAAATGTTATCATTTTACAAAACAAAATGTATTTGATAACCCTTATCTTTATAATTATTATTTGCAATGTTCGTAGCAACTACTATTTTATAGAACTCATGTCCTTCGGCTTGAGATATTCTAGGCTTTTGAATAAGTATTGAAACAGAACAAAAATTAAGACTACTATCATAAATAATATGAATTCAATAGGGACATAAATAATTCAATATGAGATTTATTTCTCTTATTGTTTGGTGTTTGGTATCACTTAGGTTCTTTGATGAATGAGTAGATTAAATCGTGTACCCACACCCAGAGGATTCTGATTGACGTTGATAGTTATATATCAAGAAAATCACTTGTGAAACAGGCTAAGTTTCATCCATGAACAAAGTTCTATAGATATCAGGATGAAGAGATATTTAGACTAAGAATCGTTGACCACTAAATGTTTAGGAAATGCTTTGTCAAAAAAAAAATATCACATATGTTCGAGGGCAATATAATGTTTTTAAATGCTTAACATTGTCTGTACAATTAGCTTCTATTATCCTATGCACAAATGAGAGTCTATAGGAATTAATATGCTAAGGAACAAAAACAAATTGTGATGTTGTATGTATGTGAATTAATGGGATCACATACTTAAGATTACCAAGAGAAAGAATAAATAATAATATTTATAGTATGTAAATTTATTATTTATCAACAGTTAAATAAATAAGATTAAAGTTTTGTTTGCTATTTATTTTTTCAAATGCGGCAAAATAAATAAATATTAATTAATTAATTAATTAAGTGTTTTATTAATCAAGTGCTAGTCAATATTAAATAAGAATTAATAATGAATGTGTTGAATGTAAGACACAATCTGGCTGTATTTTGTGCAAGTAAGTTAAATTTAGTTAACTTATTATTGTTGTGTTTGTAGAAATTGGTGAAGTAAAAGTAGGTTAGTCTTTTACTTACCATATGATGCATAGACGACTTGAGGTGGTAAAAAATGATAAATGTATTTTATGTGTGTGTGGTATGGCCTAGAACCTATTGCGATTAAATTTTGGTTTTTTATGGTGATTAAACTATAAATTGGCAAAAGTACGACTAAATAGACGAGTTAGCGCCGCTATCCATAGTAGATAGCGCCGCTAACTAAAAGTAGAGTGCTAAAAGGGAAATCGATAGAGTTAGTGATGCTAACTCTAAGTGTTAGCGCCACTAAGTTCAGAAATCAAGAAATACCCCTAAATTGGTAAGTCGAGTGTTAGAACTCAAAACACCAAAAACACACTTTCAGGTGTGAAATTTAGTATATATGTTCAATTTGATCAAGAAATTGAAGGAAGAAGCTTAGGAGAAGTGTTATTAACATCTGGGAGTATTGCAAATCTATAATATAAGTTGATATACATTGGAGAGACGCGGGAAAAAGATGCTCGGGAATCTCGCGTACCAAATCAATTCAAGGTGAGGAATCTTTGTGAACGAATCTTGAGGCGGGTAATGTTGTAAATGGGTAACAACTCCGTATGAGAAGCCGATATGTGAGTGTGTAGCCGATAACACACTAGTCGAGGACTAAATTCTGTGCAACTGAGTTCACATGATAGCAAATTCTAATAAGTAAATCGTATATCTATAGATACATTTTGGAATGTATGGTTGATGAATATTGATAGTTATTTCAATTTATTATATAATTACTCATTAAGCTTGTGTAACTCATGAATGTTGTGATCATGTTACAGGTCCTAGTAGTAATGCACGAGGGAAGAAGGTTGTAGAGGGATAGTTGTGGACCAGAACTAGATTTTGATATTTGAGACTGTGGTTAGCAACCCGGTTTTTTAGGACTACTTGTAATGTATTATGTCGTTTAATAACAACATGTATATTGTGTTTGCTTACTTACACATTACACCAATGTATGTATAATCACTTTTGTGAAAACTTGGTGTAATTTATGTGTGAAAAATCGGGTGTTACATTAAGACTTGTATTTATTGATAAGGAAAAAGAGGGATTTAGGGGGTGTTTGGGATTGTTGTGGCTTTTGACTTATTAGTTTTTTGAAAAGTCAATAAGTCAAAGATAGTGTTTGGGTAAGAAATAAGTTGTTTTAAAAACTCATTTTTCAATACTCTTAATAACTCATAAATCAAAAGTTAGGAAGAGCCAACTTATTAATTTTTGGAAATAGAGAAAACTATGTTTTGACAAAAATACCCTTAATGAACTCTTTCATCCTCCCCCGCACCCTTCTTTCTCTCTTTTCCTCCCATTTTGGTCATTATACAAATATAAAAGCTAATCAAGCACTTTTTTAAACTAACTTATCAACCATAACTTCTTGTATCACAAAAGCTAATGCAAACACCTTTCTAAATTATTTTTGTAAAGTCATAAGCTAATAATCACTTTTGCCCAAAAATGTTTATCAAGTTAAATAACCAATCCTAAACACCCCATTTATTGGTCATTAATCAACACACACACACAAAAACTAAAACCCCTAACTACTCCGTAATGAGCACTCAAATACATTTCTCAACCCCCCCCCCCCCAACTACTCCGTAATGAGCACTCAAATACATTTCTCAACCACCCCCCCTCTCTTTCTCCCTTTTGGACTCCGACAAAGGAAAACATTTTGTTAAAAACATATATTTTGTAACGTAACCCACAAAAATATTTTCTTAACATTAAGTAAAAACAATCATATATAACTAAACTACTATCTCTTTTATATATTAAGTTTACTATAAAAAAAACACTCCGTAGGTTTCTTGTAGTGTAATTAATTAAAGAGTAAATTACAATTTTGGTCCCTGTGGTTGTCCCAAAATTACACTTTTGGTCATCCTTTTGGTTTTTCACGCACATGGTCCCTGAACTACACTTTTGCTTACACTATTGGTCCATTGGCCAGGTAAAAAGACCAATATACCATTTTTAATTTCTTTTTTACTTTTATTTTAATTTATTAATTATTAAATTAAAAAAAAAACAAATCTCATTCCTCCTTTTCCAGCGACGTCCTCTGTCTCCCCTTCTACCACCACCTGCGTTTGCCTCCCCCATCTCCCCTTCTGCCACCACCGGAGATGTTATTTCTCAGTCTTGTTCTTCGTTTTCCAGAATTATTGGTATTAGAAATTAATTTATTCAGCAACAACAAAACTCACACACACACTCAATTTCATCTCCATTCTTTGTGTGCATTGAATCAAGATCGAGAGGGAAATCATGATTGACAGAATGAGAAAAAAGGAATCAGAAATCAGGAAAGCGGGAAACACACACACAAAAACTTGTTGTAACCCATTGATATCATCATCGAACGTTCTTTGAGGGACGGTTTTGGGCATTAAACCATTGTTGATGGCGGCAGAATTTGGTTACAGTGGTCCGAACATGGTGATCCACAAATATTGAAGCCGGACGTGATCGGACTCGGAGTAAATAAACATCCTTGCAGGTTGGCGTTCAAAAAATCGGTGGCAGGCTAGATTCCCTTTACTCCGAGCTTGATTCGTTTAATTGAAATCCAAATCAGGATTTTGGTCTCCCCCACCGAAACGCCTGCAATGTGAAATTGTAGATCTCGAAGAGTCTTTAAGGTAACCATTTCATTTCTAATCAGACATGGTCTCCATCTGTAACTTGACCCATCTCCGATCTGGTCAGGATCTTCCTCATTCCGTTAAGCTCTTGCTCCATTAAGCTCTTGCTCCAAGCTTTAAATGCGGTTGCTGGTGTAGTCCATGGTGGCTTTAAGGTGCGCAACTTGGCGGAGAGCCGCGTCGCGTTGGAGAATCGCACCCAGAGTGGTGGCGGTGGCGGCGGTCGGTTGTTTGGGAAGTTGGTGTTGAGTTTTGAAGGTCTTGGCGGCAGAGAAAACGGAACGACGAGTGTTGAGTTGCTCGACAAACATGGCTTGAACCACGAACCTTAATGGCATTCTAGGGTATTGAGAGTCCGGATCTGCTGCGACTGATGAGTTTTCGGAACATGGAGGAACGCACATGAAGGTTGAGAACGGTGATGAAGATGAATTAAGGATCTGAAGCCATACACACGAACTGTAAGGGCCATAACTCACGCTTTTCCCCAATTCTGACCAAGTTCACATACTTGTTAACAGTGGGTTTAAAATTAGAAGAAACCTAGTTCGCATTTTTTTCTTTCTGTGGGCTTCCTTGTGTGCATAACTGGAATAGGGAAAAGAAAACAAGATGGACCAAATCAAATTAGCCGATTGAAGGGACGAGCTCCGAATATTATCTCCGGCGAATGAAAAACTCAATTACCGGATAGTGGGGGCTAGGGTTTGGGGGGTTGGATTTTTCTTTTTTTTTAATTATCAAAATAATAATATTTCAAAAGAAAAAAAAAGAAATTAAAAAGGGTATATTGATTTTTTTACCTGGCCAATGGACCAATAGTGTAAGCAAAAGTGCAGTTCAGGGACCATAAACGTGAAAAACCAAAAAAAATGACCAAATATGTAATTTCAGGACAACCACATGGACCAAAATTGTAATTTACTCTTAACTAAATAGATGTGTCCAAGGTATGTATCGATATAGAGCACAACTAAGAATATTAAAAAATTAAAAATAAATAAACTTTGTGTATTGAAAACTTTAAATGTGTTCACACTTACTTGATATTTGAAAGGGAAAATGTCATAAAAGGGTAACTAATAACATGAAATTGGCTCTTTAGGTCATCAAAGTTTTAATTGGTCATATTTGCCCAGCAATCTTTTTCTTTTTGTTCAATTATACCATTGGATACCTTTTCTACCGGTTATCACATGTTAGATGCCCCACGTGGATCATTTTCCCAGCGGGTCATTTGCTACTTATGAAGATTATGAATCGGCACACTAACGGAAACCTTCCTTACGGAAGTCTTCGCCACATGGGCAGACACCATGAAAGCCCTCGAAAGTTGTGAAGAAGTTCTTCCAGATGCAGAAGACCTTTTCCTCGTTTCTAGATGCATAAACTCTTTAGCAACAAAAGCTTCCATGAGTGTCAATAACCATGGAATCCTACCAACTTCTATAGTCTGGAATGGAATCACAGCAAGTAATCCCGAAACATATGACTGGTGGCAAAAAGACGCATCTCTCCTCAGCTTCCATCTCTACAAACATGTAATTAAAGCTATTTCATCTCAAGGCATGAAACCCGAAACCATAGCAGGGTCCCTCATGGGATACATCAAGAAATACATACCCTTAATAAACCGGAAATCGAGTTCAATTTTTAACGACGCGAACAATTTTAAAACTTTTTCACCATACGAATCAGATCAAAGGAATCTTTTCGAAGATATAGTCGAGTTACTTCCAAATGAAAAGGGAATCGTTTCCACCAAATTTCTTCTAAAAATCCTTCGCACAGCCATGATCTTACACGTGAACCCATCGGAAATCTTCGGCATCAATCACCATTTCCTTCCTTTCGGTTCTAACAATGAACACCAGCACCACCCCTGTCTCCTTCATTTTCCGGGGATGTAACAATGGCAGTAGCCAACAACTACTCTGGCGCCTTCTCCCTTCCGGCAGATCTCTTCCCTTCCGGCGATGAAACACTGGTGCCTTCTCTCTTTCCTGTTGTCGACTTCCTGCAGATCTCTTTCATGTTGTCTCCGATGCCTTCAAACTCTTGGTGTGATGGAAGCAACAAATAACCTGAAAACTTGAAGTGTGCGATCGAGCTAGGGTTGGGGGAATAAAAGGTGCGGGAACCTCCAAGCAACTAGAACCGGGAAGATTATCCAAGTGGGCTTGTAACCGGTTATACCCGGTATAAAACGTATATAATGGTGTAATTGAACAAAAAGAAAATGATTGATGGGCAAATAAGACGGATTAAAAGTTTGATGACCTAAAGAGCGAATCGCATGTTATTGATTACCCTTTTATGACATTTTCCCTATTTGAAAACAAGACACAAGAATAAATCAATATTGAATATCAAAACATTACAGCTGTACCCAAGAATATCCTACCACAATAATATGTGATAGGACAATATCATAACACGTGAAAAAATATTTATCTATCGGGAATATAGGTCATCCATAGAAATACCACTTGCTATAGATCTTCGTGAAGATCTGGATTTACTTTCCAAATGTTCAGGATCACTCAAACTTGAAGTATGCTCTTCGAATAGGGGTTTTTCTGGATTGGTAGTAATTGTACGCATGAAAAAAGCGGGCTCTGAAGGGACTGCAAGGGTTAAAGAAAAGCTACTAAGCATGAGAACAACAGAAGCCATAGTTGGTCTCTCAGCAACGTCTTCTTGAACACATAATAACCCAATATGGATGCATCTAATCATGTCGCGTATGGAATTAGAACCATCTTTTAATGTCGGATCAATCAAACTTGAAGCTGTTCCATCTCTCCAACTTTTCCATGCCTAAAAATAAACAAATTGCAACATGTATGGGATATTAGTATCAAACTAAAAGTTATATGTTTGAACAAAGAAAAACTTATTAGGAGCTATATTTAACACTTACATGACTAAGGAGATCCTCGGACAACATTCCGTTTTGGAAACTATGGTTCTTGTGACCCGTTACGATTTCAAGTACCAATACACCAAAACTGAAAACGTCCGACTTAACTGAAAATTGTCCATGCATTGCATACTCCGGTGCCATGTATCCACTAATATAACAAAAATCCTTGTTAATCAGTATATTAATGGAAATATACAACAAATTTGGCATTTAGCGACATCATCTTTTTGGTCATGAATTGGTTTTTAGTCATATATTTTGAAAAGAAACTACCGAGGAAAATAGTATAATATGTGATCACAAAATTCCATTTGTTTGTATATGAGACTTACTAGGTTCCGACAATCCGACTAGTGTTGCCTTGGGTTTCTTCTTGTGTGAACAACCTCGCCATACCAAAATCTGCAATTTTGGGGATCATTTGAGCATCCAACAAAACATTACTAGCTTTCATATCTCTGTGAATTATCTTCAATCGTGAATCCTCGTGTAAATACAAAAGTCCCCTCGCAATGCCCCCTATTATTTTGTATCGTCTTTCCCAATCCAGAGTCGCACGCTTCGTTGGATCTAAATTTTTTAGTCGAACATAAGCATTAAGCACATTTATTATTAAATTAAAGAACGAAATATATATTATAGTTTATATCGTAATTCTTGGGATAATATATATAATTTCAAGAACAGTCAACTTACCAAATATAAATTGATCTAGACTTGCATTTTGCACAAACTCATACATCAAAAGTCGTTCGGAACCTTCCAAGCTAAACCCTAGGAGCCGAACCAAATTCCGGTGTTGCAACCTTGCAAGTAACAAGACCTCGTTCTTGAATTCTTGTTCGCCTTGTCCTGAGTCCCTCGATAACCTCTTCACTGCTATTTCTTGTCCATTTTGTAACTTACCCTAAAAGATATAATTGAGAAGAATTTAACCGTCTTTAATATCGTGAAAATGGATTTTTGTGGCAAATAATATTTTATCACATGCTAGTGATGATTTCCTCCAAGTGTGTTTCTAACCTTATAAACCGCTCCAAATCCACCTTGTCCAAGCTTATTGTTTTCCGAGAAGTCATTTGTTGCTGCTCTAATGATACCAAAGCTATATTGCAATGATTCGGCTGTACTAATTTCATCGATATCTCCTTCCTCGTAAACTAGAATTATCATAAGAAAATGTTAAAGAATTTGATGAAACCCTAATTTTCTAGCAAGAAAGTAATTAAGAAAAAATAAGAGCGACCACCACGTACACCCACCTGAATTTTGTGGTGGACGTCCTTGCAGCTTTCTTTTTCTTCTCATATAGACGCAAATGAAAACCGCCACCAATATCACAACACTGACAGTTGCAACGACGACAATTACTATAATAATCGTGTTGTTATTACTCTTACCTGAAAATTTTATCGATTAAGATAGAATATACAAATTATCATAGCATAATCTCGAGTCTAAAGGATGGTAGCCAGAGGTATATACCTGATGGCGATGGTGGCTGCGAAGCTGGTGGTGTTGATGGTGGCGAAGGTGGCGAAGGTGGTGGTGCAAGAACCACCGTATCATTAAAGAATATATAATCTTCATACCTAATACTGCAACTAGGATATAGTACTCTTCCTCCACGTTTGCTATCACAACAATTTGGAATTTGTTGAATTGCACGATCCAAGCAATTATAACACTGATCTTCAGATAAATCCGGTGTACACTGCATAAACCCATAGATCTTCGATAATCTAGGGCCATTTGTCTCATTGGAAGCATATTTACGAAGAGGCCCGCCGCGTGAAGCCTCAGATCTTAGTTGATCCAACAACGGGTCGAGCGCTTGATTAAATTGGTCCACGTTCGAAGCGTTATTAGGGTTCCACAAGTAACCTACAAGGCTGGTGTCTAAAATCCCCAAAATGGTCGAATTAGAGTACCTTACCATACACCTATCAGTCCACCCAATTGCACCCTTTTGAATAGGGCAAATCTCTCTTAGTCTTGTACTAGAGTCGTTTATGCACCTCCGGCAATCGTCTGGCACAACGTCACCTCTGCACATTGCAATCACGTTGACTTGATCGGGGCTTTGACCAACTGACCGATTGTAGAAGCCATACGTGATGCTGGTATCAGAAGTGAGGGACGACAAAGCTTCGTCGAGAATTCTTTGGTACGTACCGTTTGTAGTGAAATTTGCGTTTTGATCGCATGTAGGGAACGTTAAGTCCTGAGAGACTGAAAGTATGAATAAATTCACGATAATAACTATCCAAAATAAGATCGACCTTTCACTTGCCATTAACATGGTGTTGCAAAAATGAAATACGATGAGCTTGGATTCTTGGACTGAAATAAAAGTAGGGTGGATGATACTCGTAGTTGTTAATTAAATCTTGAATAAAAGCATAGGGTTGTTTAGGTCAATTGTTTACTTGGTCAACTTTTGAATTTCAAAAGAGATTATTTTGATTGATTAATTAGTCAAAATTGGTGTCTGATTAGGTTGGAAATTGGTGGCAATAACTAGGTTGATTTAAATGGTTGCTTTGTTTATTTATAGTGTGTAATGTTTAATTTATTTATGTTATAGTATAATATATTTTTTTAAATGGGGTTAAGGTTGTTTTCATAAAAAATATAAATTTTCTGTGGTTAAATAATACGAGAACGTTGGGCTGGTTAAACTAAAGGAATAACAAACTACGCTGGTTTTTATATACAAACAAAATAGCATGGTTGGCTATTAAATCTTGTGAGCTGTTTAATAAAACTACATTTTATTATGGTTAGATGATAAAGAAATTCTATAAGTTGCTAAAGCGAAAAAATGACAAAATACAATGTTGTCATGGGATTAAGTCAACACCTGGTCAAACCTCATGCAATATGACCCCAAGAATTAGGAGTGGATTCCCTTTGGTCGAAGGTACATCTTCTCAAGATCTAAATGTCGTCGACTGAAATAACTCTATCATTCTACATGAAAAGATATATCATTGCGCTAACTTTTACAATGCTTGCTTTGGCATTCATTTTACCTTTAAATGCTATCATGCTACATTAACCAATAACTTGTTAAAATTCCATAAAACCCATGAAAATCAACTAAATCTAGAATTTACCTTGAAAATCTAAGATTTTGGCAAAAATTCTAATATTTTCACATATGTCATCTGTGAAATCCAATACATTCAAGGTAAATCTAAGATTTTCACAGATGACATCTGCAAAATCTCTAATTGGCCATATAGAAATTTGTATTTTAGCAGATGTCGTATGTGAAAATCCTTAATTTACACAAGAATTTGAGATTTTTGTAGATAACATTTGGAAAAATCTTAGATTTGCATGTATCATTCAATCAAAATCGTATAAAATGGCACAAGAAACAAATAAATTATTTTGAAAATGAAAAAACATACTTTACCCGGTAGATTGTTGTTGTCTTGATTTATCTAATAGAGAATTTCTTACTATATGCAAAATGCAAATGTAATGCAAAATGCAAATGTAAAAAATGAGAAATGAAAAATAAAAGTTATCTTATATATTATGGGACAACATTCAGCCTAGAGGTGCACATCCTAACCGGTTTTTTTTAAAAACCGAACCGGGTTTTTTAATAACCGAACCAGTTTTTTACCCCAGTTTTTCTTCCGGTTAACCGAACCGAACCGGTTTAAAACTCAATTTCGTTTAAAAAAAAACCGGCCAAAACCAGACCGGTTATAACCGAAACCGGTTTTTGAAAAAACCGGTTTTTAAAAAACCGGAACCGGCTTTTGTCACCTCTAATTCAGCCCCATATTTCAGCCCATTTCTTTGGCCCATATGAGATTTTCAAAGATGTCTACGAAATTTGCAAATCATCAACGAAAATTTTGAAAACGACCTAGTTTTAATTTGTAGATATCATCTGCCTAAAATTATAACCATGTAGATGGTCGGGTAATTCTTAAAGATGATTTTATTCGTATCCCTCGTTACTAAATGGGTCACATGTATAGTTTTCTATTATTAATGTTAATAAATTGTATCTTTCCTTCCGATTTGACGTTTTTTCCGAATCAGATGGATATAATAAATAGTAGGAGATACAAATAATGTTTTTTTAAATTATCATATGATTAAATATATTTATTCTCTTCTTTTTTTAGTTTTTATTAATTTGGTTTGACGCCAAAGTCTTTAACGTGTAAGCATCAAATTAAGAAATAATTGTTTATGTGAATTTATTGAATAGAAAAATGGTGTTTGACTTCACTCCTCGACCGAGTTTCTCTTTTATGGGCAAATATTACCCTGTTTCCTAATCTTGGAATCTTCTATTGTGTGTGAATATTAGAAAGAATACACGAGAAATGACAACACGTGTTTAACATTCAAAGGTGGTATCATGGTCGTACACGTCATGGTTCTTTGTCTTTACTGAATATTAACTTGAGTTAATCTTAATCGACCTAAGAATTTGTTGCAGGTAACAAATGAAACTCCTAGATTTGTTCGTCAAAGTAATGTGATTAAATTCCCTAGCCAACGTTGCAAAAGTGCATGTTGGAAGACTAAAACGAGCCTGATTCGAATCTATTTCTTTGTTTCAATGACAAAAAGCTCTATCAATGACTAAAGCCTCATTTTTGTGTTTTAATGAATAAAATCACGCCTAATTTGAACCTAGTTGCAGGCCGGTCCAAATTTTTTTGGGGCCCGGAAGGAGAGGAGAAACAAAGACTCCTAAAAAAAATTTAGCAAAACCATTTATAAAAAAATATTTTCTAATGTTTTTCATAATAATAGTTTTAAAAATATATATAACTATAACAATTACAATTAGTGGTTTTTTTTAATAACTTGACGTACCTTTCTATAATTGACTGTAAATAATATTTCAATGTTTTCAAAAACTGACTACGCTAGTTTTACTTATTTATCGTAATCAAAACTTGCCATAAAAGGATAAAGTAAACTTATCTAAAAATTGAAGAATGTTTGAGATCTTTGTTGGTTCATTTGCAACGATTGCTTTATTCTTGCCACGACACTCAAATCCTAGCTCGCATGCACCGATCTTATAAATAAACTTGATAGTTGATACCCTGATTAATAAAAACTAGCAGTTGCCCCGTGCTCCGCACGGGTCCGATGGGGCTATTTTTTAGTATTGCTGGTTGAAAACTTGTTACTAATGGATAAGTGTTGGTGGGTTTAATAAATTTACTATTGGATGTCTAATCGTAGTCTGCGTTATCTTTATTGTAATCGATTGAGATCTTTTATTTGTTCGAGTTTCAAGAATTTCGAGCTGTATTGCATGCGTCATTAGGGGTTTTCCTTTGCATTTAAGACGTAGGTTTTCTAAAAGTAGAGATCCTTTGTATTTAATGTGTGCAGTTACTTGTCAAGTGAAAATCTCCATCAGGGGTATCAAATGGTAAAGAAATTATATTTCTATTTGTGATGACAAATCCAACAAAACCACCTGAAATTTATAGACGGGACATAATAATAGCTACCAATTTGATCTTTGACCTGAAGTCGGTAAGTCTAATTCCATTTTGCAGGAATTGGACAATTGGTGCCAAGAACTCCATCTTGCCAAGAAGCTATTCTCTTTTCTATTCCAGACCTATAAAAATATTATTTTTATAATTTCATATTTAAAAAAAATAGAAGTTTAATCGTAGGGATGAAGGTGGAGAAACGATAC
Organism: Cichorium intybus; assembly: GCA_023525715.1. Taxonomy (NCBI): domain Eukaryota; kingdom Viridiplantae; phylum Streptophyta; class Magnoliopsida; order Asterales; family Asteraceae; genus Cichorium; species Cichorium intybus. The sequence continues at coordinate 95,083,271 of CM042015.1, forward strand.
CATGTAATAAGGAGGCTTTCGTCCAATTTCTTCTTGACATTGACAACTACATTGTAATTTGTTGTGACATTTAGTGTTGGGCTTGGGAACTTTTCGTTCAGTGCAATGACCTGTAATTTGAGTTCATAAAGAAGAATAAGAAGAAGAAAAATGGAAAGTAACAATAATGGAAAAAAGGTATCTAATAGAAATTTCAAATCGTGTTAGGATTAATGGATTTAGATTCTTAGACAGGATATTGAGAAGTTATTAAGTTGTCTTAATATAATTTTGTTGATTTATCCACAAAAATCATATTTCTGCTTTTGTTCAAATCTGTATCTGGTTCATACATTTTAAAAATGATGGCAGGGAACCTTTGAAACTTGGAACTGGAATGGAAAACTACAAAGTAAACTTCAAAGGTTGTACTGTTTGCATTAATTTCATTTAGCCACTTTTGCTTACACTTCAACCTCTATTTGCATTTCCGAATTTACCCTTCCTGGTATAAGTAAACTTTAAAAGGTTGTCTAGTAATCTTGAAAGCACAATGCCTTTATAAGACATATTGAGACACTTACGTAAGTTGAGATCTAGATAAGTAGTTCCAGAAATTAACTAATAAAAGTTAATGTTCAAAAATTACTTCATCGCATCCTCTATTCAGGAATTTTGTGTAGCTGCATATTTATTGACACTTGCTTTAGCATATGTGCTGACCTATTCATCTTCTCCTATACATCTCAAAATAATTTTACAATCCATTAGCATAGTAAGACCACCCAACAATTGTAAACAGTAATTTCTAAAACAATATGTGTAGACAATTTTCAATTGCGAGTGTGAGTATTTGAGCTGAATCTAAATCTTCTTGATTTTAGAATACACGTATCACAGAGAACATATAGACAAATATTCAACATCAGCTTTACAACCCTAATGGTCTTTGTAGTCACTGACACTTTTTATACTTTTTATTTACAACTAAAAGAATTTTGTTCTATGTGTGTGTGTGTGTGTATATATATATATATATATATATATATATATATATATATATATATATATATATATATATATATATATATATATGCACGAATCCAATGATAAAAATAAATGATTTTTTACTATCTTGTTTATTATTAAATTGTTCTGAAAATAAAAAATATATATGGAAAAAAAAGCTAGCATCAAAAGATAAAGAGAACAAATAAGCACCTGAGTTAGAAGCTTAGGTTTGTCATATGTTGAAAAGGTAATTCCATGCATAGGCCTATATAAGAATTAACATCATAAAAGATTGTCACTGGAAAAAATCTAATGGACCACAACTGCATTTACTTATAAATACTTAAATATGTGAGATTTTTTTTGAGAAAAATAAATATTAAGTTGAGATGTTCAAAAGTGATTCTCGAATTTTCTTCATATTATAGCATTGTACTTTGAAAAGTTTACCCAATTATACCAATCTCATCCAATAATACTTGTGTTTTGCCTTAAAATAAATGCTAATTCTTGTATTTTGCCTTAAAATAAATTAAAGTGATTCTTGTAGACAGACATGCTTCTAATACTGCATCAATTATCATGGTTCAATATCTCATGTGAAAGCAAAAATACCTGGAATTATTTGGATAGCTATTTACACTATCGCCATTCCGAATTTGAGACTCATTTGCTTCAAGTGAAAGGGCTTCAAGATTAGGTGATGATCCAAAGGCAGGTGGTGGATGAATGTTGTCATAATTTAATAATCAATTAACAACATAAAAGTTGCACAAATATAAGATTACAATAAAGAAAATAACTAATTAGTAAAATGCAAAATCGGAAATAAATTTTTTTACCTCTGGGCTGATTGCTGTTTAGGAGAAGTGGAAGGAACTAAACCATCAGAACTGCCATCGGTTGTTGGAGAAACCTGCAAATAAACAACAAAAAGTTAAACCTTCCATACCATTTTAAAAAAGGGAAAACAGAAATAAAAGATTACCATAAAAACTTAAAAAACATATAAAGGGTAGTATAGTCATTTCATATAGACCATGGACAAAAAATGTGAAAATACATCAAATAAGGACAGTTCCATACATACATACTTACTTTTCTGGTCCCTAAGGTTTGCTTATTTTTTCAATTTTATCCCTGCCAAGTTATATCTTGGAAGTTTGGTCTTAATTTTAAGTTTTTTAAATACTTTCAGTCGTTATACTAACCAAAATGTTTATTGTTGGTCCTTTAAAGGATAGTTGACTTTTTTCAATGTTAATCCCAAAAAATAGTTATTTAACATCAAAACACAGACCAAAAAGCTCAAATGAGGATCAAAATTGCATTACAAAACTCTAAGGGACCATAGTTGGAAAAAAAAAACTAACTTAAGGACTTAAAATGTAATAAACATTTTTGTAATTAACAGTTATGCTTCCTAAAGTTACCTGATTTTTTTTCATTTGCAATTTTGGTCCTTATTCCGTATTTTTACCGTTTTTGGTCCTTAATCCAAGTAAAATATTGATTTTTTCGTGCCTATATATATATATATATATATATATATATATATATATATATATATATATATATATATATATATATATATATATATATATATATATATATATATATATATATATATATATATATATATATATAACCAGAGGTCGATTTTGGATATTGATGATTGGTTTGCAATATTCAATAGAATAATTAATTCAACTAATGACTATAAAAATCCACAATACATGCTTTTCAAATTCTCTGATAGGTAAAAACACAAGAAACATAGTCATTTTACTCAGATTAGGGAGTAAAAACATCACAACAACCTAAAATGGGGAGAGAAAAAACTTTCTGGGACAAAAAAGTAATATATCAACCGTTGGGCTGGAAATCACAAAAAACTGGTAAGAGTATGCTTACAGGTTCAAATTCTGGTCTTCCATGGATTATGACATCACTATGAATCAATCTGAATCAATCTGGTCGTGGAGACGTACCCTACTATAAGATCCGAAAAGACTATAACTCCGTCCGGAAATTATATAAACATTTGCTTGATAATGACACCAAATAAAGCTGAATATATGTTATGACTAACATTACAACTCTTCCCAATCAAATTTTCGTGAATAAACTAATTTGGTTGAACCGCAATGTATCATGATAGCGCATTGTAAATGAAAAACGAAAAAAAGAATATTTGGTCCATAAAAGGGCATAAAAGGAATTAGACAAAAAAGGGCATAGCCGGAATGTATAATTTTTTTTATTTTTTTTAACTAATTGAGGATGTTGCAACTGTTTAGAAACAGATATCGAGAAGGGCATAACTGGAAATTAAAATAAAACTGTAAATAAGTTACTTTACTATTAAATTGTTCTGACAATTAAAAATATATATTGGAAAAATTAATTTCTTATTTATTGCAATATCGCAGAAACATGTGAAAACTCCAAATGTAAATAAGCTAGCGTCAAAAGATAAAGAGAACAAATAAGCACCTGAGTTAGAAGCTTAGGTTTGTCATCTGTTGAAAAGGTAATTTCATGCATAGGCCTGTATAAGAATTAACATCATAAAAGAGTGTCACTGGATAAAATCAAATGGACCACAACTGCATTTACTTATAAATACTTAAATATGTGAGATTTTTTTTAGAAAATAGTGTGAAAAATATTAACTTGAGATGCTCAAAAGTGATTCTCGAATAAACTTATGACATGCTAACTCATTAAAGGATGCGATGAAATACTGTAAAGGGTTAAAATGCAAGAAATTGCAAGAACCTTTCGTTTATTTTTTATTATTGCATCCCACTTTTTCTTCATATTATAGCATTGTACTTTGAAAACAAAATTAACCTCGATTGATTGTTCATGTTTGTACTTCCTGTTGCCCTACTCATTTCTTTTAATGCCTTCACACTACATTAAGCAGACCCATCTAGCGTTAGGACACCATTACAAGTTTCCCAAATTTGTATTGGTGGTTACCCCGGACTATTAACTTTCCCGTTTAGCCCATTTGTTAACTCAGATTTATTATCCAGCAATTCGCGTACTTCTTCTTTTAGAATATTCACAGCAAAATCATTCAGTTAGACGTCACAGTAAAAATCATCTAAAAGTGTACGGAAATAACATGAGAAATTTAGAAATTATTACCTGAAGTTCATTCAAGTAGTTGATGGCACGTACATCTTTCCAGCCGACTTCGAAGACGATAAATCCATATAAGGTCCCATGCAATTTGCTATTTGCAATCAAGGAACTTACAAGTTTTTCAATAGGTACTAACGCCCTCTTTTTTGAGAGTGTTGCAGCATTGATCACCAAGAACCATCTTCTTAACTTTTCAGATAGGGCAACAGTTCCAGGTCTGTAATGATGCGGCTTCGTAACACCTCCAGTTGTAGAACCAGACTTGCGGGCAACCTAACCATGTCACAAAATCATAATCATAACTTTGTTTCTGAACCAACCACAATCTTTGTTTCTCCTAAAGCAATTGGGGGTATATTGGGAACAATTAAAATACTCAATTTTGTGTCTCTTGAATATCTTATTTTATCAAATGCAACTTCCAATAAGCAGGATACTGGAATCAACTCAGTTTTGTTATCTGACAATCATGTAAAAAATCCAATTAACTTAAATATTGCTATTTCTTGCATTTAAAGCTAAAAAGAAGTATAAACTTTACCTGGTAGAATCCCACAGAGTTCCACATTAGACTAACATTCATTCCAACAATGGAGAAGTTGGCAAATAGGACAAACTTTAAAAGATCTGCAACGGGTAGATGAGATGGTTGAATGTAACCCAACCACCTAAGAACAATTGTCATCAATGTGGTGGTAACAAAATGCAATCCGGTTAATGTTGTTACTGCATACAAAGAAGAAAAATGATTAAACCAAAGAGATAAGTCTTGGCTAGAAGACAATTCTTTGTCTTTGGCTACATTATTAACCCCTGGTTTTGAATCTCCTCAATGTCTTCTCACCACCATTAAAGACTGTTTCACTTTCTCCATCTTCTAGTTCCTTTTCATCTTGGCTAGAAGACAGTTCTTTGTCTTTGGCTACATTATTAACCCCTGGTTTTGAAAGCTTCTTACCTGATCGAAGGTTTAACCTCTTATTTCCTGCATCACCTTGTTGAACTGATTTAGAACCCATGAATTGAACATCTCGACTCAAAAGCCTTTGACTCTTCACTTTCTTCACAGTCGGTGTCTCTTCTTTATCGCCCAAATCAGGCACTGAGATAACATCTGATTCATTTTCTATTTCAGTGTGAGTAAACGAACCTGATCCATTAATCACACCAGGCGCTTCACCGTTTCCAAGATTAGCAACCTTTCTTTTCCTTCTAGTGCCGACATTCCCAACAACAACATTAGACGAACTCGACTTCGAGGAGAGTCTTGCGCTTCTTCTCAATCCTTGGTTCTAAACAGACCCTGAGTCTACACGATTGACTGACCCTAACTTGTCGGAACCTTGAACCAATTTGTGCGGAGTCGGGGTTGTTTCATGTGACGACTTATTCGTTGACTCAACTTCCTTTGCCGGCGTTGACGGTTTGATTTGATCCCCATTTTCAACGGGTTTATGCGGCTGTTCATTCTTAACTACAGAAACGACTTTTCTAGACCTTAAAACCGTCATTTCTATGAATCCTTCCCCGAAAACCAAAATCAATTGGTTGATCGTATGCAACAATGTAAGAATGATGAAAATTAACGGCGAAGAGATAAAGATGGGAAGATCGTAGACTTACTTGGTTGGGGGAAAAACGTCTGATGATGTATAGACGGAGGTGAAGTAAGACGGTGAGGGTTTAGGTGTTCAAATCGAGAGAGATAAAGAGCTTGTAGGGCAAGATGCTCCGATGGGGGATGGAGGGTCCGAGGTAGATTGGAATAACTGATCTTCCTGTTACTCCGACTTCCACTACAAGCACTTGCGATCTCAGTTTTGTAGGCGGTTAGCGGTGGAGAAGACGGGAAATCACACAGTCTTCTGTAAGAGGCGAAAGGCGGTGGCGGTGTAGAAGAAACAAAATCCACAGAGCGTGGAGAAATCGAGAAAGCTGAAAATAAGAAGCGCAACCCAAAAATACGCCGCCGAAAGAAGGGAGGAGAACACTCACATGCAAAAGAGAAAGCCAGCCGGAGACGATGCAACTACTCGTTGTCGGACTGATATTCACCACAGCGGCACAGGAGGCAATACAAAAAGAAAGCAAAGAACATGAAGCGGCAATGATCACAGAACAATTATGTATCAGGGAACACGTGTCAGTTAAAAACTAAATAATCCGAAATGCAGCTGAAGAAACCCGACCAAAAAACCCACTACCCGCGTGACAACCCGAAAAAAAACAACTTCATGTCACGTTAACAAAAAATACGGTTTTTAATAAATAGTATATTATTATTATTATTTATGAACAAAAAATAATTGCTATTATTTCTCGACGTTACATGCTCATTTTACAACATAGACGTAGGATTATTGGGCTTAGCTAAGTGCTAATATTCAAGAACGCTTCCATACGCCATCAATTCCATCTTATTGCTGGTTGATATCAGCAATGGCAATTCATATCAAGCGATTAAGCAATAATATTTACTCCTCAAAATCCATCTTCACTCCCATTTCTTGGAAGTCATACATTCAAGTGTCGCACGCTTTGTTAGCGGAGAAATTCATCTCGACTTTTACTAGCCGCGGCAATTTTTCTGCTTGTTCCGCTGGCGTAACCGGACACATAACCTCCGGTAAGCCAACCCCATTGTTGTTTATGTAATTAAATATGATTTTCTTGCTTGTACATGTTGCCCACGCATCTTTGCATTTCAGCTGTTCGAGGAAATGCCTCTTTGAAAAATATAGTTTTTAGGGTCCTTAAATGTAATCTCATACTATCCTAGGCATCAATAGGGTACGTATTTGTTACTTAAACACGTTATTACGTTGCATTGCGGTATTAATCACTCACAGTTATGTCAAAATTATAGCTTCATAACCAAGCTTTCTCAATCATAGATCATAATCATTAAAAGATTCTAAATGTTTTTATGACTATGATAGTACTAACTCACACTTGCATTGTTGCATATGCTTACAATCCAAGATTAGAAGATGATGTTGAAAAAGATGACCATCAATTCATGAAATGGCACAAAGGTGGAGGGATGTTTCACAAGTCAGCAAACATTGATCCCACAGCATTAATCGATTTTGGTGCTGTAGTCCATTCAGGTTCTCTTGTAGGTGGTAATGTTCATGTAGGATCAGGAACTGTCATTGGCCCCAATGTGACAATTGGTCAATCAACAAAGATAGGGTATAATCAAATAGATTTTCTCTGTTTTATTTTTTACATATTTTTCTTTAAAATGTAGTATTAACTCCTATGTTTCATTAGGTATAATGTTGCACTTGCTAATTGCACCATTGGTGATTCATGTGTCATCCATCATGGAGTCTGTATCGGTCAAGACGGTAAGATCAATTTGACTGAATAAAGTGTCAAATAATAAATTAATGCTTTGATATTGATTTCAAAAATTAAAATAACCCACATATTTTAAATTCTTAACGAAATCATTATTTTCAGGTTTTGGTTTTTTCTTAAATGAAGAGGGTGCCATGGTGAAAAAGCCTCAAGTAAGTAACCTGAAAAAATTGCGGGAAATAGCAATGTAATTTACTCTTTTTACCAATATAGACAATGTACTTTATTTTTTTTAAGTTTGTCATTTGAAATTTATTTATTTTTCCGTCCTTTTTCTTGTTTTTCTTAAACTTTCAGGACCTGAAAGCTCATATAGGGAATAACGTTGAGATCGGTGCAAATTCATGCATTGACAGGGGCAGGTAAGCTTATATTGTTTTCTTTCTATGAGTACAAATGACGGATCTACCCTTTCTGCAGTTGGAGGGACACTATGATAGGTGATGATTCAAAGATTGATAATTTAGTCCAGATAGGTCACAATGTAGTGATCGGAAAATGTTGCATGTTATGTGGCCAAGTTGGCATTGCGGGTTCTGTAACGTATACCATTTTTTCCAATTTATCAATTTATTTATTATTTTATAAAATCAAATTGAGTTTCAAAACTCGTGACAATTTCAAAATTATTTAGGATTGGCAACTATGTAACGTTAGGTGGACGTGTTGGAGTTCGTGATCATGTCACCATTGTGTCAAAGGTACTTTTTTCACTTTATTTACAAAAGTTTCATAATATATATTTTTGGTAATCATATTTAATACGTACATTAATTTTTTTTAAAAATGGACGCCATAATTTAGGTGCGGTTAGCAGCTAGTAGTTGTGTGACTAAGGATATTACTAAACCTGGTGACTATGGTGGTTTCCCTGCTGTAAGTATATTTATAATATTTTTTTCATATGTTTTATTTTTCATATAAAATGTTGTCTGGATAAATGAATTAATTTCAATTTACTACAGATCCCAATTCATGAATGGCGAAGACAGGTTGCTAGTCGTTACAGAATACCAAAATAGTCAATTGTGTTTTTCTTGGTTTTATATTTGTAACATTTGTTGATGTTTGTATTTTTTTTCTTCTTTTATATAACGTGGTTGAAACTGATTTTTATACTCTTATTTTGATAAACATTGTCTTTGTGGGTCTAACTTTATTTACTGATATCCGTTTGTCACTATGGTATTTTAGTTGATATTCGAGTCTTTATTTGATTTAAACCAAAAGTAATTGAAAAGTGTTATTGTGTTGATAAATATTAAATATTATCACATGTAATAGCCGTCAATAGGACATCAAATGTACAATTATAGGTGAATATAGTGTCATCAAGCATTTTAATAACTGAGATTTACAAAAGTACCAAAACAAATTTAGTATCATCAAGGGTGTTAGTGTTACACTCTATGAAGCTTGGAATGAAGAGCTTAAAGATTATGTATCCTAAATGAATTTGAAGATTTGTTGAAAATTGGAATATGTTTGATGTACTCTCACTAATTGGAGAATTTTATAAACAAAATTTCAAAGCTTTATAAAATGATAGTATAGTGGATCAGGCTTGGAGAGTGAATTTGGCACGTCAAAGGTTGGATCCGACGAAGTAGGCTAGCCTCATGTTGAATTGGACCACTATACATCATTATGTTCGATTTTTTTCTCTTTATCTTAACTCTTTGTATATATGCATTTACAATTATGTATTTTCTAATTGAGTTCGTATTGAGCTTTATATCAATTTTGTGTTTATATTTATAAACCACACGAGAGTTATTTTTGTGTAACCCTTCTTTTCTTGCTTCGGTCCCTAATATTCGAGACCCAAAGTTCATTAGGGATTATGAGTCGATTAGCCTAGTTGGTTTTCAATACATAATTATTGGCAAGCTTTTAGCCAACCGGAGATCTGATTAGCGATTAGTGTTAAGCAATCTGCGTTTATCAAAGGTCATCACATTATTGGCGGTCCTTTGATGTTGACTGAGATTTTTGCCTAGTTTAAAGCTAATCATAGGAAGTCAATGGTGTTCAAGGCTAATTTTGAGAAGGTTTATCACTCATTGTTTTAGGAGTACTTGATTGAGGTGTTGGGTAAAACAGGTTTTGGTCCTAACCGGTATGGTTGGATTAGAGAAAGTCTTACTTCTTTTAGGGCTTCTATGTTGGTTAATGGGGCTCTAGCTAATGAGTTTTCTCTTCAAAAGGGGGTTGGGCTAAGGGAATCCTCTATTTCCGTTTCTGTTCACCATTACAATAGATGGTTTTCAAGTAGCACTAAAGTAGGCCCATCTAGCAAATATGTTTCAAGGAGATTGTTTAGGCAATGTGGAGGTGGATGTCTACTCATTTTATTTATGTTGATAACGCCATCATTTTGTATTAGCCAGGGTTAGAGAATGTTTGATGTATTGTTTTTTATGTTGCATTGTTTTTACATGGTCTCAGTCTGAAGATTAACCTGCAGAACAGCAAGTTAATTTAGGTAGGGGTCAATTATCCTGACATGGAGGAGTTCAAAACTGTTATTTGGTGTTTGACCACTATCTTTCCTTTTTGTTTTTCTTGATCTTCCAATAAGGGAAAACATGAAATGCGTGGAGCCATGGAAGGTTCTTGTGAACAAATTTGTGAATAAGCTTTCTATCTGGAAAGTTAAGATTATGTCTATTAGGAGGTATTCTAAATCTCCTAAATGGGGTGTTTTGCAATTTGAGGTCTTATTATATGTCCATCTTCAAGGTCCATATACGATTTTGAAGTTGTTGGAGTCTATTCGAACCCGTTTATTTTGGGGAAAATATTGGAGAAGGGAAGATGCTTTAAGTGCATGTTTGGCTCCCCATTTAAAAAGGACTTATTAGCTTATTGGCTTCTTGAAAAGCTAATAAGCTAAAAAAATGTTTGGGGTAATAAAAAGTACTTTTGGTTTTAACTTTTCAATACATATAGAAAAGCCATTTTTGAAAAGCCAATTAAATTCCTGGCTTTTAAAAAGGATAAGTGCTTATTGATTACAAAATGTTATTTTTGGTCATTTTACATATATAAAAGCTTATCCAAACACTTTTTAAATATTCTTATCAATTTATTAACTTTTCCCACCACATAAGCTTATCCAAACACCTTTTTAAAAACCCCTTTTTCAAAAGCCATAAGATAATAAGCACTTTTGCTCAAAAGTGCTTATGAGCTAAATAAGCTTACCCAAACACATCAGTCAGTTGGAAAAATTTATTGTTAGCAAAGCAGATGGTGGTCTCGGTGTTGGTAGTATTCTTTTGTTTAGTTGGACCCATTTGTTCAAATAGAGGTGGTTGTTCTTTGAACACTCAGATTTCTTGTGGGTGAGGGTAATTAAAGCTTTACAAGGTCAGGATGGGTTCATTGGTCAAACCAAACCTAGGTTTGTTGCTTCTCCTTCGAACTTTGTATCGCCTTCAGTATAAAGGTCTAAACTTGCAACATTTTACATCCACTTAACAGATGAAACTTAACGATAACACCAACATAGATCAATAGTGCAATAAAATGCCAACCACAGGGATCGGTTTCGTGAAAATTCAAAATTGGACTGAAACTGTAGTTAAAATAGTGTAAACCACAATGAACAAAAAGTGTAATTTACTTTATTGTAAAATTGATCCAAACTTTAAATTTTGTTATAAGTATTTTACATTTTTTGTTGAAGTTTTAAATATTTTTATAAGTTTGATCCAAACTTTAAATTTTGTTATAAATATGGTCCAAACTTTTGTTTTTACAAATTCTCTCAAAATTTGATTTTTCTTATTACAAATTTTACCTTTTTAAGATTTTTTGTACATCTTTTTTACATTTTTTGAAAACCTTTTTACAACTTTTTTACAATATTTAAACTTTCATTACACTTTTTTATAGCATTTTAAAACTATTTTACAACCTTTTTATTAAATTTTTCTACAACTTTCTTCAAACTTTCTATACTTTTCACAAATTGTAGAAATACTTTCCTTTAAAAAGGTTGTAAAAATGTAAGTAAAAAAAGTCTTATGAAAATGTACAAAAAAATTAAAGAAAAATTGTATAGCAAGCTTACACTACTAGAAAACTGGCTATTTAGCCACGAAAAATAGCCACGCAAATTTTGTGTGGCTAAATAGCCACGCAATTACCACGCATCAACTACACCCCAACTTTAGACACGCACTTGTCACGGAATCACAACGCATCATAAATTCGTTGTATTTGCGTGGCAAACTTAGCCACGCGATAGCCACACAGCCATTGAATGCGTGGTAAAAGAGTGGCTAAAATAGATATATGTAAAACTGTGTTTATAGCGTGGCAAACTTAGCCACGCGATAGCCACGCAGTCACTGAATGCGTGGTAAAAGAGTGGCTAAAATAGATAAATGGAAAACTGTGTTTATTGCGTGGCTAAATAGCCACGCAAATTTTGCGTGTTTAAATACGTTGGTGGCTATGGCGTGGCTAAATACGTTGGTGGCTATGGCGTGGTTAAATATTGTTGCTATTATTATTATTATTATTATTATTAGTCTCATTATTGTTATTATTATTATTATTATTATTATTATTATTATTTATTTCGTATTATTTTTTCGTTTTCGTTCAATACATCTCTTTCGTATAATTAATTATTGGTATTATATGTATATATATATATATATATATATATATATATAGATATATATATATATATACATATATATGTATATATATATATATATATATATATATATATATATATATATATATATATATATATATATATATATATATATATATATATATATATATATATATATATATATATATATATATATATATATTAGCCGTTAGCCACGCTTTAGCCACCAAATGCAATTAAATGATTTTCCCGCTCACGCATTAAGGTGTTGTAAAGTTTGCAGTAACTAAAATATCCCTGGCCGTTGTTATTGCGTGGCTAAACAACAACGCATTAGCCACCGTTTTCGCTTTAATGACTTTTCCGCATACGCATTAAGGTATTGTACATTGTGCATTAAAGAAAATACACACCAGGCCGTGGTAATTGCGTGGCTAAACAGCCACGCATCTACCACGCAACGTTTAAAATCGAAAAAAATGGGAGCCGGGATTCGAACCCTGGTCTCCTCTGTGGGGGGGAACATCAACTACCACTTCGGCTATAAGCCTCATCCGTTCAGTATTTCCCTTTCTTTCAATATAACCCTTTCGAAAAATTAATTATTGATGTTATTATTATTATTATTATTATTTTTATTATTAGTCTCATTATTATTATTATTATTATTATTGTTAATATTATTAATATTATTATTTATTTCGTTTTCATTTTCGTATTATTTTTTTGTTTTCGTTCAATACATCTCTTTCGTATAATTAATTATTGGTATTATTGTTATTATTGTTATTATTATTATTATTATTATTATTATTATTATTATTATTATTATTATTATTAGTCTCATATTTTTATTATTATTGTTAATTTTATGAATATTACGTGTGTGTGTGTCTATGAGTATGTATGTATGCACATCAATGTGTTGGTGTATTCAAATCACAAGTGCTTATACACCTTGAAAACATAACGTTTGAAATGAACAACGGGTTTGGAAGGTGTACACGCTTGTGTGTAAGTCGAATTTACGTATAAACGGAGAAATTTAAAGATAATAAAGTATAATAATGATGTACAAAAAATGAACCCAAAAAAATAATTTTTGGCCTTCAAAAAACAAAAAATACAAATACAGTCGTGGCTATTGTGTGGCTAATTAACCACGCAGTAACCACGCACTCTCTGGTTGTGTGGTAAATGTGTGGTTAATTAGCCACGCAATATCCACGACTGCATTTGTATTTTTCGTTTTTTGAAGGGTAAACATTATTTTTTTGGGTTCATTTTTTACACATCCTTATTATACTTTATTATCTTTATATTTCTCGGTTTATACGTGAATTCGAGTTACACACAAGCGTGTACACCTTCCAAACTCATTGTTCATTTCAAACGTTATCTTTTCACCTGTGATTTTAACACACCAACACATTGATACACATACAATCATGAGTATGAGTGTAAGTATGAGTGTATATGAGAATGAGTGTATATAAGTATGAGTGTGTGTGTCCATCAATGTATTGGTGTATTAAAACTACATACGTTTATACACATTGAAAGGAAAAACTTGAAATGAGTAACGAGTTTGGAAGGTGTACACGCTTGTGTGTAACTCGAATTCACGTATAAACCGAGAAATATAAAGATAATAAAGTATAATAATGATGTGTAAAAAATGAACCCAAAAAAATAATGTTTACCCTTCAAAAAACGAAAAATACAAATGCAGTCGTGGATATTGCGTGGCTAATTAGCCACACATTTACCACACAACCAGACAGTGCGTGGCTACTGCGTGGTTAATTAGCCACGCAATAACCACGACTGTATTTGTATTTATTATTTTTTGAAGGCCAAAAATTATTTTTTTTGGTTCATTTTTTGTACATCCTTATTATACTTTATTATCTTTATATTTCTCCGTTTATACGTAAATTCGACTTACACAAGCGTGTACACCTTCCAAACCCGTTGTTCATTTCAAACGTTATCTTTTCAAGGTGTATAATAATTGTTTTCCATTTCTTTTCAAGGTGTTAAAATAATAATAATAATAATAATAATAATAATAATAATAATAATGAGATATTATAATAATTGTTTTCCATTTCTTTTATTTATATATATATATATATATATATATATATATATATATATATATATATATATATATATATATATGTATGTATGTATGTATGTATGTATGTATGTATGTATGTATGTATGTATGTATGTATGTATGTATGTATATATATATATATATATATATATATATATATATATATATATATATATATTAGCCGTACACGCTTGTGTGTAAGTCAAATTTACGTATATATTGAGGAATATAAAGATAATAAAGTATAATAAACGATGTATAAAAAATGAACTCAAAAAATAATGTTTGACCTTGAAAAAACAAAAAAATAAAATACAGTCGTGTTAATTGCGTGGCTAATTAACCACGCATTGGCCACGCACTGTCTGATTGCGTGGAAAATACGTGGCTAGTTAACCACACTAATACCACGAAATATTATAATAATTGTTTTCCATTTCTTATATATATATATATATATATATATATATATATATATATATATATATATATATATATATATATATATATATATATATATATATATATATATATATATATATATATATATATATATATATATATATATATATATATATATATATATATATATATATATATATTAGCCGTTGTTATCGCGTGGCTAAACAGACACGCATTAGCCACCAAATGGAATTAAATGGTTTTCCCGCTCACGCATTAAGGTGTTGTAAATTGTGCAATAAATAAAATACCCCTGGCCGTTGTTATTGCGTGGCTAAACAGCCACGCTTTAGCCACCGGATGGAATTAAAAACTTTTCCGCTCACGCATTAATGTGTTGTAAATTGTGCAGTAAAGAAAATACCTGTGGCCGTGGCAATTGCGTGGCTAAACAGCCACACTTTAGCCACCGGGTTGGCTTTAATGATCAGATCCAAGACTCCCTCTCCAACCCGTCATCGAGCTTATTATTCCAAGCAAAAAAAAAAACGGACGCTGTCTCCTCTTTTCCCTGTCTTCGCTGCGACGCTGCCCTCCGACGAACCATCACCGCCACGCTTCTCCTCCAACGAAGCTCCATCGCCGGCCGAAGGTAACCACCGCCGCCGATGCTTCTTCCTTTCCAACCATCGCTGCCCTTGGTTCCTTTGCTCCTGTGACGGTTTTGTGCGCCCGACTACCACCGCCGATCGGCGGTGTATTTCGATTATTTAGCCGCCGGATGATTGTTGTTCACTTCCCCCATCTCCTTTTCCTCAAGAAAGCTTCATAATCTTCCATTTTCACCCAAAAGGTAAAACCCTAGTTTTCAAATTTTTGTTGAATTTTTATCAAATTGAATGTTATTTAGGTATAAGATGTTGATTTGTTTGATGTATTCATTATATTGTTCAATTTTATGTTGAATTTTTTAAAAAATTGATTGTTTGAAATTTATAGTATTTGATATAAATTGAGTCGGAACAGGGGTGGTTATCGATATGGATCTTGATTCCCTGTTGGAAAGTATATGATTTCTTTTTGACCTGAAGAAGATGGATACATTCTTTGAAGAATTGGATAAACTGAGCATGGAAAAAATGATGAATAAGAATGAACTGACAAATGTGAACAAAATGAAATAAACCGAAAATGGTAAAGATCCAAACATCTTCCTTATTTATAATTAAATAAATATTACTAAAACATTAACTTGGATGGTACGAAAAACAAAATAATATGTATCACTTTACAACCCCTAATCACATGGTGTAATTGGCTCTCTGTATATACAACTAGTATAATGCGTATAGTGTATACATACTAAAACCATGTCTACATCCATCAAAGTGTCATCTCTACATTCATCAAAGTGTCATCATCTTCATCTCCAACTATGACTTTTTTTCCCTTTTTCAATCTCATGTGGACATTTTCTCCACATTGTAACAACATTTATAATTCCTTATAAATCAAACGCTTATCTGTAACTCTTCTGCATATAGTTTTATTTCGAATGATCAGTCTTCAAATTTCGAAAAGTTTGACTTTTGAATTATGGATTTGTTTGATTTGGTTAATTCGTTTATCGAGAAAGGCTGTGGCGTTCTTGTTGATGAAGAAACCGGAGGAATCGGTGACGATCATAATTCTGATGACGGTGAAGTTTCAGATGTGGAGGAGAATACGATGAAGGATTCGCTGAAGAGATTACTTGCAGTTGATAACGGTGATGAAGCAAGGAGAAAGGTTACAGTAGAAGTTCAGAAGGCATGGCGGCGCGTGATCGAAGATAACTCATCGCCATAGTCGGCGGATCTAAAATGGCAGTTGATGACTCAGCTGCGTGACCAAGGTTTCGACGCCGGTACACATTCTCTCCGATTATACATTTTTTCTTCAGACCTAAAATTCAAAATTTTAGAGTAACTTACAACTTTCAATGCCTAATATACACATTATTATAGCAATACTCGAATTTACCGTTTTAGTTTGAAAGTAGCTTTTGGAATCTTATTAATATATTCGTAATTTTAAAATTTTTAAAATTATAAAAAGTAAAGTTCTACTTTGGTAATTTTTATTTAGCTTGAAAGTAGTTTTTGTACCATATTAACATATCTGGCTTACAGGTATTATTTAGTTGTGACAAAAATCATTTCAGGTCAACAATTACTAGATGATTGGAGCATTATAAGTTACCTTGGGTTTTCCTCAAGTTATTGCATACACTTTCAGGACAAAATCAGATTTCTGCTATGTGACTATAGGCAATTGCCTGATACTTACAAATACGATAGAATAATATCTTGGTGAGTTTCGTCATATCCTCCAATTAGTGTACTTAAAAGTTGTTTTAGCCATTCATTAACATAATTATATTTTAAAAAATCTTATTGCTTGAAAGGATATGAATATCTAACTATCGACTATTTATAGTGAAATGCTAGAAGCTGTTGGCCATGAATACATGGAAGAGTTTTTTAGTTGTTGTGAATCACTATTGGCAAACGATGGCCTTTTTGTCTTGCAAGTAAGTTTTTTTTTCAAAATTTTAAAGTTGAAGAGTGACTAACATGGTTTGGGTGTTTCTTTTAGTTCATATCAATCCCAGACAAGAGGTATGACGAGTACAGACGAAGCTCCGACTTTATAAAAGAGTATATTTTTCCTGGAGGGTGCTTGCCTTCACTTAGTAGAGTAACATCCGCCATGGCTGCCTCATCCAGGCTCTGGTAAGTCTTACTTCCAATGGCAAATTCCAAAAAATAGCAATGTACTTTACATTTTTTTACCAATATAAGTAATATATTACTAACTCACACTAATAATAGCAAATAGCAAGTACAATGTATGTATTGATAATATAAGTATGTTACGAAAAAGTAAAGTATATTGTAATTTAAAATTGATTGTATGTTGTTATTATAGATCAAACTAATAATATGTTATTATTTTTTAGATCTTGAGCTTACGTGCAGAAGTGGAAAATTTGCAACAAAGTCAAGCTCAAATGGTCGATAATTTCCAACAACAACAACAAATGGAACAAAGACTAAAACAGACGCAAGATGAGTTTCAAAAAAAATTGGAAGAAATGATGCGACAAATGAGTCAACGTGGTCTGGGTCCTTCTTAATTGTATGTTTTTTAAACAAGTTGACGTTTTAGAATGTCTTTGAAACAATTAGACGTGGTTCGTGGTATTTCTTATTTGACTTTTTTAGAATGTTAAACAAACTTTATCGTAATATTTGATTAGTTGTGTTTTAATTAGTTTCGTTGTTTATATATATATATATATATATATATATATATATATATATATATATATATATATATATATATATATATATATATATATATATATATATATATATATATATATATATATATGTGAGTGTGTGTGTGTGTGTGTGTGTTTGTTTTGTCAAATGTGGTTAATGACAAAAAAAATTGGAATTAAAAATAATATTCTGGTATTTTAAAAAAAAACGGAATGCGTTGTAATTGCGTGGCTAATTTTGTGTGGCAATTCCGTGGCTAATTTTGTGTGGAAATTGCGTGGCTAAACTTTGTGTGTTAATTGCGTGGCTAATTATGTGTGGAAATTGCGTGGCTAATTTTGTGTGGAAATTGCGTGGCTAATTTTGTGTGTTAATTGCGTGGCTAATTTTTTGTGGCAATTGCGTGGCTAATTATGTGTGGCAATTGCGTGGCTAATTTTGTGTGGAAATTGCGTGGCTAAACTTGGTAGTTATTGCGTGGCTAACTTTGTGTGTTAATTGTGTGGCTAAACTTGTGTTATTTTCTTGGGATTATTGCGTGGCTACATGTACGTTGCCATGGCGTGTCTAACGCGCGAGACTATTGGGTGTTGAAATTGCGTGGCTAATGCGTTGTAAACTTTGCGTGGTTGTTGCGTGGCAAATTTGCGTGGCTAAAGCGTCACTGCAATTTAGACACAAAGGGTTTTTCCACAGGTCAGTTTTCGTGGCTATTGCGTTACTATTTGGCTTTTACCACACAATAGCCACGCAAATGTGCGTGGCTAACCCCCCTGTTTTCTAGTAGTGTTAAAATGTTGCAAAAGAAGTTGTAAAAAAGTTATAACAACCGTAGAAAAATCTACAAAAAAATTTCAAAAAGTTGTAAAATGTTTCAAAAAATTGTAAAACAGTTATAAAAATACTAGAAAAAAGTTTAAAAACATGAGATTTTACGCCATTGCTACATAATTCTATTTTCTTTGTTCATCATGAGTTTGTACAAACATTGCTAAGTGATTTTTATTTTCATTGTTAAACAACGTCTGTTTTCTACATATTTTTTAAGGAGTATTTCCCTTCCGAAAAGACTTCTCCGAAGGTGATCTATAATTTTTTAAAAATGTTTTCTACATATTAACTATTTTAACTGGTTGACAGTTTATACTGTTTATGTTAACTAGAGAATCTTTAATTGGATTGTAAACTGACAACAAATAAGCATTAACAAATGGAATTACTAGTTTTTGGATATCAAAAAATTTCAGATATACAGATTTGTATGTTAAATTTGCTATCCGAAATTTTCGGATGTTTGAATTGCAATATCCGATTATAAAACCCTTTGTGTTTATCATCATCATCATCGTCGTCGTCGGGTTTCCCATGAAAATTGACATGAGAAACATCAAAGCTTCTATTTGCAGAAACCTTAAAAGAATACACTAAACTGAACAACTTGAATATTTATATTTGATGATAGTTCTAAATATAAAAACAACATATATATAGAACAGTAAGCAGTTCTCACAAACCCCTCGAATTTGCTTACTCGATCAACGTTTCACTTACGGTATCTTGTGTAGATGTATATTCTCAGTAACATTCCATTCGGTACCAATTGTCACAAAACCCTCAAAACCTATATGGTGAACCTTCGTCTTCCATTTTAAAATATTGTATATAACCATAGTCTCAACGGTCACCCTCAACCCCGCATGGCTGCCGTTTCCTGCCCGGGATACTCGGTCAGCATCAATTAACACCTCCTCCGTCACAGTCTTCTTCCGGCCTTCACAAAAAGAACCCAAAGACTTACTCCCAGCAAGAACACCACCATTGTATAACCTCACATCGATCTCAACGTAACAAATCGTCATGCCATTGTTAGGGTTTGTGATCTCGAGGTCAAAAACAACAGAATTATTTCCCACGGTCTCGTTTTCTTGAATTTTTGTTATGTTCCGGTTGCCGGTTTGTGGTATGTGGATGGCGGTGATGGTGAATTTGGGGTTTCCTGGTTTTGTGCTTAACCAAATCACCACTGCGGTCAAGCTTAAAACTATTAGAACTTGAACGAACCAACAGTAAATAGCGAAAGGGGATTCTGAGGCTTTTCTCCTAGCCATTTTTTCAAGGTAAATGAACTATGGTTAAAGATGATACAGGATCTGAAGAGACAAACTTAGAGAAAGTTGAAAGTTTTGTGAGCTTTTCGGGTGCCTAGAAATTGCAATCTGATACAACATACAATGTGCATTAAATATGGGACTTCCATTCATTTGTTTATATTATACAATCTACTTTTATTTTGGTACTTGCGTTTATATACTTTTAATCTTTTTTATGAGTGTCGAATTAAAAAAAAAAAACCATTTAATTACAATAATGCCATCAAAAGTACAAAGTAATTTGTATTGTTATAATTGAGTCTCTTTTTAATAGAATGTTCCAATAAGATTTTTTTTTTAAATCATAATGTTATAAATGCATAAATTTTCAAAATATAAAATCATACCAAGAATAAAAAGGAAGGATAATACTATAATTCGTGATTTTCCGATTTTGATTCTCAAGAAAATAGTTTGAAATGAATCTTCTTTTTTGCTTTATGGGGCACTTTATTGTTGTCGCTTTGATGGAAAGTTAACCTTTGTACATTGGAAGCCTCTATCTTCTTTGGATTTGCTTAGTTGTAAACGTGTCTTTTTGACATTATGCTTCGTTTTAAAGTTGCACATCCGTCACACGTAAAGTACAATCATTCATGCACAAAGTACATACACGATGAAAGGCAACTTCATTAAGTAAAATAAACTGGACATTTCTTTTTCTTATCACTTCCTAGTATCGTCCCACTTGGCCCCACCCCTATTTCACAATTGGCATGCATCTTATGGTGCCTGCTGTCCCACGCGGAAACCTTAAAATGGATCAATGCTGCCACGTCAACCCTAAACGGAACTGCCCCATGCTTTCGGGCAGCCATAAATTGCATCCAACGGACTTTATCGATCCTCAACGTGGAGCCCGATAATGTACCATAGATGACGGCTGCGTTCTTGGGTGATTGGTAGAATGGAAACAGCAATGGAGTTTCTGCAATTGTTTGTTCTTGATGGTATATTGTTAGATTCATCGTGTTGTAGTAAATGCCTATATCAAGATTCGGGTTTCGGGCAGTCACGTTGAATGTTATCCGGGCAGTTGAAAATCCGTTAGGGTCGGCCAAATTTTGGATGGAAAATTCTTGTATATAAAACCGAGGACGATGTGGACGTAAACTTAGCCATAGAATGAATGTTGCTAGGCCAACCGTGAACAAAATGCTAAGAAAAACTCCACATATTAGCTTTGTGACACGAGTAGTTAGACTTTCTTTGACATGGTGTTTATTGTACTCAGCATTATGATGCCCTGGCATGCGGCAATCTATACGGCCATCAGGGTTATGGCGGTCTGGTAGATGGCCGCCTAGATTGTGGTGGTCATCCGGTAGATGACTGCCAGGATTACGACGGTCATTTGGTAGACGACTGTCGGGATTGTGGCGGTCATCCCGGGTGTGGCGGTCATTTGGTAGACGACTGTCGGGATTGTGGTGATTATCCGCAGTGTGGCGGTCATCTGGTAGACGATTGTCGGGATTGTGGCGGTCATTTGGTAGACGACTGCCGGGATTGTGGTGATCATTTGACAGACGACTGTCGGGATTGTGGCGGTCATCGGGGGTGTGATGAATGTTCATTTGGTGATGTGGGGTGTTCATGGTGGAGGTGGGGACCGGATTGGGAGGATTTTGAGGGTAAAGATTGGTTGAAAAGAGGGTAATGTGGTGGTGGGGTTTTTATTTTGTGGGTGGCCGGAGATGAAAGGGATGGTTAGTGGAGGTGTTGTGGTAAAAGAAAGGAAAGAATATGGAGGGTGGTGTTAACCTTAGGCTGTCTTTTAGGTTGCTTGTTAAGGAATTACATCATGCTAGTCTAGTTGTACATTAGAAGCTATAGGTATTTCTTGTGGTACATGACAAGTATTGGATAAGGCAATCTAATGTATCTATACCTATTAGCTAGTTTGAATGTAACAATTAGGTGTTTGGGTGTGTGTTTTTTGTTTGCTTATCTGGTTATTATGATCTAAATAAACGAATGATCATGTTTTCAATGTTTTGATATAATGTTTATTTTTATTATTAGGATCGACCAAAACAAAACTGGTTATCTAAAAGAGCAATATTTACTATATGGTCTTTTTCAACTTTAAATTAAAAGCAACGCTTTATTTCTCGTCGACAAGAATTAAAATTGTCGGAAACATAATGAACGTGTTATTAAAGATTACTATAACATGTAAAAAGTATTATTATAATTGATTGAATATAATTTTATATATTTTAAATGTAAGCAATTCAATAATATATATATAAAAATATTGCTTTTGTATTTTATCTATTAATTCAATTGGTCAAATTGTTAAGACTCCAACAACCACTTATTTTGTATTGGGCCATACCGAAAATATCCGCTCGGGTATGGATAATCTCGCTAGGGAGGCGGGTTCTTCTTTTTTTCATGTAGAGTGAGACCCTCTAGCTAGGTGGCGTCGTGTCATCACTTGTCATTCGATTGACTATGATATGATACGCATTTTTGGCAGTTGAATACTCGGATGATTTCTCCGTGTAAATCTTATCTAACCTGGATGATGTCTTCCTTGATTGCTGTTCCCTAAACCTCTCTTGCTCGACCGTACTCGTGAGTCTTCTGTCGTGACGTATATTGTGTCTAGTAGTCTGAGAATACCATACAACTCAGATGCCTTTCCTTGGATTGTACAGTATGCATTTTGTTAGTTTATTTCTTGCTCTCGTTGTTTTTCCTGTGTTTTTCCTATGTATTTCTCGAAGTACTTGACTGGTACTGATAGCTTGTTTATAATAAAATTAAATTTTTGTCGTCCAAAAAAAACTTGGTCAAGTATCGATGCCCTGAAGGACAGAAGTGTCCCGCCTTCCTGCAAAGATCGTGCACTGCCGACAATCACATGCAAAAAGCATACATGATGGAGGCACAAAAATCGTACAAGGCGATAGACATTGTCCCTCCTTCAACACTATAAATACTTCATCCATAGGAAGTATCACCAAGTAACATTTTACACTACAATTTTCTATAAAGCTCTTGCATACTCTCTTAGAATAACACACCCCTAACTTGTGCGTTAGAACGCACTCCCAATATACATAGGGGTGTTATTCGGTCGGTTTTTTCGGTTTTCGGTTTTTTCGGTTATTTAGCATCTTTAAACTAACCATAACCAAACCAAATAATGTTCGATTTAATCGGTTTTGGTTTATTCGGTTTCGGTTTAATCTGATCGGTTTACCGGTTAAACCAAATAAACATTCGTAAGAAAAAATAGACATAAACTTAAGAAAACAAAACTCACTGAATTTTTACCAAATGGAAACAAAAACACTATACATAAATACATAACATATGAGGAAAAAAGAGATGGTAAAAAAATATGATCTCAAACGGTCAAAGGGATATGTCGTGTTTGGACTTTGAACAATTGCATTATTGGACTAATTGGGTTTTATACATATATAATTTATTGTAACTTTTAACGAGCTATAAAATTTCCTGTTAACAAATATATATGAATTTAGATATAAAGTATTAATTTATAAAAATATATATTAATTAATAATTTATTCGGTTTTTCGGTTTAACCAAAACAATTAAATTTTAACCAAAACCAAAACGAATAAGGTATCTTTATTCGGTTAACCAAACTAAATTAACTGAAAATCAAATAACCCAAACCAAACAACCCAAACATCATTCGGTTCGGTTATTCGGTTTTGGTTTTTTCTCGGACCCCTAAATATACATCCCTAGATTGTGGTTGACCCTAGCTTTGTTCTTTGTAATCAATTGGTCTTGGAGCATTCGATTCAAGCAACAAGACTCTAATCCTTAATCTATCTCACCTCAAGCCTTTTCCACCAAGACTTGGTTGTACATTGGTGCCATCCGTCCGTGGGACCGGCAGCTATTAACCCACAAGCTCCGGTCCCAATAGCAATTCATACATTGTAAATCCGATATAAAATTCAAAAGAAAATGACTCTAATCCTTAATTATTTCAACAGGTCTCGGAGCATCTTACTCAAATAAGATGACTCTAATCCTTAATTATTTCACCTCAAGCCTCTCCTTCCGGGACTTGGTTGCATCATTATCTATATTACAATAAAACTATAAAAGCATACTATTTTTTGTCCGTTTAGTACAATCATTATCTAATTTTTATTATTCCATAATACACGTAACATCAACAATACTCAAATTCTATGATGTTGTGAGATAAACTGGGATTAGAATGTAGACAATCATAGGGCAGGCTTATCGTAAAAAATGGAAATATATACGTTACAAAATTACAATTGAATTTGGTGTTAACAATAAAATTTGTCATTTGTATAAAGTTAAAATCGTACGACACAGTTTCATGATGATGGTAATGCAAATGATGATGATTAGTATCATAATCATCATCATCATCATCATCAAGCTCTTAAAGATTGAGCCACTAAAATCATCTTCAAATATCAGATTGGTACACAAAGATGAAATCTTTTTCACCACTATTTCGAATTAATTAAATTAAACGACTCCATATCTAGGAATCATAATTTAAGCCTCACGAGTTGGAAAGATAGTGATGAAATTATCAAACAACGTTTTGTAATTGATCCGCCACTCACTGATTTTTAAATAATTTTTCAGTCGATGCATGTCCTGAAGCAGTGTATTCATCTATTGTATAAGTAGGAAGTAACCAAATATTACAAGACTTCTTAACATTTCTATACATTTCTATATACAAATATGTACTCTATATTCCAAGTTTTTAACAAAGACTTTATTCTCCTTTAATCAACCCACATACGAAAAGTGGGTAGTATCTTCAATGGTTAAATACTTGACTGCATTTTCCAACAGAGAATATATCCCCCTTAAATTGAAAAAAAAAAAAAAAAAAAATTATAATAATTTCTAGTAGCGTTTGGAGATTCGGGGCATTGAGCACCTGGTTTTTCGGTCTTGGTAGAGTCTCAATACAGTAACTGCAGTTTCTTCAATTGCTTTCCCTGTCACTTCTGTAATCATCATAAATAACAAGTTAAAACCCGATTTTTAAAGAATTTGAAGTTTTTGTAAATGATTATAGAAGGATAGATAGATATATGGCACTTACCGATTACTGGCCAAGTGGGATTCTGTGCGAAAATCTTGCAAGCAAAATCGAGTTCCTGCCTCACATGATCCATTTCTGAATAATTAGTTCTCACTTCATCCATGAACCCTAACGTCTTTGATCTTGCTCTTCTAATAGTTTGCAAAACAACCGGGTTTATAGTCAACGCAAACACTTTCTCCTGGTCAACCTCGAACAGTGTTCTTGGCATCGCTACTCCCATCACAATCGGCACATTCGCCACTTTGAATCCTTTTTGTGCTAAATAGATCGACAATGGAGTCTTACCTGTTCGTGAAACGCCAGTAAGAACAATGTCTGCTTTGTGTAAATTTTGGGGTAAAGCTCCGTCATCTTGTTTTATGGTGAACTCGATTGCATCGATTCTCTTGAAGTAATCTTCGGTCAGAGGGAATTTCCTGCCCGGAGCACCACGAGGCAGCCCGGAAGGTGAGACACCTAAATGTAATGCGATTGCCTCTGTGATAGGGCTAAGGATGTCCGTGGATGGGACGCCCCATCTTTTGCAGGCGTGTCGGGCTGAAGCAGCCATGTTTTCATCGGCTAATGTGTAAATCAACATTGCTCCTTCTCTTGCTGCTTGCTTTATTATTTCCATAAGCTGTTCTACGTCTTCAATCTGATACGAAAACACTATCAATCACTCATTGTACGCGTGAAAAATCAATTTGAAATCTGAATTTGTAATGAGAAGTTTCAGGTTTCTGATAATCAAACTCTGAATATGAGCGATTTAAGTATGAACTGCAATCAATGCAAGTGAATATATAATATTACTCTCTTACTCCAGAGAACAAGTGAGTGTTGACGGGACAACCACGATCGACCAAGCAATGCTCGAATTGACCTAACGCCGCGTTCACAGAATGTTCCGCGGTCCATCCCGTGCCATCAGAGACCATGTATATATGTTTCCCTCCCGCCGCCGCTTCCTCCATCTCTGCAACACAACCGTCTTCGTCCTCCGATGAATAGTTCGGACTACTAATAGATGAATCACCGTCACCTAATCGCCGCACAGGTAGATTAGCAACCTCCGTGTTCTGCAACAGTGTTCGTTGAGCTGATCGGTCAAGTTTCAAGCCAGATCTGATTGCGCGAGCTCGTGACCATCGGTTCAACTGGGAGCTACCTTTGTTAAGCTTATGGTGATCAGAATCCGGTGGACGTTGGCTCGTTTGCTTAGGTTCAGGTGTAGGTCCAGCAATCGGCGGTGAGGATTTTGGGGGAAGATTGGATAAGCTCAGGGTCGAAGGGGATATCATTTTCCTTTTCCAATTTCCAAAGTTTTTAATTAGTTTATTCGAATTATAGTTCCATAGTCGGTTAAGGAATCAGGGTAAACTAGTCCTTTCACATATAACAGAGTCAGAACCAAAAAGAAAAAAAATTAGAATTATTAATTAAAATTAGGACTGTAAATGAACCGAACGAACACGAACGAGGGTTTGTTCATGTTCGTTCGTTTAAGTTAATCGAGCAAACAAACGAACACGAAAAGATAAACGAACGAGTTTTTTTGTTTATGTTCGTTCGTTTAACAAGTTATATTGTTCATGTTCATTCGTTTATGTTCGTGAACATACTAAACAAACATAAACGAACAAAGATAAATAAACACAATTGAACATATATGAACAGAAACGAAGACATAATATTGCAATGTAATCAAATACAAGTGAACATATATGAATATAAAGTAACTT
Organism: Cichorium intybus; assembly: GCA_023525715.1. Taxonomy (NCBI): domain Eukaryota; kingdom Viridiplantae; phylum Streptophyta; class Magnoliopsida; order Asterales; family Asteraceae; genus Cichorium; species Cichorium intybus. The sequence goes on from CM042015.1 coordinate 95,110,238, forward strand.
AAATGAACAAATATAAACGAACGTAAACGAACGTTCACGAACATAATTGAACGAACGAGATCATTGTTCATGTTTGTTCGTTTAACTAAACGAGCAAGAATTTATGTTTATGTTCGTTCATCTATTAAATAAACGAACTTCCCGCCGAACAATTCACGAACGATTAGCCGAACGTTCAGTTCGTTTACAAGAAAACTCATTTGAACTATTCCAACTTAATTTCGATAAGCTTACGATATTAATTTTTCTGTATAAATCAAAAGGACCTACCTCTCTAAAGATTCGATGTATACATTTGTTACTCGTGAGAAACTAAACCTAACTTCTTCCACATGTACCGTTGCGAAATTCAAAATTAAATGGTGTTGCTATTGACTCAACGTCTTCTTAACTATTACAAGTGTTTAACTAACCACTGTTTAAGTTTAAATGGATGACAAACGACATGTTATTACTGAAAAAACATTGTTTACGTATTTCACACCGTTAGGAAATTTACCAACAGAGCTATACATGGATGTTATACTTTTCTTCTACATATGCCATTTTTCGAGTGATGATTTCACTATGTCAACAATGCCCGATCAACATACTTCCCATACCGAAGAGTCGTCTACAAATTCTGCTCTGGGACAGTTTTTAGGAGGTGTTAGAAAAATTTCGTTGTTACAAAAATGGATGTTCAAAGTTGTGTTACCTATATGGTTATATGAATCTCAATTACTCACATTGTTCTGACAATCATTCATGTGGTTCAACCATACATGTGTGACATATCACTTATCTTGTCAGACCATTGTTGCTACAGTCAGACCACATGTTCCTGCAGTTAGACTACTAGTTTCGCCCGTGTAACTATATAGATATATCGGATCATAACACAACCTCTTCCACCTATTTTTATTAAATAACTAGGTGAATGCCCACACATTGCGCAGGAAAACATTACGTAGTCAATATATATTTATATATATATATATATATATATATATATATATATATATATATATATATATATATATATATATATATATATATATATATATATATATATTGTTAAAAAATAATTAATTTATTGTCATTAACTATGAAATAATTATTCCTATACTAAAATTAAATATTTATATAAATTGTTGATATTATCTTTAACCATAATATAAAAAAGACATTTATTAGAAAGTTGAAAATAAATAATTTCAAAGCAGTTATATTAATAGAATCCAATTCACGAAATAATTTTCAGATTATTATGTTTCAAAATAAATATTTAATTTATTTTGTTAAAAATTATATATCTATCAACAATAACTACAAAGAAAAAAATTATATATATATATATATATATATATATATATATATATATATATATATATATATATATATATATATATATATATATATATATATATATATATATACATACACACACACACACACACATATATATATATATATATATATATATATATATATATATATATATATATATATAGTAGATTCATCCTTAACTTGCAAAATATATATATATATATATATATATATATATATATATATATATATATATATATATATATATATATATATATATATATATATATATATATATATATAAACACAATTATACTATATCTTTAATGAATATCATCTCCAACCTTGGTATATCATTTTATTTTTAAGATTGACTGTTTTCCATATCGTACACAACTGCACTTGAATAACTCATTCATCTTTCAATGAATTAACATCTCTTATCTTAGTATATGTCCTCACAATGGTAAAATCCCTAGTTGAAATAAAGCATTTTCATGTGGTTTTATTAAACCACATATTTAATGAAAATGAACTAATTCCACTAAATATTTATTTTAATATCAAAACTGTCTAACTTATAACTAATTGTATACAATTCAGATGGTATTTTTAACTTAATATGGTTAACAAATATTTGTGATACTTAAAACAATGAAAAATAAAAAAATATCATATACTTTTTCAACTTCAACTGAATTGGTTCATGAATGTTAATACAAATATTATTAATTTTAAAATACAAATTTTTGCATTAAATTTTACTAAAAATCTTTCGGTTGATGGATTAAATATCATGATTTAAAAAAGCTTTTGAATTGTAGTAGTTAAAGAGACAAAAATATTTCTTATAACAAAACATTAATGCATTATTATTTAAAAACAACTATATACTAAAGTTTTAGAAAGAACCAATTAGTTTAAATACAAAATAATAATATACCTATCGATAAAAGTAATTTTGATAGGATAGACATCTAATAAAACAGTTATGACCCATACCCAGAGCTAGCTAATGTAAAATTATTATAAAGTTTTAGACTGTTATGTACCGATTCAACTAATTTTACACATTACATATACAATAAAATTAAAAACATATTTTTATCGTGAACACTTAAACGACTAAATACTAATGTTTAACTAAAATAAACTACATTAATTAATATGATAATATCACTATAATATCTAACTTTGTCATAATATTTATGATTACAAACTAATGATAATGTTTGTATTGATTTGATAAGCATACTAAAATCATGTTTTACATACATTTAATTTTACATATACTATAAAATTAAGATAATATTTCATCATCAATTTTAAACAATTAAAAACTAATGTTTATTTAAAATAAATTATTATAATTAATTTTATAATATCATTATAGTATATAACTTTATCGTATCATTTATGATTATGAACTAACGTTGATATTATTATTGAAAAGAATTTGAAAAGTTATAAGAGTTTTAAATAAATATGATTGAATGAAAAATGCATCTATTAGTAATTATAATACATATGTTAGTGTAAAATGCACTTACATATTAGAAAACTCCATTTTGTTAGAAGATAATTATAATATGATTTAGTAAGTATTTTTTTTAAACACTATTCAGTTTGATCAAATTTAAGTATTAATTATATATAATCGCTAAGTATTTTATAAAAACCATTCATTTCGATAAAATTTAAGTATCAGTTATTTTTTTTATAGAAATGCAAGAACAAAACTTCATGATAGTCTTTATTAAATATATACATAATTTAGGTGATTGTAAAATATGGTTATGATAAAGCAATTAGTAAACATTATAAAATAAATTTGAAAAATCATTGGATGGAAGTTTCAAATTAATGTGGTGCTGGAATATGCTTCTTTTATAAGATATACTAGACGAATGCCCGCATGTTGTGCATGTTAAACTATATGATTAAATCCTAATAAATATAAGAATGATTATATCAAGATATTAGCTATAAAATATTATTTCTTACACTAAATTAGTGTATAAAATTACAACTATTTTGTACAATGTTATACAATGACATCTACCCGTGACTTGCATGAAAATGTTGTGATAATTCTCAATTAGTGTTATTTTTAATTATTGTTATAAATAATTAACTTGAATTTACTTATTTGATCTTTTTTAATTTTGACCACAACGATTCATTAATATATCAACCGTTTTTAAAGGTAACGTTACATAAATTATAATTTTATGTTACTATTATTTATTTTATTGTTAATTAATACTAAAACTAATTGTTATTATTAAATTTTATAGACGACTTTTAAAAACCACTTATTATTAGTAAAATGTTATAGATATTAAAGTGTAGAATGTCTTTATCTTGAAATCGCACACATAACATATGATATTTAAATATCAAAATTTGTATTATATAGAGATGTATACTATTATAATTTATCAAATAAAAATATCAAAAATATCAAATAAAAATTCAAATCATCAACTAATTACATAAGTTGAGTTCGAGTAACAAAATAAGTATAAAATAATAAAATAGAATAATCTCATTATGAAAATTTATTTCATACACTCATGTTTTCTTCATTGATAATTGTTGTATGACTTTCTTTAATCTATAAGACATGAGAAAAACGACTAAGTTACTCTAATAATAAATAACAAACTTATAAATTTAAAATTTTAACATCATAACATTACTTGAAATATAACAAAAACAAAAAATCAAACCAATACCAAAATTTTTAAACTTTTGTATACTTCTTTCTAATTGTTTTCTTTCAATTTGTATATGATTTGTATTTGTATTTTACTCAAATCATTGACCTCTTTTATAGTAAAAAAACTAAAACATTCAACTACTTTTCATTTGATACTCATAAATTATATCACATTAGTTTTAATACTTAGTAATTATAAGATATAAGTTATAAAACTTTTGAGTGGTTTCTATTAATTAGTTGAATGATTAAGGGTTATGGAGGTTTCAAATGAATATGGTGCAAAAATGATACATGTCTTGAACCATATTCATTTGGATGACCTTTATAACAATGATTAAGGGTTATAGATATAGATGTATATTTAATGTATTTTTATTTAATAATATTGTTGAAGTTTGAGTGTTGTTTTGGTACTTTTTATAACAATGTTCTTGTTGCAACAATCAAAATATTTCTTTATCTATGTTAATGGTTGGTGATTTGCAAGTTACATTAATTTTTCTAAGTGGATTGGTTTTTAGTTTAATGAACAATGTCCTAAACTCCTAATAAATAGATTATTGGTATTTTAGGTTTTTCTATCATGTTTCTTCTCTCCGTCTACAACTCGATCATCTTTATCTTCTTATATCTTTGATCTGATCATAAATTCACAAAATGGTTGTATAGTATATAGTGAAGGCCTGTATGAGAATATTAATGGTGTCTAGAAGTTTTTGTCATCAAATATAAGCAATAATCGCATATATATATATATATATATATATATATATATATATATATATATATATATATATATATATATATATATATATATATATATATATATATATATATATAGTTATTTTTTAAAACAAATTATATTATTGCATTAATAAAGGCGACTAAATGGGTTGAGTAGTCATGACGCTAAAGGCTAATATATTAATTGAATATTAGGGTCGGCCCAATACATGTAAGACCCTAATCCCGAGAATTAAAGTTTCGAGTTTTAAAGAGTCCAGTTCGGGAAAATCGAAGGAAGCAAGTTATAGAAAAAAGGAGGAGCAGGACATTAGCGTCGCTAACTAGGAGGTTAGCGATGCTAATTTGTCAAGTGGCTGTTTTTCGTGTCGTGGTTTCCAGCTGTCAAGTGGGTGAGCACGTTCGAGGTTAGCGACGCTAACCTTAGGGTTAGCGACGCTAATGGTTCTGTTTGGACCAAAACCCTAAATTTTTCATGTTGGGCCATATTTAAATATGAGGAAACCATAGGGAAGCCGTTTTTGGTCATTTTACAGCCCCCAAGTCGTCTCTTAAGTCATTTTGGTTGGGTTTTTGACATTTTTGGCTGTTTGGAAGCATTTTTGGAGCTTGGATTATGCTAGAATGAAGGTGTTGATGCTACATGTCATTTTTCTTGGGAAGAGTTTCAAGGATCTATAAATTTATGGACCATTGTGAGTCAAGTTCTCACCTTTATGCATATTTATGAGTTTTCTTATGAACTAGATATGTTTTATGGATTGAATAAATGTAGTGGTCCTTGGTAGTGTTTGTCTATGGTTTGGAAGGATAAAGTTGGAAACTTTATGCCTTAAATCTCTAATTAGAACCTTTGGGATGGTTTAGAGAGTAAGCCAAACTCTCTATGACGATTATCATTAGTTTTGGACCACTTTGGACTTGAATCTTGTTCTTGATCTTGTTTGGTGGTGTTTGAGAGGATAAAGTTAGGATCTTTATGGATTTTGGACTGTTTAGAAGGTCCATGGATGGATTGAGACTTTGGCTGAATGGATTAAGAACTTAATGGACCTTTTAGATCTGTTCATAGTTAGCGACGCTGCCTTGGGGAGTTAGCGGCGCTAACTGTGCCAGTTGACTTTTGTTGAATTTGTCCGTTGACCGTTGACTTTTGACCTATTTGACTATTAGTCAAACTTGAGGGTTTTGGATACCGGTATTATAGGATTGTCCTGTTTGGGATTTAGGAAGTTCTGAGTAGAGTTTATTTTGTTAGGACGTTCGCGTTGTGGGATCCGTGGACGTACATGAGGAGTGCTGTTTGGCGTGGCGGATCAGGTGAGTCTTCTCACTATACTATGGGTGATGTTGCATTTGTAGGTAGCTTTATTACTTTGTGTGATGATGTTATGTATATGCCTTACGTGTTTATCGACAAGATCGGGAAGAAACCCGTGAGTCGAGGATTTGGGCAAGATCGGGAAGAAACTCGTGAGCCAACGGAATTGGCCAAGATCGGGACGAAACCCGTGAGTCACGGAATTGGACAAGACCGGGAAGAAACCCGTGAATCACGAAATTGGACATGATCGGGAAGAAACTCGTGAGTCAATGAATAGAATGTTAAACGGCAAGATCGGGAAAAGCTCGTGAGCCTTTTGTGATTATGTGTAATGGAATGGATCATGTGGCATTTTGGGGAACTCACTAAGCTTTGTGCTTACTCTTTCACCCTTACTGTTTTTTAGGTATTTGCTGGATTAAGCTTGGAGCACGGCGCGACTGTACCGCATCTGATGTTTTGATAACTAAGTCTTCCGCTGGTTAACGTTGTAAACGTTTGATAAATACAATTTCTAATGTTTAAATACAAGTTTTAATTTAGATGGTTTTTAATTGGTAACCCGTTTGATGTATTTGAATCGTTTTTAAAAAGAAAATTTTATTACTGGATTTGGGACGTTATAATACATGGGCGAGGGCAGCACAAAAGGAGGGGCATCAAATTTTTTAGTCCATTTATATCATATGTATATTGGCCCAAAATTTTCAATTCCAAACTTAATAGCCTGGCGGCCCATACCTAGTCTTATCGAATGGAATGAATTTTGCAGCGTGTGCTGTGTACGTGGAGTCGTGGACTGATGATCAGGTGAGGCGTGAATAATGGGGAGCTGGAATCGTCATCTTGGAAGTGGGGAAACAATTAAACAAAATGTAGAGACCGAGGTGTCTAGAGTCCTGCTATCGGTTACATCTTACAGAAATCGATAATCCCATTTTCATCATTTAGATTATTTGAAGAATAGAAAATCGACCTCCACTCCTGACTTCTGCAGTTCCATTATTACTATATATATTAAAACACAACCTGTTTCTAGAAGGTTGGGGGGTGAGGGGGGTTTGAGAATTTTTAGCGAGGTGCGTTTGATCTACCAGTCGTATTCCACCAACACCCATCTCCCTCTTCACGACACCTCGACTCCTCACTCTACCCAATACGCCACACACCTGACTGTGCGAGTGCTTCCTCCGCCTTCTGCCCCCTCCAGTATCTCTATTGCCGACACGTTTTGTAATCTCGTTGTGCTAGCCAACACATCCTTCTTCTGATACCTTTGCTAATCTCTATCTACGAAATACATATCCCCTTTCTTTCGCTGCCATATTGATCGTCTTTTCCCTCTCGATCATTTTCGGTATAAAAGGTAATCCTTCAATTTATTTGTGTATAATTGAATCGTTGGGTGTTTATTCGACAAGCATGAACAACAGAGATCCCTAAATCTCAGGTATTGCTGAACGGATTCTTGATATTTGCGATGATCTTACCAGCCGCCGCCGGTGGTAGCGGAAATCGGAGCTTTGGGAGGTAGTGTCGATTCTGCTATTCGGCCAATCTATTTCTTTTATATTCGCTCTTCTGAACTTCACTTCATCTCTATCCGCCAACCTCGCTAAACATATCATTTTGGTATGCCTTCCATTTAGAATCTGGAAGAATTCATTTCCTTACTTACATAATCGTTTATTTGTGAAATTTGAAATGAGAATCCATTCATGACGATATGTTTAATAGTTAACCATCAATACCTTTAAAACTAAACTTATGTGTGACAGATAGGCTAGCATTTTCAATTAGAATACTTTTGGAATCAGCAATCCGTAACTGTGATGAGTTCCAAGTTACAACCAACGATGTCGAGAAGATTCTTGACTGGGAGAAGACTTTTCCCCAAAAAGTTGAAATTCTATTTAAACCCGGTCGACTTCTCCTTCAGGTATGTCAACGCCGTCGTTTCTCTTCATATTCGTATTGAATTAACTCAGTGAATTGAGTGTATTTCAGGATTTTACTGGTGTTCCTACAATTGTTGATCTTGCCGGCATGCGTAATGCTATGGACCAGGTAGGTGGTAATCCAAGTAAAATTAATCCATTGGTAAGAATTCCAAAATATCATTAAAACAATCTCTAAGAACCTTTTAACGAATTTGGAGAAATTGTTACATGTACAGGTACTGGTGGACCTTGTGATTGATCATTCAGTCCAGGTTGACGTGTCAAGATCTGAAAACGCCCTACAGGTCGATATGGAACTCGAATTAAAACGAAACAAAGAAAGATGATCTTTTTTGAAATGGGGAGGAATTGCTTTTGATAACATACTTGTCATTCCTCCTGGAGCCGGGATTGTTTATCAGGTATCATGTTTACCCCAAGACAAACATACTTTCTAGATTTTCCGTTCTTATTTATTTAATAAGATGGCGAATTTGTTTTCAGGTGAACCTTGAATACCTTGCAAGAGTTGTGTTCAATTCAAATGGCATTCTGTATCCGAATACTGTTTTTTAGACGGATTCGCATTCGAGTATGGTAAATGGATTAGGTGTTGCGGGGTGGGGAGTTGGTGGGATTGAAGCTGAAGCTCCAATGCTTGGTCAGGTTATCTTTATAACCTCTTTTTTTCATTAGACCCAATACAGATTTGTTTCATCAAAAATAGTGTTAACTAATGTTCGTATTTAGCAGGTTTAATATTGATGGAAGTTGAATCAAACCTGAAAGCCATAACAAAACCTTATTATTAGCTTAATACTGTACAAGCGTTTGAAAAGTAGTATATTTGAAAAATTGTTGATTTTTTACAAATTCTTTGTCCCAATAACCCTAACTATAAGCTATATATGTATTCCAGCCTAGCAGAAAAGGGGTGCCGAGTCAAATCTGCTCCCTTTTTTTTCTGAAGCCCGAAAAAGAGCAAAAAGGAACATGGGCTAAATAATTCCCAATTTTACTTACGGTAACATGTTTCCGATGTCCATTTGTCTTTCTATTTTATTATAATAAATTTTGAATATTATAATTGGTTTATTTAAGATTTAATGATGGTTTTGCAGCGATAAAAGAGAGTTGGCACCTGTGGTTGCAGCACAAACTGACCAAATCATAGCTGAGCTTCAAACACCCAACTCCAAACCCGCAGTTGACCCTGTTGAGAGGATCAACACTGGATTTTCCAAATCCAAACACCCAATGCGGGTTCTAGAAGTCTTTAACTCTTGTCTACTTATCTCAAACTGCATATCTTCCTCGTTTTTCATCTTTCAAGTCTATGCTTTTTCCAACTTTTTGTTGAACTGCTTTACCCTGTTCTACAATACTGGACACTAGTTATATACGTATCAATCTTGCATTGATTCTTTTCTCTGGAACTTTTCTACTCAATGCATCTGCTGCTACACTTGCTTGCTTGGATGGTAAACAATCTCGCAAACATAATCACTGATCAACTCTAACTATCTTTTCTGTCTTATGTTCAACTCTATTTGAGTGAACACATACTACAAACTCTTGTGATCAGTGAATAGCTTGCGCTTTGTTCCATACAGGTAATGCCTCCAAATTTTCAAGGCAAATACTTTCGCTATTGGTTCTATATCATAGGTAATATACTGTATTTTTAGGGCTTTTAACTATCTGGGAGCATATGCTATACTCGTACTCCTCTGCATCTACACACAGCTAAGCCCTCTATGTGAGGTTGTCTACTTCAAAATCTTCTGTCCCATCTAGTAATATAAGGACAGACGCATTACTAGACTTCTCTTTTAATGTAATAAATGCTTTTACTTATTTTCTTACTAGAGTAAATTTCATATTTTAAATTTACTTTTTCTATCTTATTTTAGAAGCTCTAACATTCCATACTTTATTATAGAAAACTGACTTTCCAATAGTCAATCTACGTTTCTAATTACTTCTTTTTGTTTTTGTCATTAGACTCCGATCTCATGTATATATTTATATATGTATATTTACACAATATCTGCCCACTTCGTCTTTATACATTTCTTTAGAAGTTTTACAACTTCGTATATCTACATATACCAGAGGAATTGACTTTTCAAAAGTCAATCGTTATTCTTGTTTCTTTCATCTTTAATATTCAAAGAATTTTCTATCCTTTCTCTCTTTTTCTTTGTCTTTACTATTAGTTTTCTTACATTCTCATAAGGTTATTACCCTATCATCTTATTACTTGCATGTATTACTTTTATAAATACATGTCTAGTATCATTCTTTACTTATATTATTTTTATCTTTCGGCGTATTAGAGATCTAAACATCTCTTTCACTTTTCTTATATTTTAGTAAATTTCAATCTCTTTTACTCATTATTCTTTCTAGTATAATCTTGTCTTTTTCATTTCTCAGTTTCTTTATAGTACTCCTTTGAGTACACATCTTATCTTCTTGGGTACCCCATGTACCATTCTCATCTTGTTACTTATGTTTTTTTTATAATTCTTAATGCTTAGTTTAGCATTCTACCTCTTGCTTACTCTTTATTTACTATGGCTAATGCCAAAATAACTTTTACTTCTCTTTTTATCCTGACTGCACTATAATCATGTTTCAATAAAATTTGGCATTTCCGTCTCAGCAATTTCTTGTTTTATCTCATCATACATACTAATCATACACTACTTTCATAATCATATAGATTACCTTCATTTTTTTTATAGTTTCTCTATTCTTTGACCACTTTTGCCCTTCACTTCTTCTTAGAAGTGGTAACTTCTTGTCTCTTTGTTTTAGTTCTTTATCTGACACTTATCTGAATATACACTTTTACCCTTTATATCATATTTGACTCTTTGTCTAATACCTATCCAAGTATTTGCTTTTATTCTTTATCCCCTATTGTTTGTGACTCTCAATCATTTTCTCACAGTCTTTCAGTTATACTTTTACCATTCTCAATTATTCTTATTTCATATTTATATGGTCACTAAATCTGATTTTCAAATGACCATTTCTTTAATAACTATCTTTTTATTTTTTTTCTCAGTGTCATCATTATCTGTATTATCTTTAACTGTTCATCTAACATTTAATTAGGCATTCAGTCTCTCTATTTTCTCAACTCATTCTCTTGCATTATAAAAATGCAACATACTCATAGTCTTTAACAAATTTTATTACTTTTCCATTCAATTAACTTACTTTGTTATATTGCTCACTATAATACATTTCAAACTTAGTTATTTGCTTCAACTATTAGATATCTTTATTTGTCATATTACCCTCAAGTTTGGAAGTCACAACTTCCCATTTCCGATATTTTCATTTCTATCTTAGATTCATCTTCTACTACTTAGTTAAGTAGTTTGCTTTCATTTTATACTATCTTATTTACTCACAATTTTTATATACATACTTTCATTTCTTGGTTGTCCATGAACAACACATCATACTACTTTTTAATATTTATACTTCAATTGGGTTTATCCAACTCACTTCTTTTTACTCTTTCTGTTTAAATGTTTTCATTCTTCTTTCTTATATGAATTTAATTCATATATCTGTACTCACATTCTTTTCCAATCTTTCTTATTTATATTCCATAATTATAATTCATTTCCGTTAGACAACTGAAATTTTCAGTTATACTTTTTATTTTATAACTGTACTATATACTTCATTACTTCTATTAACATTTTCAATACATTTACACATTCTGGCCATGTCTCTTTTACTGATTCCTGTTATACTTTACATTATTTCTCATATTATATGGTGGTCATCACAACCACAAATTCAAACTTTTCTCCTTCATTACTTTAACATTTTAGTCATCTTATTTTCAGTGCCCTTTACCCGTATTTTCTTATGTCTTATTACATATACTTTATACTGACCCATATAGAGTATGGGATTTTTCCCTATATATATCATATTTGCTATTTTATCGTTAACACTTTTTCTTTTATGCTGTATTATTTCCAGTCATACTGGATTTTCTTCTATAGGTATACTGAATCTATACCCCTCAAACCCCTTACACGTATCTCTTACCGCTTCACATGATTCCTGTGTGGTTCCACCAACCTCAAATGTATATCCTGTGATTATGATAGTACGGGCCCATATTATTATAACCACCTATACACATTTGTTCTCAGTTTACCACCAGGACTCATGTTCCACTATTATGGATTTACTTCTACCTCTACTTATTTTTCAACATCATACTCAAGTATGTACTTTACTTAACTCCTACATAGTTTAAGTCTAGGTTCAAGTACTGACACCTAGTTCGCTTAAACTATGGCTCTGATACCAAAACTGTAACACCCCTTTCTCAAACCATAATTCAATATAGTTTATTTTACCGAACGTGACCAATAACAAGTCACCAAATATTTTTTTTTAAACTTTATACTGAAAGGGTATTACAGACTCAATACAGAAACCATAATTTAAACTTATCTGCATTTACATTGTCCCAGCTTCAAGGTATAATAAGTAACCTAGCTCCTGCTCCTCTCACCTAAGTACATAGCATTTAAAACAAGTAGTACGTGAGACATAAAGTCTCGTGAGTAATATGGGTTTAGACCCAAAACTTTTCTGTTTAAAACATGAACTGATAATAAGTAAACTACTAAAAACTCATTTTCATAACAAATCTCGAATCCTTTTACTTTTCTCTTTTCATAACTAAAAACAAAACACTTTCTTTCTCAAAAACTGCTTCTTACTTTAAAACTGTTTTATTCTTGAAAACTGCTTTCTTTCTTTAAAACTAATTTCTTTCTCATATACTCGTAACCAACTGAAACTTATAAATTAAGTCATTTTAATTCATTCAACTAGCTCCCCTCGTGGTACAGAACAGATCCGTCCACTCGGTTGTGCTCATTCTGTCTCCCCTTTGTGACTTGAAACAGATTCAAGCACTAGGGTATACTAAGCTAGACAACTACTTCGCGACGGGAGGTACCATCCCAGTAGTGTCTTCTGATCTCCCGATTATGTGGGTGATCCTAGTCCGGACAACTGGCTCATACTTCTTTCTTTCTTTAATTCTTACTTCATTTCATTTCAAATTGGTCAAAATGGGACACAATTTGTAAACAACTCTTACTCAAACATTTTATAACTCTTTACTATAAATACTTTCAAAAACTGCTTTCGACATCTTAGTTCCTATAAGGAACTTCCTACAAAAATACTTGCAAACCATACTTCAAAAATATGTTCAAAACACTAAGCCCTTGTATAGAGCTTCTTTCAAAACTATTTTCCAAATTTTAGTATTTATAAACATTTGGAAATCTTACTTTTCAAAAAAAATAACATTTTGCTATGTACTATAGAAATCCTCATAAAACTCACCTTGGTTCTACTACGATTCACTAGGCTTCACGTACGCCTTTTCCTTTCCCGTGCTCAATAACGTTTGAAGCACCACCTATACAAATCGTGTATATAAATACTCAATATAATTAACTCTATAATGCTAAGGTCTCATATAACATAACTCTAGGTTATAATAAATGTATAACCATTAATAAACTCGTTTTACGGTTTTTCTCCGAAATACGCGTATATTGCTACAGTACCCCCGAGGGGTCGTATTTCAGTTCCGACTATTTTCCATGAAATCTTAAGCCATATTAGACTTGTGTTTCAAATTTGGAGTTCATTGGACAAGTCTAGCTCAAATTCCAAAATCAAGTTTTAACGTGAATAGTGATTTTAGCCACTGCCGCTACAGTGACTTTTCCGCAAGGTCGAATTACGGATTTGACCATTCCCGACATGTTCTTATACCATTTTAGGGTTATGGCTAAAATTTCAGGTCAATCGGACATGTCTAGCTATAGTTTCTAGCGTTTGAAATATTTGAAATTTCTAACATTTTTGGTCCCTGTCTGGAGGCGCACTGAGCCTGGCTAGGGGCGCACTGCGCCTGGGCGCACCCCGCCCTGGTCCTGGGCGCACTGCGCCTGGCGCCTGGGCAGTGGCCTGATCAGTCGCGATTTGTGCACTGTAGCATGCAGTTTTCACCCATTAAGTCCTTATTTCTGTTCTTAATCCTATGGGGTTTGTTCTAGGACCAAAACCCTTGACTAATAACAGGTTTTAAGCTATTAGAAACACCTTAATCACACCAATTCGTGATTTAGAGTTCTTGAGCAACATTTAAATTTCTCAACAATAGCAACCTACTTTGCTATTTTTAACACTTGTTCTTACTACATGAACATGTTTTAAGTCCAGAAATCATTTACACTTCATGGATTATGACTGAAATTACAAATTTCAGTCCTCTCCATGGAAACCCACCAAGAACCCACAAGAGCTTAGGTTAGAAACTCAAATTACTAACCTTAATTGCTTGAAACTTCAAATTCCAAGCTATGATCTTGATATCTAGCTTCAACCTTCAAGGAATTCCAGAAATCACATCTTCAAGAACCTTCCCGTAACCTCCAATGTTCAGCCAACAATTATGAGAGATATTTTCCTTTTATATTTCCAGATTTTTCACTTTTAGTCCCTAAGTTTCATTTCTTGAACTTTTAGCACTATAATCAAGTTTTATTACAATAAAACTTTCATTCTTTATACTTTTGCTACAACCAACACTATCTTTACATAATTGGTCCTTCACTTGGTCAATTGACCAAATTACCCTTTTATGGTAAAATGACAATTTACCCTTTTCTAGTTTTACAAAAATGGTCCTAAGACCCATAACTTTGCAACAAAAGTTCCATTAACTTCTAACTTGACATTTTCTAGACATTTTGGTCATTTCCATGTCAAATGACCATTTTGTCCTTTTCGGCCATATTTCACTATTCACACGTCAAAACTCCAAATTTCATATAACCTTTTATTTCTTACATTATAATATCATAATTACATATTATTACACATAATAGTCGTTCAATGTGGCAAAAGACGGTTTTACCCTTTTTGACTTTTTCACGGGTTCTTACAGTCACCCCTCCTTAAGCGGATTCCGTCCTCGGAATCTTTTCGTAATCCGTGAAATTCGGATATCTTCTCTTTATTTCTTCTAACGTCTCCCAAGTCAAGTTTGACCCTAAGGGATGCTTCCACTTGACTAGTACAAGGTCAATCTCTTTATTCCTTAGCTTTTTGGTCTACATCTCTAGAATCGCTTCAAGTTCTTCAATCATTTTGTTGGTCTCCACTCTCAAATCCGTATACGGTATTACTAGCTCTTTTTTACCAAAATACTTCTTCAAGTAGCATACATGAAAGGTATCATGTATTCCACTAAGTTCGGGTGGTAACTCTAGCTTGAATGCCTGTAACCCAACTCTCTTCAGAATTCTAAAAGGTCCAATGTACCTTGGACTCAGCTTTCCTCTCTTGCCAAATTTAACCACTCCTTTCCATGGTGACACCTTTATCATCACCAAATCCCCTTCTTGTAAGTCATAAGGTCTCTTCTTTAGATTTGTGTAACTCCTTTGCCGATCTTGTGCTGCTTTCATGCTGGCTCAAATTACTCCGATCTTCTCATTTGTCATTCTAAAAATCTCTGGCCCTATAAGCTTAGTCTCACCTGCCTCTGACCAACATAAAGGAGTTCTACACTTTCTACCGTACAATGCCTCAAAAGGTGGCATTTTAATGCTAGAATGGTAGCTATTGTTGTATGCAAACTCCACTAATGGCAGGTGTTCATCCCAATTTCCTCAAAAATCCATCACACATGATCGTAGCATATCTTCTACTGTCTGAATTGTTCGTTTACTCTGACCATCCTTTCGTGGATGATACGTTGTATTTAGCTGACTTTTTGTCCCCATTTTCTCTTGTAAGTATCTCCAAAAGTTAGAGGTAAATCTGGGGTCTTTGTCTGACACGATAGATAACGGTGCACCATATCTTCTTAACTTAACACTTCATCTATATATAACTGGGCTAACTGCTCCAATGGAGTAGTTTCTTTTATGGCTAGAAATAGTGCACTCTTGGTCAATCGGTCCACTATGACCCATATACTATCATCACCTCTTCTCATACTTGGTAACCCAACAATAAAGTCCATAGTTACATCTTCCCACTTTCCGGCTGAAATGTGCAATGACTGAGCATCTCCATGCGGGACCTGATGTTCCGCCTTGACTTGTGCACAAGTGACACACTTGGAGACGTACTTTTTTCAACTTTAAACTTAAATTTATATGACTCTTCAAAAATCAACTTTCTCAAATCTCCTGCTTTCAGCACCCAAATGCGGGTTCTAGAAGTCTTTAACTCTTGTCTACTTATCTCAAACTGCATATCTTCCTCGTTTTTCATCTTTCAAGTCTATGCTTTTTCCAACTTTTTGTTGAACTGCTTTACCCTGTTCTACAATACTGGACACTAGTTCTATACGTATCAATCTTGCATTGATTCTTTTCTCTGGAACTTTTCTACTCAATGCATCTGCTGCTACACTTGCTTGCTTGGATGGTAAACAATCTCGCAAACATAATCACTGATCAACTCTAACTATCTTTTCTGTCTTATGTTCAACTCTATTTGAGTGAACACATACTACAAACTCTTGTGATCAGTGAATAGCTTGCGCTTTGTTCCATACAGGTAATGCCTCCAAATTTTCAAGGCAAATACTTTCGCTATTGGTTCTATATCATAGGTAATATACTGTATTTTTAGGGCTTTTAACTATCTGGGAGCATATGCTATACTCGTACTCCTTTGCATCTACACACAGCTAAGCCCTCTATGTGAGGTTGTCTACTTCAAAATCTTCTGTCCCATCTAGTAATATAAGGACAGACGCATTACTAGACTTCTCTTTTAATGTAATAAATGCTTTTACTTATTTTCTTACTAGAGTAAATTTCATATTTTAAATTTACTTTTTCTATCTTATTTTAGAAGCTCTAACATTCCATACTTTATTATAGAAAACTGACTTTCCAATAGTCAATCTACGTTTCTAATTACTTCTTTTTGTTTTTGTCATTAGACTCCGATCTCATGTATATATTTATATATGTATATTTACACAATATCTGCCCACTTCGTCTTTATACATTTCTTTAGAAGTTTTACAACTTCGTATATCTACATATACCAGAGGAATTGACTTTTCAAAAGTCAATCGTTATTCTTGTTTCTTTCATCTTTAATATTCAAAGAATTTTCTATCCTTTCTCTCTTTTTCTTTGTCTTTACTATTAGTTTTCTTACATTCTCATAAGGTTATTACCCTATCATCTTATTACTTGCATGTATTACTTTTATAAATACATGTCTAGTATCATTCTTTACTTATATTATTTTTATCTTTCGGCGTATTAGAGATCTAAACATCTCTTTCACTTTTCTTATATTTTAGTAAATTTCAATCTCTTTTACTCATTATTCTTTCTAGTATAATCTTGTCTTTTTCATTTCTCAGTTTCTTTATAGTACTCCTTTGAGTACACATCTTATCTTCTTGGGTACCCCATGTACCATTCTCATCTTGTTACTTATGTTTTTTTTATAATTCTTAATGCTTAGTTTAGCATTCTACCTCTTGCTTACTCTTTATTTACTATGGCTAATGCCAAAATAACTTTTACTTCTCTTTTTATCCTGACTGCACTATAATCATGTTTCAATAAAATTTGGCATTTCCGTCTCAGCAATTTCTTGTTTTATCTCATCATACATACTAATCATACACTACTTTCATAATCATATAGATTACCTTCATTTTTTTTATAGTTTCTCTATTCTTTGACCACTTTTGCCCTTCACTTCTTCTTAGAAGTGGTAACTTCTTGTCTCTTTGTTTTAGTTCTTTATCTGACACTTATCTGAATATACACTTTTACCCTTTATATCATATTTGACTCTTTGTCTAATACCTATCCAAGTATTTGCTTTTATTCTTTATCCCCTATTGTTTGTGACTCTCAATCATTTTCTCACAGTCTTTCAGTTATACTTTTACCATTCTCAATTATTCTTATTTCATATTTATATGGTCACTAAATCTGATTTTCAAATGACCATTTCTTTAATAACTATCTTTTTATTTTTTTTCTCAGTGTCATCATTATCTGTATTATCTTTAACTGTTCATCTAACATTTAATTAGGCATTCAGTCTCTCTATTTTCTCAACTCATTCTCTTGCATTATAAAAATGCAACATACTCATAGTCTTTAACAAATTTTATTACTTTTCCATTCAATTAACTTACTTTGTTATATTGCTCACTATAATACATTTCAAACTTAGTTATTTGCTTCAACTATTAGATATCTTTATTTGTCATATTACCCTCAAGTTTGGAAGTCACAACTTCCCATTTCCGATATTTTCATTTCTATCTTAGATTCATCTTCTACTACTTAGTTAAGTAGTTTGCTTTCATTTTATACTATCTTATTTACTCACAATTTTTATATACATACTTTCATTTCTTGGTTGTCCATGAACAACACATCATAC
The DNA here is from genome assembly GCA_023525715.1 of Cichorium intybus. Classification (NCBI taxonomy): domain Eukaryota; kingdom Viridiplantae; phylum Streptophyta; class Magnoliopsida; order Asterales; family Asteraceae; genus Cichorium; species Cichorium intybus. The sequence goes on from CM042015.1 coordinate 95,128,794, forward strand.
TACTTTTTAATATTTATACTTCAATTGGGTTTATCCAACTCACTTCTTTTTACTCTTTCTGTTTAAATGTTTTCATTCTTCTTTCTTATATGAATTTAATTCATATATCTGTACTCACATTCTTTTCCAATCTTTCTTATTTATATTCCATAATTATAATTCATTTCCGTTAGACAACTGAAATTTTCAGTTATACTTTTTATTTTATAACTGTACTATATACTTCATTACTTCTATTAACATTTTCAATACATTTACACATTCTGGCCATGTCTCTTTTACTGATTCCTGTTATACTTTACATTATTTCTCATATTATATGGTGGTCATCACAACCACAAATTCAAACTTTTCTCCTTCATTACTTTAACATTTTAGTCATCTTATTTTCAGTGCCCTTTACCCGTATTTTCTTATGTCTTATTACATATACTTTATACTGACCCATATAGAGTATGGGATTTTTCCCTATATATATCATATTTGCTATTTTATCGTTAACACTTTTTCTTTTATGCTGTATTATTTCCAGTCATACTGGATTTTCTTCTATAGGTATACTGAATCTATACCCCTCAAACCCCTTACACGTATCTCTTACCGCTTCACATGATTCCTGTGTGGTTCCACCAACCTCAAATGTATATCCTGTGATTATGATAGTACGGGCCCATATTATTATAACCACCTATACACATTTGTTCTCAGTTTACCACCAGGACTCATGTTCCACTATTATGGATTTACTTCTACCTCTACTTATTTTTCAACATCATACTCAAGTATGTACTTTACTTAACTCCTACATAGTTTAAGTCTAGGTTCAAGTACTGACACCTAGTTCGCTTAAACTATGGCTCTGATACCAAAACTGTAACACCCCTTTCTCAAACCATAATTCAATATAGTTTATTTTACCGAACGTGACCAATAACAAGTCACCAAATATTTTTTTTTAAACTTTATACTGAAAGGGTATTACAGACTCAATACAGAAACCATAATTTAAACTTATCTGCATTTACATTGTCCCAGCTTCAAGGTATAATAAGTAACCTAGCTCCTGCTCCTCTCACCTAAGTACATAGCATTTAAAACAAGTAGTACGTGAGACATAAAGTCTCGTGAGTAATATGGGTTTAGACCCAAAACTTTTCTGTTTAAAACATGAACTGATAATAAGTAAACTACTAAAAACTCATTTTCATAACAAATCTCGAATCCTTTTACTTTTCTCTTTTCATAACTAAAAACAAAACACTTTCTTTCTCAAAAACTGCTTCTTACTTTAAAACTGTTTTATTCTTGAAAACTGCTTTCTTTCTTTAAAACTAATTTCTTTCTCATATACTCGTAACCAACTGAAACTTATAAATTAAGTCATTTTAATTCATTCAACTAGCTCCCCTCGTGGTACAGAACAGATCCGTCCACTCGGTTGTGCTCATTCTGTCTCCCCTTTGTGACTTGAAACAGATTCAAGCACTAGGGTATACTAAGCTAGACAACTACTTCGCGACGGGAGGTACCATCCCAGTAGTGTCTTCTGATCTCCCGATTATGTGGGTGATCCTAGTCCGGACAACTGGCTCATACTTCTTTCTTTCTTTAATTCTTACTTCATTTCATTTCAAATTGGTCAAAATGGGACACAATTTGTAAACAACTCTTACTCAAACATTTTATAACTCTTTACTATAAATACTTTCAAAAACTGCTTTCGACATCTTAGTTCCTATAAGGAACTTCCTACAAAAATACTTGCAAACCATACTTCAAAAATATGTTCAAAACACTAAGCCCTTGTATAGAGCTTCTTTCAAAACTATTTTCCAAATTTTAGTATTTATAAACATTTGGAAATCTTACTTTTCAAAAAAAATAACATTTTGCTATGTACTATAGAAATCCTCATAAAACTCACCTTGGTTCTACTACGATTCACTAGGCTTCACGTACGCCTTTTCCTTTCCCGTGCTCAATAACGTTTGAAGCACCACCTATACAAATCGTGTATATAAATACTCAATATAATTAACTCTATAATGCTAAGGTCTCATATAACATAACTCTAGGTTATAATAAATGTATAACCATTAATAAACTCGTTTTACGGTTTTTCTCCGAAATACGCGTATATTGCTACAGTACCCCCGAGGGGTCGTATTTCAGTTCCGACTATTTTCCATGAAATCTTAAGCCATATTAGACTTGTGTTTCAAATTTAGAGTTCATTGGACAAGTCTAGCTCAAATTCCAAAATCAAGTTTTAACGTGAATAGTGATTTTAGCCACTGCCGCTACAGTGACTTTTCTGCAAGGTCGAATTACGGATTTGACCATTCCCGACATGTTCTTATACCATTTTAGGGTTATGGCTAAAATTTCAGGTCAATCGGACATGTCTAGCTATAGTTTCTAGCGTTTGAAATATTTGAAATTTCTAACATTTTTGGTCCCTGTCTGGAGGCGCACTGAGCCTGGCTAGGGGCGCACTGCACCTGGGCGCACCCCGCCCTGGTCCTGGGCGCACTGCGCCTGGCGCCTGGGCAGTGGCCTGATCAGTCGCGATTTGTGCACTGTAGCATGCAGTTTTCACCCATTAAGTCCTTATTTCTGTTCTTAATCCTATGGGGTTTGTTCTAGGACCAAAACCCTTGACTAATAACAGGTTTTAAGCTATTAGAAACACCTTAATCACACCAATTCGTGATTTAGAGTTCTTGAGCAACATTTAAATTTCTCAACAATAGCAACCTACTTTGCTATTTTTAACACTTGTTCTTACTACATGAACATGTTTTAAGTCCAGAAATCATTTACACTTCATGGATTATGACTGAAATTACAAATTTCAGTCCTCTCCATGGAAACCCACCAAGTACCCACAAGAGCTTAGGTTAGAAACTCAAATTACTAACCTTAATTGCTTGAAACTTCAAATTCCAAGCTATGATCTTGATATCTAGCTTCAACCTTCAAGGAATTCCAGAAATCACATCTTCAAGAACCTTCCCATAACCTCCAATGTTCAACCAACAATTATGAGATATATTTTCCTTTTATATTTCCAGATTTTTCACTTTTAGTCCCTAAGTTTCATTTCTTGAACTTTTAGCACTATAATCAAGTTTTATTACAATAAAACTTTCATTCTTTATACTTTTGCTACAACCAACACTATCTTTACATAATTGGTCCTTCACTTGGTCAATTGACCAAATTACCCTTTTACGGTAAAATGACAATTTACCCTTTTCTAGTTTTACAAAAATGGTCCTAAGACCCATAACTTTGCAACAAAAGTTCCATTAACTTCTAACTTGACATTTTCTAGACATTTTGGTCATTTCCATGTCAAATGACCATTTTGTTCTTTTCGGCCATATTTCACTATTCACACGTCAAAACTCCAAATTTCATATAACCTTTTATTTCTTACATTATAATATCATAATTACATATTATTACACATAATAGTCGTTCAATGTGGCAAAAGACGGTTTTACCCTTTTTGACTTTTTCACGGGTTCTTACAAAACCCAAGACGCACTACGTTGCTATTACAGGTAAAGAAATTTAAGTACTATAAGTACATTGCCTATATAGAAGCAAAGTATGTTTCTATTTCCCTTAATTTTCCCTTTAATCATAATTTGTGTTTGATGAATTATGATGCTTAAATTGGAATTTTTTTTATTAGGTTGGTTTTTGCTTTGGAGGGATTGATGGTTCTCAAAGGGTAGAATTTTACAGTCCAAGAAATGAATTGGAATCTCTTCATACAATCTTATCACTTTTTAATAAGTGAAAGTCAAGGTCAAAGGGTGAAGAAATGAGACCAAAGGTCTTCCAAGATGTTAGGAAGGCAACTTTAGACATGATTTGTGAATTTGGGAATAAGATTATAGAGGACACTAAAATTGTTGACGGCTGAAATTTAGACAAAGAGAAATGTTTATTACAATGGGGTGAAAATAATGATGTTAAATCCAGATTTGATATAGCTTATGAGTGTACTTTATTATTGTGGTTATTGGCCTTGATTTATATTTTTTTAATAGAAAATTAAACATTCATATATAACAGTCTTAAATACAAGACCATTTGTTTTTACCATCACTTCTAAACAATGGGTAAAATGGTCATATGCAGATATTGAAGGAGCTGAAAGGGAAGCCATAACAAGAGAAGATTTAGAAGTTGGAGATATTCCTTTAGAAATTCCTGTGTCTGCCATAATTTCAGAGGACCTCATTTATGACACCAATATAGTAAGAATTTTCCATATATTTATATTTTATAATGTAATATTTGTTCATGTTTGATTGCCGGCTTATCTTTTCTTTCGTCGATTCAGATACAAGGCTTGAACCCCCCCCGTTTACATTAAACCTATAAACCCTTTTACGTAAAATAAAAAATTACTTTTTAAAGGTCCCAGGCCGCACGTGCGTAGCACGAAGCTTCAACTAGTTTGCTTCAAATTTGTTCAATATTTCTGACCTTCGTCTATTCTATGTAATCTGTAATCTGATTCAGTGAATCAGTGACTCCAAACTATTGATCGAACACCACAACTTTCGTCTTTTGACTTGTACTTTCGAGTTTCGACGTGATAGAATTTCCGATTTCGAATTGAAGACTTGGAATCCCAATTATGATTTAGGTTTTGTGGACTTGAATCGAAATCCACTCCAGGTATTTATCTTATTTCTGATTTTGGTTTTAAGTTTGATTGTTTGAAGTTTGAACTTTGAAGACTCAAATGAAATCACGGTTTCTGATTGACTGACTTTTAGTTCCCACTGTTTCATTCTTATTTCTAATTTTGTTTTGAGTTTCAACTTTCTAGTCTCAAATGAAATCACGGTTTCTATTTTCTATTTGACTGACTTTTAGTTCCCACTGTTTCTGATTGACTGCCTTTTAATTCCGACATGAAAGAATTGAAGACTTACAGTTTTGATTTCTGATTTCGTTTATGCTTTTTTATGTTGCAGTCTTAGCTCAAGCGAGAAGCAACACGGAAAGGGGGTGAGAGAAAAGAGAAGGAAATTATGAGATACAAGTTTGGTTCGTTCTATTTGTCTCTATGAACGACATGAATCGTTAATTTCTCAAAAGAAGATTCATATGGAACAAGTGCATCTGAATCATATATTGTTTATAGTGATAGATACTTTGATTAATTTCAAATATGAAATTACTGTACTTGCTAATTCTCGAGATCTATAAACTATTTTGTCTGGTGATAATTTGTTTGAGGATTACTCGACTCAACTACAGATGAATTTTTTTAAACTACAGTAGTTGTTGATAATTTAAATGATTTTGAAAATAATGATCTAGTTGAAAGTTCTAATGCACGAAGACATCGATCTAGTTGAAAGTTCTAATGCATGAAGACATTGGTTTAGGTGATTTTTGTAGGTTTTGAGTTGTATTAATATCGATTTTGTACTGGTTTTTTGTTTTTTGAAATTTTTTTATATATGTTTTGTCTAGCGAACGATACAAGCATAGGGGCATAAAGTTTTGATTTCACCCAGGGCATTACAAACCAATGGACTGACCCTGTTGAATATAGACTTCTTCAAACAATATGGCACTTTAGACCGAAATAAGAAACAAATATGCATTCTAGTGTCCCTTTATATGTGTGTATATAGTTGAGGGAAAGATAAGGCTAGAGAGACAATAAGACGAATGAACCCCTAGTCAGCTATATTCTTATTCCTTCATAACGAGGATGTCAAAGAGAGAAAAAGAGAGAGGGGAGAGAAAAGTCAGAGGAGATATGAGAGTGAGAGAGAAGGGGGCGGGGTAACTGGTTGACTTATTCGGAGAGACAACACCTCTAGTAAGTAATAGAAAGAAAGAAACATCATCGGAACGAGGAGTTATTTTCTAGCTAGCTGGATCTTGATGATTTGTTGGCAAGCTGTGATGGTTGAGTTCACGATGTCATGGACCAAATAAGCTATGTTTAATGTAGACCAATTAATAGACGATCGAAGTACCATAAATAAGGAAAACCAGGATTAAGCAATTACACACATTTACATGATTTGAGTTTATCTTTCATTTTCTAGTCTATATACTAACTGTCGCATTTTTTATATTAATTAAACTAGACTTACAATGATACCTTTAATTATTTTTATTGAAATATAATGGAAATTTAGAAAAGACAAAAGTAACAGGCCAATTAAGTTCACAAAATAAACCTCGAAAGCCCAATTTTGTGACCATATCTCTTGACATCATCTTGAACTTGTTGTCTAAATTCTCTAAAACTAAATCGTTTATAAACTGAACTTTCGCCACGACTTTCTATCATTGTTTCATAAGACGGACATAAAAAATATGCAGTTGAAAACCTTTCAAATTGCTTATTAGCAATCACTCTATGCTCCACGCTCTTATAAACACCATTACTCCATGCCTGCAAAATATGAAAATAATTAAAAGTTGTATGCTTCAATTAAATTATCTGAATTTCCTATAGCAAATGTTTCACAAGTGTCCTCAAATGTTGTTTACATGCACATTCGAATGAAATGTACGTTCATGTTTCTTTGGTTGAGTGTAAAGTTAAACATTAAAATTCTCTTTCTTTTGAACAACATGTTAGGTTAAGATTTGGTGAAGAATTTTCAAATGAAATTAGGTGAAGCTTTTCTTTTTTCAAAATTGAGGTGTAGGATTATATATATTTTATACATTCTCAATGTGTATATATAGGATGCTTTGGTTTGAGAACAAAATGCACCACAACTCAATACCTATAACAATTGAGTGTATCTCTTGTAATCTCCTTGTTAAATAAAATCTAGTTGTAGCCCGTGGACGTAGGATTTGCACCGAATCCGAACCACGTAAAAATCCTTGTGTTCTTCTTGCTTTATTTTCGTGAGTTTGTGTGTGTGTGATAGTGTTTCCGCTGCGTGTATCCTGTCCGGTTCCTAACAACTGGTATCAGAGCTTCGGGTTTTCGGAGGAGGTCTCGGTTTTAGAAATTAGAGTATGCTCTGTGGTTGCAGTTTTGTCTGATCTTCCACATCAGAAACTAATTTCTATTAATCGTATTAAAGGTGTCTCGGTACTTTGAAGGGTACTGTTCTGTCACACAAAAGTACTATAAAAGATTTGTCTCTTGTTTGTCGTAATGGCTGAAGACAAGGTTGTAATCGAGAAGTTCAACGGTTCTGACTTTAGCTGGTGGAAAATGCAATTAGAAGCATTGCTATGTCAGAAAGATTTGGACGTGGTACTTGGAGACAAACCAAAGAGAATGGAAAAAGCTGCTGAAGATGCATGGAACTCAAATGACAAGAAAGCTAAGGCGGTTATTACGTTGTCGTTGGAAAGGAGCGTTGCTTTCAACATCATGAAGGAAACCACAGCGCGTTGTATGATGGATGCTCTGACGAACATGTATGAGAAACCATCGGCGGCTAACAAGGTGTTCTTGATGAGGGAGCTGTTCACTACAAGGATGAATGAGGAAGGCTCAGTTACGGTTCACATTAACAATCTAAATTCAATTCTGTCCAGATTGTCATCTGTGGGAACTAAATTTGATAACGAGACTCAAGCTTCACTGCTACTAGCTTCACTACCTGATAGCTGGTCTGGAACAGTAACCGCTGTTACAAGTTCAGTGGGGACCAGTGGTATGACTTTTGAAGGGGTTAGAGATTTGGTTCTTGGTGAGGATGTCAGACGCAAGAATCAAGGTGGATCTTCTTCTTCTGAGTTATTAAATATCGGAAGAGGTAGAGGGAATAGCAGGAATAGTGGAAGCAATGGGAGTCGGGGAAGAAGTTCATCTAGAACTTGGAAGAATGTGAAGTGCTGGAACTGCCAAGAGGTGGGACATGTTAAGAGTCAATGTCTAAAGAAAGAATTGAACATTGCTGGTGCTGAGGGTGTGTCTGAGGATGATGCACTGATACTAAGTATGGAAAGTTATGTAGACTCTTAGGTCATGGATTCAGGGGCTTCGTTTCACGCCATGGACAACGGAGAAACGATGGTGAATCTAAAAGAAGGAGATTTTGGGAAGGTACGATTAGCAAATGACGAGATGCTTCAAGTAACGGGCATGAGAGATATTGATCTGGTTACTTCATTGGGAACTACATGGAACCTGAAGAATGTCAGGGTGATTCCAGAGCTGAAGAAGAAATTGATTTCTGTTGGTCAGCTAGATAAACAAAGACTAGAAGTAAGGTTTGGTGGTGGTAAATGGAGGGTGGTCAATGGTAATTCGGTGATTGCCCAAGGTATGAGGCGTGGGTCATTGTATATGGTTGCGGTACCTGTTGAGGGAAGTATGACCGTCCCCGTTAAGCATGAAAAAATCTGGTTCGCTAAATCTAGTGATAAAAGAGTTCATTTTGCAAACATGAATTCTGGAGCCAAAGGGATGTTAGCTGAACGATTCTGAAAGTCTAAACCATTCAGGGGATTTTGTGATAGTGGGAGCACGGGATGTGTTCCGGGTACAGTTACAAAGAGCCGTTGGGTTTTGAAGACTAAGACTGGAAAATTTTCTCCTGTTGGAAGTTTGCAAAGTTTGGAGAGTGTTAGTGGTCCTCGGTGTATCTCTGGAGCTGGTGGAGTGTCCAAACCGGTTAAGACAGAGGATGAGTCGGTGGTGGGATTAGCCACGACTGAGTTGGAGCTAGTGGGAGCTTCAACTGGCCCTTCTAGTACTTGAAGATGAGGGGCGGCTACAACTAAGGGAATGACTGGGTCTTAGCTTGTTCTTGGGAACTGGAAGCTTGGAAGACTTGTTATGTTAGGAGAGTAATGAGAGATGTTAAAAATCTTCAAGTGGGAGATTGTTAGGTGAAGATTTGGTAAAGAATTTTCAAAGGAAATTAGGTGAAGCTTTTCTTTTTTCAAAATTTAGGTGTAGGATTATATATATTTTATACATTCTCAATGTGTATATATAGGAGGCTTTGGTTTGAGAACAAAATGCACCACAACTCAATACATATAGCAATTGAGTGTATCTCTTGTAATCTCCTTGTTAAATAAAATCTAGTTGTAGCCCGTGGACATAGGATTTGCACCAAATCCGAACCATGTAAAAATCATTGTGTTCTTCTTGCTTTATTTTCGTGAGTTTGTATGTGTGTGATAGTGTTTCCGCTGCGTGTACCCTGTCCGGTTCCTAACACAACACAGATAAACACTATTGAGGAGAGGTGATTTTGATTATTCACTAAGTAATGCTTAACTGCTTTTTTCTAGCTTCTCGCTAGTTTTTAATCGAAGTAAAAAAAACTAAGTGATGCTAAATGTGAGATCAAAATCTAGTGTCAATGGGGACTGTAAAATGTTTTAATATTTTGGTATGGTTTGTTTAATCTGTCAACAAAGTACTCACACTTCTTTGTTATAAAGTTTATAGGAAAACCTACAATGTAAAAACTAGAACATAGACTTGACAAGATGCATGGAACTAATGTTGTTCAGCTACTAACATTCTATTGATATGTAAACGCAAAGTACCATAAAAAAGAAAATTTGACTCCAGCTTGAGTGGTTTACAACAAAACTTCAATTTTAAAACCTATAATTTGTTTTTCCATGATGAATGTAGAATCCTATCAAATGTAAAAGGATCCTTTTTGAGGAACCTAGAAAATCACATCTACATGGGTGAGATGTTTTTCGTTCGTCCATCAACATATAGTAGTATACCAGGAAATAACCAAAATTTCCATCTGCTATTAAAAATTTTATCACATCCTATATATTATGAACTATATTAGACTATTAGCAAGTATAATAGAACAATAATAAACCATGTAATATTTACAAACCTGAAAAAGATCTCCAATAAGGACGATTAAGGTGTCTTGTTTAGGATTAATATCGATCCATTTTCCGTCTTTAAGTACTTGCAATCCTCCTACATGATCTTGATGTAATATGGTGAGGAAATCGCTGTCAGTGTGAGGCATCAATCCGAAAACTTGTGGAGAAAATGGGCAAGCTGGATATCTGTTCATGCGAATGTAACACATACTAGGAACACAATTTTCTTTGAAAAAGTTGGACTTTTGGCCTAGCATTTCGGCCAAAATCTCTGCTAATTCCTCCGCTAGGTTGGCAACAATCGTAGTACATTGTTTCATGCTCGTGCTAAATAAAACCAGAAAAAACATGAGCTCATATATTCAGCAATTCGTTATATTTACTCATTCACGTGTGTCCATAGTGGAGACGGAGGTTTATGCTACCTGACATAAAGTGCTCTGAATATTATTAGGACTAGTCCAACATCTAACAGTTTGGTCCATAGTGTCGCAATTTTCATCTTAAACCCTTTGTTTAGATTCAACTAAATTTTTTAGGATAAACTTTACTCATAGTTTTATAAATAACAAAAAAAACTATATTGATTAAGTTTTGTCACAATATATGAAAATATCAATATTTATTTTTGTCTTGTTATTTAATATATAAAATTTGATTGAATAAATACATAAAATTGTGGGCCCAATTATAAACATTTCAGAAGTTTTTGGATGATGAAAAATCATTTACAAAATTTATAGAATTATAGATTTGTTGCATTACAAATGTTAATGTGGTAGTATTTTAAACCTCTAGATAAGATGAAGCATTGAAGATGCCTTAACATGTAACATCACATGCATGAACACACACGCGTACACACACATATATAAATACATATAGCACACACATATTATATATCAGTGTTACAGAAATCGGTCTTGACGGCCGATTAATCGGCGATTAATCGTTTGACGGTATTCAACCAATTTTGAGGCTTAATCGATCAGCTTGACGGTTTGCTGTAAAAATCGGTCAAATATCGGCCTCAGCAGTCCTTGACGGCCAATTAATCAGTCTTGACGGTCATTTTTTCATTTCTTTTAATTTTTAATTTATTATTTATATTTTAATTTTTAAATGACGAGACAAACACTCTCTAATAACTCAATAAAACTGGAAATAAAATCAATATTAAAGAATAAAATTAAACAAATGTATAATCTTTGATGTGTATCTCAGAATAAATGCATCAAACTTTCCTATTTTGTTATATTCATATATTTTTAAATGAATTCCTTTATAATTTAGGGTCTTCGATTAATTCTCAACTAATCCCCGATTAATCCCTTAATCACATTCGAGCGTCAAGCGATTTTTACAAACTTGCTATGTATGTATGTGTATATATATATATATATATATATATATATATATATATATATATATATATATATATATATATATATATATATATATATATATATATATATATATATATATATATATATATGTATATATATATATATATATATATATATATATATATATATATATATATATATATATATAGTTCGGATCCAGTGAAGACTCCAATTCGGTGAAAACTGCGAGGCCAATTTTCGTCCACTCATTCCGTCAATGTCAATAACGTCAAACGTAATTATTGCGTTTGACGCAATTGCATGTGGCGCTCGTCCATGTAATGTAATGCGGACTCAATGATATAATCATATGTTATACACGTTCGTACAACATAATTTTTTGTTTTTTTTAATTTTTTTTTAGTTTTTATTTATTTTTTAAATATTTGTTTTTGCTATGAACTCGATTTTAGTTTTTTTTAAGTTTTTTTTCAACTAATTTCATCTTTTTTCGTTTAAAAGTCGTTTTTTTAACTTGTTTTTGGATTATTGGGCTTAAGAATCATAACAAGTTTTGAAACTTGAATCATAACAAGTTTTGGATCATTAGACTTAAGAATCATAACATTGAGGAAATAATAAGTTTTGATTCATAACATTTTTTTTATCATTATAATTTTTGGATATTAAAAGTTTGTTATATAAAATTTTGATTCATAACAGTGTGGATCTTAAAATGATCTAAAAATTAAGACTCGTTTTTTATCATTTTTAAATTTTGAATCATAATAAATTTGATTCATCTTATTTTTGGAGTATAATAAGTTTTTATTTATAAAAATATTGGTTTATAACAGTTCGGATAATAAAACATATTTTGATTCTTAATATTTTTGCATCATTGACATTTGTTTTTGCTAATTTGGCAAGTTTTATTACTTAAAAATAAAAAACAAAGACTTAAATTACTTATTTTCAAAAAATTCTGTTTACAAAATTTAATACAATGTCTAGAATGATCTCTTCTTTTGCTTCTATTTTTGTAGATTTCAAGAAAATATTCATCGTTGCATACTTATAGATTTATTTATTACAATATGTTGAAAATGTATGCCTTTTGTTTTTAATATCCTATATAATTGTTTGATCATGTTCCATTGTTGATATATGACGAATACTTAATTAGAAGATTATAATTAAGTTACTGATGAGTATTTTATTCACATATATATATATATATATATATATATATATATATATATATATATATATATATATATATATATATATATATATATATATATATATTAATGAGACCATCAAAATCAATACGGTTTGAAATAAATAACTTTTCTTACATTAATTTATTTGAAACCCCCGAAATGTTTCAACTAGCAACTAATTACTTACTACAACTCAAGAGTCTTATTTTTAAGTTATGTCTAAACCTATATTAATTTAAATACTTAAGTGTATGAATGTTGATTTTAATAATAAAACTTTCCAACTTTTTATTAATTAATCACTACAACTCAAGAGTTTTTATTAACTTATGTTACGTAACTAGTACTTATGACACATAATTGTTGATATATATATATATATATATATATATATATATATATATATATATATATATATATATCACATATGTAGTTCATGTTGGTAGAGTGTAAAGAATAATATAAAAAGAATTTTTATTTAAAAGCGCAAAACTCTATTTTGGGTTGTAGACCAAAAAAAAAAAGATAGGTTCGACTTTAGAAGAATGCAATTTTCATTTTATGAAAAAAAAAAAAGATGTGTATTTGAAATAGAAAAATGCTATATATAATTAAATAAGAGCTTTTTATTTTTATTTTATTTTCTAAGTGTATTGTTTATGAGAACTAAAGAAATAGAATTTGATTTTTATTTGTTTTATAGATAAATCATATTTTAAACCATAATAAACTTTTTTATAACATCTTAAAATGTTATATTATTCTACTTTAAAGTTAACTATTTAACCTTTAACACAATATACTTAGTTTATTAGTTTCAATATGTTGTATGAAAACATTATCATTTTAATATCACAAGTTGCAACTTTTAAATTATTGATATATTATCATGATGATTAATTTGTTAACTTAAATCTAATGTTAGAGATAATTCAAATCAAAATGTTAACTAAACCTAAAAGTGAAATAAAAGACTGTTTTTTAAATGCTTAATTTTTTAGTGTAGTGGTAAATGTAAAACATATATAGTAGTAACAATTTAACTAAAAATATGTACAAACATTGTTTCTTATAATCACGACAACTTTCCAAAATATAGCTTTAAAATTACAAACAATAAACATGGTTAGAAGTAAAATCAAATTAGAAATTATATTGTTACCTTAAACGTAAAAACAATGTTTGGTATTTGATAATTATAATAATGATAAAACTTGAAAAGTTAAGAAAATTAAATTATTATAAAACTAACTAACCATAACAGTATGTAGAAATAACACTAAACTAGATAAATTAATTAACCCTAATAGCATGTAAAATAGCACTAAACTAGATATTACATTTAATTTCATTCATACGCAACGTAGAGGTCATTGAGTTGAGATAATTCTTATATATGTCTATATAAATTTAGTAATCATGTATGTAGTTAAAAATAACACTAAATTCAATTTTTTTCACACATAACAATAGATAAAATCACTAAGATTATATACTTTTATAAGATGTCTACATTATAATATAAATTAAAATAATTACAATGTTTTATAGAAATTTAGTCTAAAAATTATTTCAAAGTTAATAAGAATGATATAGTTAGTTTAATAACATATGTTGTTAAATATTTTAAATGTATTATTAAATTCCACACAATGTGTGAATATCCAGCTTGTGTGTGTGTGTGTGTGTGTATATATATATATATATATATATATATATATATATATATATATATATATATATATATATATATATAGATATATATATATATATATATATATATATATAGATATATATATATATATATATATATATATATATATATATATATATGTATATATATGTGTGTGTGTGTATGTATATGTATGTGTGTATGTATGTGTGTATGTATGTATGTATGTATAGAGAGAGAGAGAGAGAGAGAGATCAAACGCATGTGTAGTCATTTAAACATGTAAACGAAACTTATGAACTTAATTGTTTATTATTAAACTTAAACCTTTGGATCTCCATTTTAGCTTTACAAGCATGGATTGACTAATGAAATTGAATGTTTTTTGTTTCTAATGATATATAATCATACTAATTCATTGGAACCTGGATTTGGTTTAGTCGGATTTCTTTGTTAATTGTAGGGGTGAGAATAATAACCGAAAAACCGAACCATAATCAAAATAACCGATAAAACAGAACCATTATAACCGAACCATTTATTAACCGAATGTTTTGGTTTATATATTTGATAACCAAAATATAATGGTTTGGTTATGGTTTTATAGGGAAACCGAACCTATATTAACCGAACCGCCAATAAATATAATAATTTATATTTTATATGTTATAAATTCAGTAGGAAACATTATATTACTGTTCATAAATATAATTATATATAGTTTATATGTTGTAGTTTAATAGGAAACATTAAATTGATAAAGATCCAAGCCCAAAAAATCCAAAACAATTGAGGATAGATAGGTTACCAAGGTTGGACGTGGTCATCACATTCCGTCGTTTCGTCATCTTCTCACTATCGTGCGTGTAGCAGCCATTGCCAATACTCAATAAGTCGATCATCTCATTATCAGTACGTTTATATTTATTGTAATATTGATTATGATACGCTTTAATTTACGTTAATTGTATTGTAATCTTCTAAAATTCTAAACCGTGAAAAAGAACAACTTTTGCTGTTTTACACTTCATATCAATGTGCTGATCAGAGATTAATTTGCCGCTTTACGCTTCATATCAATTTGTTAATTTGTTACTTGTAATCAATTTGCCGCTTCATATCAAATTGTTAATTGTTTTTAATCAATTTGCCGCTTTACGCTTCAATCTTCATATCAATTTGTTAATTTGTTAATTGTTTTTAATCAATCTGATACAACTTTCCGCTTGTATGAATTGACAATTTACACGATCCTCATGTTTAAAAACCAAAGCAGAACTTTCAAGTTTTGACACAGTCAAACGTAATTAATGGTCATGAAATGGGATCAAAGCTATTTAAGAGTTAAATAATCCCAATCATCAAGTTGTGGAAAGGATGATACTAAAAAGGGAATTTGGTTCCTTTTTGTAATTAAAAAAAAAGATCATATGATAAATGTAATAAAATTTTAAAAGTAAATCAATTTTTTTAACGTTTGCATGGATTTTAGTATATACTAGAAAAATAATAAAAAGTTGATATTTTTTTAATAGTTAATATCATTATTTTGACTTTTGAGATAATTTAACTTTTAAATTCATACAAATCATAGAAAGTTATAAATAAACAAACTTTAAATTTTTATGTAATTATGGTTAACCATTATTAAACCATTAACCAAAACCATTAACCGATTAAAACCGTTAACCATAACCAATATTAACCATAACCAATGGCTACTAAAATGAATTAACCGATTGTAATGATTATGGTTCGGTTTTGGCCACTAACCGAACCAACCCGCCCCATTCTCACCCCTAGTTAATTGGACTCGGTCTAGTCCATCCTCTTTTGAAAAAATCCAAAATTTTAAATTTTGCATATGAAGTCCAAAACATGACTAGTTTTCTCATATTCTTTTCTATAATCTTAGGGATGACGTGGGAAGAAAAAATCCATACGTTTAAGAATAGTACCTATTTTGAAAAGTAAAACTTACAAAGCCTTAACATCTTCTGAACTATCGCAAACAACTAAGAAAATTGAAAATTTTAAAAATAAAACAATTGCTAGCAACAAAATTTCAAAAGTGTTTTATGGGAAAATGTAGATTTTTAAGTAGCCATGTTTAGGGCTATGCAATTCGAGTTATACTTATCCAAATCACTTGATTTTTGTATGTAACATGTAGCCAAGACAGAGAATATGATATGGAAAAAAGAGTCCACTCATTCCAAGTTGAGATATATTTTTCAGTTCTAAATCTTGTAACCTCCTCATTTTTCCTCATATAGTGATTATCATCGGTTGTGCCCGTGGTTTTTTCCCGAAAGGATTTTTTCCACGTTAAATCCTTGTGTCCACATTTATTTTTTTTTCTTTATCGTATTATTATTTTATTTTATTGTCGATATTATTTATTCATAACAAGTGGTATCAGAGCCACGTTGTTTTCTATACTCATTCTCAATTTTTTGAGTATTATATCGACATGGCTACTTTGAAATACGATATTCCATTGTTGGATCGAGATACAAGATTTTCATTATGGCAAGTAAAAATACGAGCTGTATTGGCTCAGTTGGACATTGATGATGCTCTGTTAGGCCGAGACAAAATGCCTACGTCTTGGACAGATGAAGAAAAGGATCGTAAAGATCGTAAGGCTCTCTCTCATATCCATCTTCATTTATCTAACAATATTTTGCAGGAAGTTTTGAAAGAAACTACTGCAGCCTCTTTATGGCTAAAATTAGAACAAATTTGCATGACCAAAGATCTCACAAGTAAGATGCACCTTAAACAAAAATTATTTTCGCTTAAGATGCAAGAAGGTGGATCATTGCTGGATCATCTTTCGACGTTTAAAGAGATCATCACTGATCTTGAAGCTATGGAGGTAAAATATGATGAAGAGGATTTGGGTTTAATTCTTTTATGTTCTTTGCCTAGTTCTTATTCAAACTTTAGAGATACCATATTATATAGTCGTGATACTTTAACACTTCAAGAAGTTTATGAAGCTTTGCATACAAAAGAAAAGATGAAAGATATGGTATCCACTGAAGGTTCAAGTTCTAAAGGAGAAAGTCTAGCAGTTCGTGGCAGACCAACAGATAAGAATGATTCCAAAGGCAAGAACAAAAGGAATTCTAGAAGCAAATCTAGATCCAGACGTTCCAAGTCATGTAACTATTGCAAAAAGGAAGGACATGATATCTCTGAATGTTACAAGTTGAAAAAAAAGGAGAAAAGAACTTCTAATCAAAATCACAAACCAAATCAAGATGATGAAGGAAAAGCTACTTATGCTGCTGAAAATAATTCTAACGGTGATGTTCTTGTAGCTTTTGCAGGAATTCTAAAAACCAATGATGAATGGATTCTTGACTCAGCTTGTACTTTTCATATGAGTCCAAACAGAAGCTGGTTTATAAATTATCAACCTATAGAAGGTGGCTCCGTATTGATGGGTGATAATGCACCATATAAAGTCACTGGAATTGGTTCCATTCAAATCAAGATGTTTGATGGTGTTGTCAGAACTCTGTCTGATGTTCGACACGTTCCAGGTTTGAAAAGAAACCTTATTTCTTTAAGTACTCTTGACCTTAAAGGGTACAAATATTCCGGTGAAGGTGGAGTTTTAAAGGTTTCAAAAGGCGCTATGATTGTCATGAAAGCCGATATCAAATCAGCAAACCTGTATCATCTTCGGGGTTCAACAGTAACAGGTAATTCTAATGTTACTTCAAATTCATCTACTGATACTACTAACCTGTGGCATATGCGTCTTGGGCATATGAGTGAACTTGGTTTGACAGCATTAAGCAAAAGAGGATTGCTTGATGGCCAATGCGTTGGCAAACTGGAATTCTGTGAACACTGCATTTTTGGCAAGCACAAGAGGGTAAAATTCAACACCTCGGTACATACTACAAAAGGCATTTTGGAGTATGTACATGCTGATTTATGGGGACCATCTCAAGAAGCATCACTAGGAGGTGCTCGTTATATGTTGACAATTATTGATGATTACTCAAGAAGAGTTTGGCCATATTTCTTGAAACTTAAATCCGAAGCATTCTCTGCATTCAAAGAATGGAAAGTCATGGTGGAAAACCAGACTGGTAAGAAGGTCAAAAAGCTTCGCACAGATAATGGTATGGAGTTTTGTTCAAATGAATTTAATTCATATTGTAAACTAGAAGGAATTGTTAGACACTACACCGTTTCTCACACACCCCAACAAAATGGTGTAGCTGAACGTATGAACAGAACCATTATTTCAAAAGCCCGTTGTATGTTATCTAACGCAGGATTATCTAAGCGTTTTTGGGCAGAAGCTGCTTCTACTGCATGTTATTTAATTAACATGTCACCTTCTATTCCACTTGATAAAAAGACTCCTATTGAGGTATGGTCTGGCTCCCCAGCAAACTATTCAGATTTAAGAATTTTTGGTTGCCCTGCTTATGCTCATGTTGATAATGGAAAATTAGAGCCTAGGGCAATTAAATGTATCTTTCTTGGTTACAAGTCTGGTGTGAAAGGATATAAGTTATGGTGTCCTGAAACTAAAAAGATTATGATTAGTAGAAATGTAGTATTTAATGAATCAGCTATGCTACATAAAGATTTTTCTACTAATATTCCTGTTGAGAGTCAACAAAAGACAAGTGTGCAGGTGGAGCAATCTGTTGACTCAGAACATACACCAGAAAAAGAAAACTCTATTGATCAAAATCCATCAGTTGAGCAAGAGTCTTCTACTCCTACTCCTACTCACCAACCACAACGTTCTATAGCAACTGATAGACCTAGGAGGGTCATTCATCCTCCCAAGAGACTTATAGAAGAAGCAAACATTGTTGCTTATGCTTTAAACGTTGCTGAAGAAATTGAAGGTATCAAAGAACCTTCAACTTACACGGAAGCCATTACTTCAGAACATTGCAACAAATGGATAATTGCCATGCATGATGAAATGGAATCTCTTGAAAAGAATGGCACTTGGGAGTTGGTGAAATTACCAAAAGAAAAGAAGCCTATCCGCTGCAAATGGATTTTCAAAAGAAAAGAAGGTATTACTCCTAATGAGGAAGCTAGATTTAAAGCAAGGTTAGTTGCTAAAGGCTATAGCCAAATTCCAGGCATTGATTTTACTGATGTTTTCTCTCCTGTTGTTAAGCATAGCTCAATTCGTACTTTACTTAGTATTGTTGCTATGCATAACTATGAGCTTGAGCAGTTAGATGTCAAAACTGCATTTTTACATGGTGAATTGGAGGAAGATATTTATATGGAGCAACCTGAAGGCTTCATTATCCCTGGAAAAGAGAACTTGGTATGTAGATTGAAGAAATCTCTTTATGGGTTAAAGCAATCCCCAAGGCAATGGTATAAGAGGTTTGACTCTTTTATGCTATCTCAGAATTTTAAAAGATCAGATTATGATAGTTGTGTTTATTTTAAGTCAGTAAATGGTTCATCAATATATCTGCTTCTTTATGTTGATGATATGTTGATTGCTGCAAAAGACAAACTAGAGATAGCAAAACTGAAAGCACAACTAAGCAATGAGTTTGAAATGACAGACTTAGGTCCAGCCAAGAAAATTCTTGGTATGGAAATTACTCGTAACAGACAGCATGGAAAACTATACCTAAGTCAAAAGAGGTATATTGAGAAAGTTCTTCAAAGATTCAACATGCATAAAGCCAAGCCAGTGAGTACTCCATTAGCTGCACATTTCAAACTGTCTTCAGCATATTGTCCAAAGACAGATGATGAAATTAATAACATGGCGAAAGTTCCGTATTCTAGTGCAGTTGGTTCTCTAATGTATGCCATGGTATGTTCTCGCCCTGATTTATCTCACGCTTTAAGTGTTGTTAGCAGATATATGGCTAACCGAGGAAAAGAGCATTGGAAAGTTGTTCAATGGATTCTTAGGTATTTATGCGGTACTTCCAATGCATGTTTACAATTTGGAAGTTCTGGTGAAGGACTGGTGGGCTATGTAGATTCTGATTATGCTGGAGATTTGGACAAAAGAAGATCTTTGACAGGTTATGTCTTTACCATTGGTGGATGTGCTGTGAGTTGGAAGGCAAGTCTACAGACCACTGTTGCCTTATCCACAACTGAAGCAGAGTACATGGCAATTTCTGAAGCTTGCAAAGAAGCTATTTGGTTAAGAAATTTATATGGTGAACTTTGTGGAGACACATCTTCCACAAAGATTTTTTGTGATAGTCAAAGTGCTATTTATCTCACAAAAGATCAAATGTTTCATGAGAGAACGAAACATATTGATGTACGTTATCACTTTATTCGAGATGTTATTTCCAAAGGTGATATTTAAGTTCAAAAGATTAGTACTCATGACAATCCGGCGGATATGATGACGAAGCCGGTTCCAGCAACTAAGTTTGAGCTCTGCTCAAGCTTGGTTGGTATGACAATCTAATTCCAAGGATTTTTGGCACACGATAATTTTATAATGAGGAGTTCTACAAATGGAAATTCGTCTCAAGGTGGAGTTTGATTACTTATTGCTTTTAAAGTCAAGGTGGAGATTGTGAAAGATTCCTTCAAAAGCAAAAGCAGTCAAAAGAAGAAATAATTCATGTGGGCCCCACATGAATAGTAATAATCAAAATCAAATGTCAATTGAGTTTTGAACGACGATTTTTCAATTGCAGGCGCCTACATTTTTTTCATTTATTCACACGGCAGAGATTCGGCTGATCATCCCTATAAATAGGGATGATCATTTTCCAAATGATATCGTCCAAAACCATTGAGTGAAATATATATATATATATATACATAGATATATATTTTGAGGCTCTGTGTATTAAAGAAAAGATAGAGATATATTTTTCAGTTCCAAATCTTGTAACCTCCTCATTTTTCCTCATATAGTGATTATCATCGATTGTGCCCGTGGTTTTTTCCCGAAAGGGTTTTTTCCACGTTAAATCCTTGTGTCCACATTTATTTTTTTATCGTATTATTATTTTATTTTATTGTCGATATTATTTATTCATAACAGTTTGGTTGAGGACCCGTACCAATCGGTTCAATGCTAACGTTTTTTTTTTTTTTTTTTTTGCTCACCCCTAGATTCAATATGGCTTTTTAATTTGGCCAAACTTTTGGGATAAAATTGTTATATATGAGTTTTGTTGTCTTTTGAATTTTGATAAAATTTTATAAGAGTTACACGATAATTGTTGAAGAACAAAATTAATTTAAACGTGTATTTTTGTACGAATAGCCATATTATTTCGTAAATCCCGGAGTGCCGAATAAGAAGTATACAATTACAAAAAGTTATTAATAAAAATGACGACTTTACTATTTAACAATTAATAAATTTGGTTCAAAGAATAAAACAAGTATAAACTAGTTGAATTTAACATTTCACTTTTAACTTTTAATTCATCTTATAATTTTGAAAGAAAAATAAAATACTTTCCTTAGACAAATTTTCATTTTGGTGTTAAACACAAAATGCATATATCCATGTAAACTCTATCGAGAGAGGCAATATTTATCATGAGAAAATCTTTAACCAATTAAACAAAGTTATCAAACAAATACTTTTTAAAATAACTGGATCGGTAAAATTTACCTAAGGCTGGTGACACCACCACTGACGGTTGAGATCTCAGACAACGGCACGTGAAATGCCTCCGACCAAGCTAGCTGTTGGAGACAAGTTGCTGACGGCGTCCCCCATCGGTAACTTCCAGCTGGAAGATCCAAATGGCCTTTCACCTTCTCCTGAAACGGTTTCTTGAACACTTTCACTTGTTCACATCTCATATTCTCCAAAATCTCCAGCGAAACCCCATGATTGGTAACTTGGAAAAAACCCCATTCTTGCGAAGCATTAGCTATTTCTTGTTTGCAATCTTTACGCTCAAACCCACCTTGGTTCAAGCGACTTATATCAATTAATGGCAGCTCGAACTTGCACTCTTTGGTTTCGTGGGGAGCTTCAATTTCATCATCTCCAAGATGTGGTTCATTAAAGAAATGATCATTGAATAGTTTCTTGTAGAATTCTTGAAAGGGTGGATCAAAAGGTTCCATGTTTATGGCTGAAAAAAGATTCTTTAAACGTTTTTGAAGTGTTTACATAAACCCTAATTGCATGGAATTAATGATGGAAAGACAACCACATAGAGTTTATTATTAAACGATGGATATATCATGATAGTTTATTTAAGTTAGTTTTAATTTAGTAAACAAACATTTTGAAGTTACACATAGAAGTTAGAACTTTCTTTGACTATGTTTACTTCAAACTAGACCTGGCAAAATCAGCCACGACACGATAACTCGACACGAACCCGACACGAAATTAGCGGGTTTGGGTTAGGGGTTTCAACCCGTTTAAGTAAACGGGTTGACACGACACGACACGAAAGTTAAACGGGTTGGGTTAGGGTCGGTACTTTCAACTCGAAGATGACACGAATGACCCGTTTAATTTTATATATATCTGCGGCAGTTATGTTATGTTTATTACGTAAGAAAGTAAATCACAAGTTGCAGGTTGGTCTGATGGCTAAAGCTTATGGCATTTATACCTGAGGTTTCAGGTTCGAACCTTGTGCAAGGCATTTTTTACATTTTGCAGCAAGAAGAGATGTTTAGTTTATTTTGTCAACAAAAACTCTCATCCCACATCGCTGGTGGGATGAAAGTTCCTCCATTTTCATCAACTATATAACAAAGACTCAAGATTAATATGAGCATAATGAGTCATGGGTTAAACCGACTTGGACAAATGTTCTGTTGGGCCGATTTGGTCCAAAATGAGCCTAATAAGTCCGAGTTGGGCCGACTAATTCCTAGTTGGGCCGAGTTTGCTAAAGTTTTCAAAGGTTTACACGGGTTTGATCGTGTCGTGTCGGGTTGACACGAGTTCGATCGTGTCGTGTTCGTGTCAGAGGTTTCAACCCGTTTATATAAACGTGTCGTGTTCGGGTTCACTTCTCTCAACCTGTTTAATGTCTTGACACGACACGAACCCGACACGACACGACCCGTTTGCCACCTCTACTTCAAACAAATATGAAATATGCATGCGTATAATTATATTTACCAATAACATAAATGAGTTTTTATTACATTACATCAAACCAACCAAAAATGGTATTGGTAATAATGGGATGACTCATCTAACTTTACTGTTCATTTTATACTTGTCAATTCAATCAAACTAAACACTTAATTTTGCTAACTAAAATAACTTAAAAGGTATACAAGCATCTTAATACATTTAAGTTACTTTGGATTTATCTTGGCAAGTTACATTTTCACCTAATAGTATCAATATTATCTTTATGATAGATCAATTGATACCTTTTTTTTATTCAAAAATAATAATAAAGTAATAAAAAATAATAATATAATAATTAGCGTTTTTTTCGTATTTTATTAGAATATTACATTATTCTGTGTAATATTCCATTAGAATATTCAACATCCAGCAATATTCATTTTTCCAGATTTTTTATTATTTTTTTATTTAGATAGAATAAATAACGAAAATTAGTATTACTTTTTTTAAATTCTCATTATTTTAACCTATTTTGATTTTTTTATTTTTTGATCTCTAAAGTGAATGACTAAGATTGCATTCCCCTGTCTCACAAAATTTACATGAGTAGTTAGGATTGCATCTCGTCGGTACCACTTATTACATTATCTTTTTAGATATTGTTATTTATCACAAAGTATCAATTAATTCAAAAAGTGATTTTGAGCATTAAACGCGTTGAAGTTGAAACCCGTCTAATACAGGTTCACTTTTCCTATATGCATTGACAAGTGACAAAATTATTAAATCTATAAAATCAATTAATAGTATGACAAGTCATAAACCCGTCAAATCAATGACAAATGGTACATTCGTATCGTCTATTATTTTAGGTTCATCTACGCACGTATATACAATAAAGGCTTTAGTCAACATCCTTTATCAAATAATAAAAGGAATTTTTTTTTAATTTTTTAATATTTACTTATATTTTTTTTCTTCTTAATTACTTATTGTATTATCGTGATTTAATGTTTTTTCAAATCAAGAGATTGCAATACATATAGATTCACGGAATGAAAGTAGGCGATACTAATGAGAATAGAAATTTTATTATTGTATTTCATGATTCAATGTTTTTTCAAATCAGAAGATTACGGTAAGTAAGACTCACCGAATGATATTATTCTATTACCATGATTTAATGGTTCCTCAAATCAGCAGATTGCAGTACATATAGACTCACCTAATGAAATTAGGACCATACTATTGAGAATAAAAATTTTATTTAGGCTATATCCAACAACATTCTATTTATTATTTTACTTTTATTATGAAAAATAAAATTAATAGCCATTCATCTTTAATCTTACTTTACTTTTATATCAAAATATATTCCAAATATATTACTTTTCTTCAATATTTTTAGATTTTTATAAACACTTCTTTAATTTGCAATGTTAATGAATATAAACACTCTTTTATATATATATATATATATATATATATATATATATATATATATAGAGTTAGGATCTTTTGAGAACCACGAGTCCCCCGAGAACCCGAGAACTCCTAAACCGATTTTTTTTTCAAAAAACCGACCCCATAGGCCTCTAAAACGCACACTTTTAAGACTTTTCGAAAAAAAAATTTCCGAAAAAAACGACTTTTTTTTTTTAAAAAACTTTGCACATGTACAAAAAAAAAAACTTTGCACATGTGCAAACTTTTTTATACGTACACTTTTTTTGAAATTTTTTTTACAGAACGCCTTAAATATATGTTAGAAAGACATCCATAAAAAAAAACTTGAAAAAAAATGTACGTATAAAAAACTTTGCACATGTGCAAAGTTTTTTTTTTGTACATGTGCAAAGTTTTTTAAAAAAAAAAAGTCGTTTTTTTCGGAAATTTTTTTTTCGAAAAGTCTTAAAAGTGTGCGTTTTAGAGGCCTATGGGGTCGGTTTTTTGAAAAAAAAATCGGTTTGGGAGTTCTCGGGTTCTCGGGGTGAAGTTGGTTCTCAAAAGATCCTAAGTCTATATATATATATATATATATATATATATATATATATATATATATATATATATATATATATATATATATATATATATATATATATATATATATATATATATATATATATATATATATATATATATATCAGGTATATTTAAAATAATATTACATATTTATATGATGGAATATCCTTCCCACAAATAATCAGTTAACGTATTTAATTCGTATTATAGATTATTAAAAGGGTTAAAATTTTAAATACATTTGAATCAATCATCATATTTAAATTATAACAACATAATTACTAAACTCAAAATATATAAACTCAATAAATGGAACATGTTTAATAAACAAGATATATACGAACCTAAACTTGAAAAAACTAAATAAAGTAAAACTTATAAAAGTTGGTTATGTAAATGAACAGTATTGCTTTTTAATTTGGAGTAATACTAGTAATAGTAAAGTTGGATTTGCATAATTTTTTCTTTCCTTCTAATTATACACTACAACACTATAAAATACATATAATGGGGTATATATTTAGTATTTATCTATTTTTAATGTCCACGATAATCATTAAAATAACTAAACCAGATGAGATAATACTACAAATAAGCAATATCAACTCGTTTCACAAAACAGAATTTGTGGAATATAGTTTATCTTCAAATTTGCTTAATGAATAATCTGTACTACACTACTACGGTACCCTTTTAAAAATAAGATCATCATCTAATTGGATGATAAAAAATTTTCAATGACAACTTTATTTCATGAGAATGATGTCAATGTTGTGACGATAATATTTTGTGGAATCTATTTCATGAAATTACTAGTCATCTTAAACGTCTGTTCAATAGATAATAAATTGGTAGTGCCGTAGTAGGACCATACAGATTTTAATAATTATTATAGTGATTAACCTAATTTCTCTCTCTAACTAGATTTTTTTTTTTTTTTTTTTTTTTTGAACAGCCCCTCTAACTAGATGAATATTAGGAACGACGTATTAGAAAACACAGCTTTAATATTCTAATATTAAGATAACTTATTTTTTAATAATTATATTATTTTATTAAAACATAACATTGGAATTAGTAATTATTATTTAATATATTATACTGATTTAGGTTATAAAAACATGCTAAGTTAAACATGACACATTTTAAATATCGTTAAGTTCATATTTTCTTCTTCTTTTTTTTCAGTATAGCGACATTTGAAATGAATAGCATTTCAGTATTTTGCAGTCCCATTGCACTTTAACCGTTTTTAAAAATTTAAATAAATAAGTGTTGTGGTGCAAGTGCAACATGTTTCCTACTAATAATATATATAAGAATATCGTTTATTTTAAATTGAACCCGTTTGTCATATCCGCTAGGCGCTAGCTATCTTATCTCCACTTGAACAAGAAATTTAGCTACTCCAAATTAAGAATTTAATGTAGTTGGATTTAATTACTGAAAGAACGAAATCTGATAGAATATATATATATATATATATATATATATATATATATATATATATATATATATATATATATATATATATATATATATATATATACACGAAACTAAAGAAAATCAATACAAAAA
This sequence comes from Cichorium intybus, assembly GCA_023525715.1. Classification (NCBI taxonomy): domain Eukaryota; kingdom Viridiplantae; phylum Streptophyta; class Magnoliopsida; order Asterales; family Asteraceae; genus Cichorium; species Cichorium intybus. The sequence continues at coordinate 95,155,542 of CM042015.1, forward strand.
CAACTGTCAAGCGATGATTTTAATCTTGTTACAATTACGATATGCCAATGGAACAATCGATAATATGTGAAAAACGATAATCAAACGAGGAAATATAAGAAATCGCATACCTTGTCAATATCTTCAAATTATGTATTAATAATGCAATTGTGCAAGAACTTTACGGAAAATTGCGAGAAAAAAAACAATAGAGAATGTGGTCTAAACATACTGGAATGTGTTTGGAGATTTTATAGGGAAGACTTTCCAATAATTAAAGCCCATAAATAATTGGAAGTTATTCTAGTATTCCACCCTAAAACATGAAAACAAGGCAAAATTAATAACTTTTTTAAAAGGAAACCACGTTTCTCATAGTTTCATCATAGAAAAATTTGTTTAAGGACATTGACAAAAATAACATTCCTGATCAAAGATTCAATAGAAATTCTGTATTATATATATATATATATATATATATATATATATATATATATATATATATATATATATATATATATATATATATATATATATATATATATATATATATATAAAACCAGTTTTTATTCATAGTACCATATGTTCAGAACTAAACATACGTATGTTCAGTTCTAAATATATGTGTTCGTTTTATGAATGTAAATGTTCAATTATGTTCAGCTCTGAACATATTATTCTATGGTTCTATGTATAATTTTGGTTATATGTTAATCCAACCTCTATATATACACACACACACATACATATATATATATATATATATATATATATATATATATATATATATATATATATATATATATATATATATATATATATATATATATATATATCTATGTGTGTGTGTGTGTGTGTGTCGCAAAAATCGGCCTTGGCGGCCGATTAATCGCTTGGCGGTCTTCAACCGATTACGATTAAGTCTAATCGGTCAGCTTGACGGTTTGCTGCAAAAATCGGTCAAATATCAGTCTTTGCGGCCAATTAATCGGTCTTGGCGGTCTTTTTTTCAATTTTTTTATTTTTTAATTTATTATTTATGTTTTAATTTATAAATGACGACACAAACACTCTCTAATAACTCAAGAAAACTGAAAAAAAAATCAATATTAAAGAAAAAAAATAAACAAATGTATAATTGTTGATTTGTATCTCGGAATAAAATGAATCAAACTTTGCTATTTTGTTATATTTATATATTTTAAAATGAATTTCTTTATAATTTAGGGTCTCCGATTAATCCCCGACAAATCCCCGGTTAATCCAATTAATCCCTTAACCCCACTCGACCGCTAAGCTGCCATAAAGCGATTTTTACAACTTTTACATATATATATATATATATATATATATATATATATATATATATATATATATATATATATATATATATATATATATATATATATATATATATATATATATATATATATATATATATATATATATATATATATATATATATATATATATATATAGAAGGAGGATCGTGTAGGAACCCAAAATCCGGTAAGAACCGCGAGGACAAATCTGGACCATTAATCTTAAAAAATGAGTGGATTAGATTCAATGTGCAAATAATGACCATGTATTAAAATTCAAATGTTGTTTTTGTAAATTCCAGAAACTAAGAGGGGGGAAAAGAAAATGTATAAGGGAATTTAGGTCACAAATGAGCGTGCGTAACATTCAGCCAACTAAAGTTCACGCGCCCCCACTCTCACTGCCACGTGTCAGCTTCCCATTCGATGAACATTGTTTATTTTCCACCCATTTTGTATTTTGGCAATAAAAAAAATTTTAAAAATCTGAAAAAACCAAAGTTCTTAAAATTTAATTCTCTACAAAACAAGCACAATCATGAAAATTTGAAAAAAAATATATATTTTATATTTTATATTTTTATAAAAATCAAAAATTAAAAAAAATCCAGAAATTATGAAAATTTTAGGGATCATTATAGATATTATATTAGTAAGTTTGCAAAAAGAATTTTTTGAAAAAAAATGTTTTTTTTGTGTTAGTTTTTATATTTTTAAGTAAAAAACTTATCAAAATAAACAATAAAATATACATGATTCAAAATATTAAAACCAAAATATGTTTTATCGTTCAAAACTTATGATCCAAGATTCAAAATTCGTTATGATCCAAGATCCAAAACCCGTGCTGATTCAAAACGAGTTAAAAAAACAAACAACGACAAAATTATTTAAAACTTATGATCGAATATTCAAAATTCGTTTTGATCCATGATCCAAAACAATGATTCAAAACTTATGATCCAACATTCAAAATTCGTGATGATACATGATCCAAAACATTTTGATTAAAAATATCATGAACCAAAATGATTAGATTAAAAATACGAAAAAACGTTAAAATTAAGATTAACAATTATTAAAAATTAAAAAAATTACATCAAAAATGAAAAAAAAAACAAAAAAAGTTCAAAATCGAGTACTGTAGCATTCAAAAAAAATTTAAAAACAATTTAAAAAAATTTAAAAACATTAAAAAATAATAAAAATCTAAAAACCGAATATAACAGAAAATAAAAAACATTGAAAAAAATATTTTTTTTGAAAAAAATAAATAAATAATAAATTAAAAAAAAACAAAAAAAAACGAAATGAGAAAAAACCCATTTAAATCACGTTGGACGAACATGCGTCACATATGATCATATCCTCGAGTCCGTATTTCATCCCGTAGACGTGCGTCGCACGTGATTGCGTTACGTCGAAGGTAGACGTTTGACGTTATTGCCTTATGAGAGTGATTGGACGATAAGAGTCGTTGCGGTTCCTACCGGATCCTAACCCTATATATATATATATATATATATATATATATATATATATATATATATATATATATATATATATATATATATATATATATATATATATATATATATATATATATATATACATACATATATATATATATATATATATATATATATATATATACATACATACATACATACATACGCTACATGAGTCGTAATATACTACAGGCTACGCTAGGTACATTAGGCTAACTAACAGTTCTTCGTTCGTCAACCCTTCTCCGAGGAACCTGCACAGAGACTAGACCCACACGCGCAGCTGGCAAACCTTGGTGCATAGCACATGCCCACCCCGGAAAGACGCTCTGCAAGCAACGACTGAGGAAAAACCAGCCCCGGGTACACACTGTCTTGGCTAGCACAGAGGCCACAAGCAGAGGCGTAATATCTTTGCCTTACTTGTGTGGAGCGTGGATCAAACCCATAACCTCCCCTTAGGGAGGCATGCGCTCTTGCCATCTCAACCACCAAGATGTGTATTATATATATATATATATATATATATATATATATATATATATATATATATATATATATATATATATATATATATATATATATATATGTATGTATATATATATATATACATATATATATACATATATATATATACATATATATATACATATATATATACATATATATATATATATATATATATATATATATATATATATATATATATATATATATATATATATATATATATATATATATATCATTTTGTCTCGAATTATTTAATTGGGATTAATTTGTATCGTAGTACAATATTTTTATGATAAAAAATAATATTTTCGACTGATATTCCGTATTTCGGACAAGAAATAATTTGACAACAAAGCCCGAAATCTGATAGAATAATTCCGGAATATTGAGAAAATATCTCGTTTTTCTTCTTACATTTATCAAATTTCAACTCAAGTGATGTCAATAATCTAGCGATTTAAACTAGGGGTGTTATTGGGTCGGTTAAATTGGTTTTTGGTTAAATTGGTTCGGTTTAATTAGTTTCTTTAACATTTCTAAATTAACCGTAAGCAAATCAAATAAGATTCGGTTAAATCGATTTCGATTTATTCAGTTTGGTTTCTAGTTAAACCAAACAACTTCATTATATGTCACCAATACTCGACAAAACTTCTTCCATTTGTCCGCTTTTAGTCTCTGATTGTAACATTTTCTTGCATACAAGCACTAGCACAAAAAGTGAGAAATACCAATATATATTTGATATAATTTCACCAAGAATAGGGCCTAACAACGACTAAAATACTTGATATTACTAGGCGTTGTCAGAAGCGTAGATGCAATTCTCGACTTGTTGCATGAAGATTCGATTTGCGGCTTGCAGTTAAATTGACCGAGGCTCGAAGGACATTGACACGTGTCCCCATCGTGACAAATGAGATACGGTGAACATGATAATGGCCTGTTACAAGAAGCACCTGGTATTTGTTGGTTAGCGGTGTGTTTGTGCTTGAACATTATAGAATTTTATAAATCCTTCATCTTCTAAAACTGCAATCCACGTTGCATTCGCGTCTGAATTATCCGCAAATACAAATTGCGATAGAAAAACTTTGTTTTCATCATAAATCCTCCATGAATTGGCTTCAATGGTAGCGTAACTCGCATCTCCACCACTTTTATTTATGATTCTCCTCTTGTTTTTCCCCATAGACAAATACGGTTACGGGTTTTTAAATTCAGCGGTAGGCTGGGGTAAAGTGATGCTTATTCACCAGCAACAATGGGGTAAGGGGTAAGGAATGGAGAGAAGGGGGGGTTTAGTGGGGTAAATGGTAGGGGTTGTGGTTGGGGTGGGGTATTATTATTATTATTTTTAATTATCAAAATTAATAATAGGTTAAAAGAAAATAGAAATAATATTTCAGTCTTTTTATATGCCTCAATGACTGATTTGTAGCATTTCAAAAACCTTAATGACTATAACCGTAAAATTTCAATAGTTAGTCTTAATATGAAAGATTTAATAAACCACCCGGACCAAAACTGTAATCTACTCTAATTAATAAGTTTCCATCGTACATGCATCTTTAAAGAATAGATGTCGTCATATCCGTACAATGCAGCCATTATCGTCTTGCGTGGTAAGCAACTTGATTATCCACGACATCAGAATTTGGATTGACAAATAGTAGTCAATAGCGTCCATATGTGTACATCGCTCCCACATACGTGGACACCTCTGTTGACTGGGCCCCTAATTCACGTGTTTTAAGCATAGGCGAAACGACGGTGTCACGTGATGTCATGTGACGTCCACATGATCTCTGAATTTATAAGAACTATTTGTCTTCTTTGTAAAAGCGTAGTTCTTATGTGCATTTTAGGTTTTTTTTTAGAAAATAAATATCTTGAAAACCAACCAGAGGCTAGAACAATACATAGTTTACAGAAAAGTTACTAAACACACATTGTTATAACTTGCAATAGTTTTTAGTTGTATGATCTAAGTTAGATCATGATGGGTTAATAAAAATCAATTGTTAAAAAATATTATTTGTTAAAAGTATTTGAATTTAATGTTATTAAACATGCAATAGTAATTTTTATGAAAATATAAATAAAAAAACTTGCTTTTACTCATTGTCGTTATTAGTTTCAATCATATAATATTAGTAGAAACATATGAAAATATTTGAAATTGAACATCTATCGTAATTTTTATTATTAAATGAAAATTATATAACAAGTTTCATGTGTTATCATAAAAACATGATTTTAGTGATTTCTACCTATGTGTTGTTAATAAATAAAATAATATATTATTTTCGATTTAAAATTATTATTAGTTATTGATATAGTTAATTAATCAAACAATTACTTATTAGATTATTTTAAAATTTCGGAGATGATAATTTCCTAAATATCAACCATTTTTTTAATGTAACATAATTTTTTTATGTATTTTTGTTAAATATAATTTTGGACTTCACGCTATTTCTAACTATTGTTATGTTAATTAATATAAATATTTTTTAGACATGTTTAATTATTTAAAATACATTTGTTAATCTTTTAAATCATATAATGATGTTTTGAACATTTTAAATAACAAATGATAACTTTTAAAAAAAGTTATTTACTTAATTTTGTAAAAAATATAATATATTTTTATTTTATTAAAATAAATAATAAAGATTATCAAGTAATGAAAGTGATTATATCAATTTATCGGAGTTGATGAATAGAAAAATCAAATTAATATGATAAAATAAACCGGTTATCTTGAATCATATTATTTAAATTATGATAATTATAAGATAGTATAGATTATTTTGATACCTAGTTTTCATGTCTTTTAACTAATTATATATGGATGTAACCATGGTAAACACATTCTATAAATCTCTAAAAGCAATAACTTCATTTTTGTATTAAGTAGTTGTATCTTACTTGCAAAAGTGTTTTACAATACATATTTTATGATTATTACCTGTTGAAATTTATATAGCAATTGATATAAAAATTTTAGATTCCTAATGATAAAAGGGCCATTAATTGTAATGAGATATCAATGGAAGATCTATTAGATTGTTATACATTATAATTATTTGTTTTAGGAAATGGTTTTTTCTTACGAGGGTGTTCGTGCCTTTCACTTACAACTATTTTTAATATAGAAAATTAGCTCCGTATCTTTATGAATTTAGAAGTTGTCCCACAAGAACATTATTTGGTTATGATTATGGGTCCCAAAGTTGAATATTACATGAGAACCTCTGTGAGAATCGTGTTGAATTTGTATACACAAAACTGAACAAGATAACAATTTACAGTAATAATTAAGATAAAAAGATCGTGTAAAAATCAATTACACAACAAAAACTTTGTTTGGTATCCATAAAAAGATCGTGTAAAAATCAATTACACAAAATTATAATGTTAATTTATATTGATGTTATCAAATATCTTAGTTGATATTGTACATATGACATGGTACTTATATCGGGGATCTTATATGTCTATTTATCATAACCATTTTAGAAAGAAAAAAAACTATTCAAGTATTTAAAAAATTTGCACTCATCTCATGTGTACTTATAATGAGGGTTCATCTTTATTGTTTTTAAGGTTAATTACGAAAAAAACACAATATTTTTCTTAAAATTCGGTTTAACCATCAAATTTTTAAAAGATTAAAAAAAACAATTTTTTATATTGGGATATATTTTTTTCCAAAAATTGGTAGTTTATTTTTTTTTTTGGAACCAGCGAATAGATATATGGTTTCACCTAAGGCGCAAAGGCCTTTCCCCTCCACCTAATTCGCCTTTCCAGGAAAATCTCCCACATAGGGTTAGTCGGAGTCGAACTCCAGACCTCCCACCACATGGGTATATAACCCGGGTGCATCCACCCAGCTAGGCTGGACTTCACTTGCAATTGGTGGTTTATTTGAAAAATGAAACTTGATGGTTAAACCAAAAAAATGACAAAATATGGTGTGTTTTCTCGTAATTATATAAATTAAAGTGTAAATATTACGTAGGGTTAATTACGAAAAAATATTGTATTTTGTAAAAAAATTGGTTTAACCACCAATTTTTAAGATTCTGAAAAAACTACTATTGTTTGGTAAAAAAATTTATTGAAATCATTGTTACATACTTCTTCAGTTTATAATGGTCGGGTTAATTTTATTTCTAAAACTTAGTGGTTTTATTAGAACAGATAAAAATTTGATGATTAAATCATAAAAATAATAAAATATAATATTTTTTTCCCTAATCGGTACTTATTTTTTATAAAATGGCGCATATAATCTAGGAATATTGCCATTTTTTGGGGATTATAGATTTATAGTGACATTCAGGACGTTGATTATTTGTTTAACAATTCTTGAACATATTATTTAATACTTGTTTTAACTAAATTACTAATTTTCATTGTTTAGAATTTGATGGTCCTTGTTCATTCCTTCAATTTGAAGAAAATCACGTCATATTTATCTTATGGTTGAAAATAGTCCTATAATTGTAATCATATTTTGGAATTATTTTATTCTATTTACAATAATATAAAAATCTTGTAATACAACCCAAAAATATTGGCATACAAAAAATATATGTAATTATAGATGACAATAATAATAATAATAATAAAAGTTTTTGTAATATTTTGCAGCGTAACATTAAAGTTTACTTTAGCTTTTAATGAAAGATTAAAATATCTGCAAAATTATCTCGTTCATAAGAGATCCTATATTTGGATTAACACCTTCCAAAGACAGTGAAATCCGATATTTTTAGGTCAGATCAGTAATATGATATTCATGTATCAGGGTGGGCGGAATAATATCGTGTTCGAGGCGAAAGTGGGTGCGGCACCGCCGATGGCCTTGGCCCGCAGATGTGGAATCGTAAGAGATGGAGGGTGGCGGGTTGGATTGAGGGTTCGTGAGCCCTGTATGGCATGCTTGTACAAAAAAATTAATTATTTTAATAAAATTTTATCACCACCCCTATAAATATCATTCTCTACCCTTTTAAAAAATCATACATCTGTTTCTCAACTTTATAAAATATAAACTATCTACCAAGTTTTATAAAAAATAATGATTTATGAAATAGAAATATTCATTAGATATGAACTAAAAGTAAATAGTTGGATTTGACAACCACCTAAATAGTTGGATTTGACAACTTGCTTTTAGTAAATAATATACAATTTTTTGATTTAGTATTATGATCGGTTATTGAAATAGTTAATTAGTGTCATATAACGACTTATTTGGTTATTTATTAAATTTTGACGATGATATTTCTTTAAATACCAACCAGTCTTTTGAATATAACATAATTTTTATTTTTACTTGTTTGTGGTAAATATAATTTTGGATTTGATGCCACTTCTAACTATTATTACGTTTATTAATATAAAATAGTTTGTAGACATGTTTATTTGTTTAAAATATATATTAATCATTTAAATAAAAATTGATGTTTTGAACCTTTTAAATTATAACCGATAGATTCTAATAAAATTTATTTATGGGAGTTATTGAATAGAAAAATCAAATTAATATGATAAATTTAAGCCATTTTTAAATTATATTATTTAAATTTTGTTGACTATAAAATAATATAGATTATTTTGATACATAGTTATCATGCCTTTGTTTTCTAATTATGTATGCATGTGACTAAGTAAGAGAGAGATATATATGATGCTAAGTATATTATATAAATGTTTAGGTTGGGGGAGTAATACCCACTGAACTCACTGAATTCACGTGTTACGTCAGCTTTTCTCTCTCCACTCACTTCAAACTTTCCCCCATACTCCCTCCCTCCCAAAATGATAGTCCATGTTTCCTTTTTAGTTTGTCCCAAAATGTTAGTCTACTTCTAAATATAAATGACATTTTTACCAAAATACCCCTAACTTTAATTGTAACAGCCAACACATTTAGTGCCGGCATTAAATGCAAAGAAAGGGTAAAACAGTCATTTTGTGGGAAAAAGTAAGATGCATTTAATGTTTTCTTAATCTGTGTGTTTTTTGTCTGTGGACTATCATTTTGGGACGGAAGGAGTATTTCTCAATCTTTCACCCATGGAACCAGTACCCACTGAACCTACTAAACCCACAATGGCACATCAGATTTTCGATTTTTAAATTCATTTATTAATTTAATAAATGAATTTTAACATTTAATTTAATATTATAAATAATAATAATATGCAATTAATAAAATAAAAATCACAAATAACATTAAATTAAAAAGGCAAATAACATTTAATTAAAAAAACACACCATTAAAAACACCCTAAATACGGGAAATTAAATCCTAAATACGAGAAATTAAATCCTAAATACGAGAATCTTAATCCTAAGTACTAGAATCTAAAAAAAACATAGGTGTCTCTTTCATAACATTTCACGCTTTTGTGTGCGTGAACTCTCTGTTATGTGTCACCAAATACTGTTGTAGGGCTTGTTCCACGACCTCTTCGTCGGTTGTCCCGTTTGGTCGGTTGAAAGATATGTTGACGTAAATTTGGTTAAATTATACCATTTTTCTGTTCATATATTTCCATTTAACGTTAAGCTGATGGTTACTCCGATAATGAACCGTGCCCATTTGTGTGTGGAACTCTTCCACCATATGATCCAGAATACTCGGAAGGATGTCGTATTCGTTTCTTCGGTGACGGCAAACCAGGCTCTTGTCAAAGCCACATCTTCTCTTCTAGACCAAGAACGAATCATCCTATTTCCATTGGCTGCCATTTTTTGACAAAACTAGAGAGAAATATTTAGAAAGAAAATAGAGAATGGTGTGAAAGGTTGAGAGAAATGTGTGATTTTTTAATGCATAGAGGGGGTATTTATAGGAGTGGGTAAAAAATTATTTTTGTAGTATTAATTTTTTTTTTTACAAAAGGTGAAAGATGGCACGGGTTCACCATCACCCACACCAGCCCAAACCACACGAAACCGCTGAAACCGAAGGAGATGGGGTAGTGGTATCGGAGGTATCGGCGGTACCACACTCCTCTTAAGTCGAGCCCGCAACGAACCCGATGATCACTCCGTGAGCCCTTATGTGTAATAATTTCAATTTTTTTTATCAAATAGTTGTACCTTACTTGAAAAAATGTTCCACAATACATATTTTATGATTATTACCTACTGAAATATATATTGCAATAGATATAAATTTTGAGAAATCATATATCCTCCTAATTTTTCTTCTTAACTATCCTCCTAACAATGTGAAATAATGATAAGTTGATTAAAATATTATTAATTTTATTAAACATGACATTTGTCATCATTTTAAATGGTTAGGAGGATGAGTAGGAGGAAAATTTAAAAGAATATAAGATTTCTCATAAATTTTAGATTATTGAATGATAAAAGTGCCATTAATTGTAATTAGATATCAATGGAAGATGTATTATACTGCTAAATATTATAATTAACTTTTTAGGAAATGGTCCCTTCTAACGAGGGTGTTTGGGCCTTTCGCACACAACTATTTTGATATAGAAAATCAGTTTGTATCTCACTGCATTGAAAAGCTGTCCCACAAGAAGATTATTTAGTTATGATTATGGGTCCTAAAGTTGAATATTACGTGCGAGTTTCTATGGGAATCGTGTTGAATTTGTATACACACAACACAACACAACAAAAGAACACTTTACAGTAATAATTGTGATATTTATTGTTAGTATTACAAAAAAAAAACAATTAATTTGTGTGATAGTTATAAAAAGAACGTGTTTAAACCAATTACACAAAATCATAATGTTTACATTGATGTTATCAAATACCCTAATTGATATTGTACATATGACAAGGTACTTTTTTTTTTTTTTTTTTTTTTTTTTTTTTATGTTGGGAAATCTTATACGTCTATTTATCACAACCATTTTAAAAAAAAAATTTCAAGTTTCCACTAATTTTGCACTCATCTCTATGTAACTATTTTGAGGACGCTGCTGCTTCTTCTTCTTCATCTTCGTTTTTAAGTAAAAAGGCACTTATAATGTAGATGTGCTACCAATTTTAGTTGATTACAATAACATTATTTGTTTAAAATAGTCTTATAATTGTAATCGTGTTTTGAAATTATTTTATGCTAGTCACAATAATGTAAAAATCTTGTACTACAACATAAAATTATGGACATACCGTAATAATTATAGAAAAAGAATATTAAATAATAATAATAATAATTTTGGTTTTGCATAGAAACATTAAAAGTTAACTTTCAATAAACGATAAAAATATCAATTTTTACTTTTATTTCAATAGTTGTCAAAATTATCTCCTTTGCGAGAGATATTATGTTTGGATTATCTTCTTAAAGTAATTAGACCAACCTATAAGATAAGGACGACAAAAAAACCTGAATCCAATAGGAAAACCTAAATGGCGATATTTTGGGTCGGGTTAGTAATATAATATTCGGGTATCAGAACTTTATCGGGATGTGTGTGTGTGAATGATCAATACTGAACCAAATATTATCCATAGAACCATCATTATATATTTTAGATATTTAATTCAAGGGTTAGGATTTAGAATGTGTCATTTTTGTAATTATGATGAAATTCCAACCCAGATTAATATAATTAAAGTAATTGTAATAGTAAAGAAGTCTTCTCACATGTAAATATCATTAAGGTTATCCCTATATTTTAGAAAATCAAATTCAAAATCATACTAATTCCGTAATTATCTCATCAGTCATTGTTGAAATAAACATATATACGCACATGATCATTCTTGATAACCCTACACCCGTCATCATCAGATTCGTCATCGTTTTTGTTGGGACATATTTTAATGGTTTATGCTTTGCATTCAAAAAGGCTTAATTTGCATTTTAGAGTAAAAAATGGTGTTTTCGGTTGTGGACCAAAAACCCTTGGTTCTCGGCATGCATGGACCGAAATCCAGGGATTTCGGTAGGCTTGGGCTGGAGATTTCGGTGGACTCGTGTTTGAGTGGGCTTGTAATTGGTTAAGTATAAATAGTGTATTTTAGCCATTTGTATGTAGTTGGTCGATTGGAGCTTTAGGCGTGAGTATTGAGAGAGAGTGTGTGAGAGAGAGAGAGAGAGAGAGAGAGAGAGATATCATCAGAACCTTATGTACCTGTCGATTTATACAATTGAGTGCATTGAAGGTTAACTGCTTTATTGTTAATTGTTTCGTGTTGATTGCTAGATTGGATTCCGCACAATCGAGTGATTGGATTGATATTTTGGTAGATTCATAGAATTTGGGACTTACAAGTGGTATCAGAGCCTTCTAAATCGTTTTTAGGCTGTTGGTATCAACCTCATTCGAAGCAATTTTATCAGTTCTTGAAGTTTTCGGTTCGTTTTTGGTGTTTTTGGATTGTTTTGGACGAAAATCTTTGTTTGGGTTCTTCGTGTTTTTGGTATTTTTGATTGAAAATCAACTACCTCGATCCTTGGATTTGACTATTTTGAACAAAAATCGTGTTTTTGACATGATTTGGGAGTTTTCGGCGGCAAACAAAGGTTCTCGGTTAGGGATCTAGGTGTTTTCGGCGGCAGTTCCACGTTTTCTGCTAGGGTTTAAGGGTTTTCGGCGGCTGGTCTGAGATTTCGGTTAGGGTTTAAGTTTCGCGGCAGCGCTTTTGGTGCAGACTCCACTTCGGGCAGAGTTGTCGGTTATACATGGCTTTCGGTCAAGGTGTTTTCGGTCAAACTGGTTGACTTTCAGTCTTTTCGGTAAAATCTTGTAGTTTTTGGTCCATTAGTGTTGACTTTCAAGGTTTTCGGTCAACAAGTTTGACTTTCGAGATTTTTTAGTTAGATTTCAGTTTGACTTTCAGTCTGACTTTTTGGTCAAATGGGCGTTGACTTTTGACGTTTTCGGTCAAAATTTGACATTTTCTTTGCGTTTCGGTCAACGAAATTTTAATATCTTATCATTATGGACCCGTATAACCTTTCTCTCACCACAATGCAAACCGATATTGATTCCATCATGGGGACAACCACACGAATTCCACGATTAATGTATGCTGAAAGGGTGTTAGTTACCACTTGAAACAACAGAGATGCTGCTCAAAATGATGAAAGAGCTATGGTGGCACATCAATTTTCGTAGGAGGATCAGATACAGGAGCTCAATCTGACGAATGAAGGAAGAGCAGATCTAGCGCAGATTGAAGAGGATGAAAAGCAGACATGGTTGAGGAGCAGATGAAAGATCTGCAGTTCGCTTTCATGGTTTCTATCACTCCTAGCTCCGATGAGGGTAGTAAAGCTTCGTTCTCTCAAACTTGCATTGATAAAATGAATAAATATTGTGACCAAAATGATAGATTAGTAAGAGAGATCTTTGATCTTAATAATGAAATCTATAACCTTAAAAAGGGCCAGAAACCTCTTAAAGAAAAGTTGGAAGCTCAAACATCAGACTTTAAGAAATTACAAGAGGAGATATAGTTATGCTAAAGAAACGATTGCCAATTTAACTGCCGAACTTGATACATTGAAAGCTAAATCTAAAGATGTCGATTTTATTTTTTAAAAATTTGATGTATCAAGTATGCTAGTTGAATCAATGATTGAAAAACAGCTAAAGTGGCAAACAAAACAGGGTGAGGGTCTAGGGTATAGTAGTGTTCCACCCCCTTTCAATGACAATTATACTCCAGCCCTTGAAACCAACGAAATTGAGAAACCTATAGAATGTGATCGGCCCACTGAAACTGTTTCAGTTCAGACTGATCAATACGGCCCCACTGTGAGTGTTAAGGTGGACGATACTAATGCTTCTACCTCATGTGCAGATAAAGTAGTCGTGGAAGATGGGAACGAGGCAGACATAAATAATTCTAGTTTTGTTACAAACTCGTCAAAGACTAATATTTCATTTTCTGATGTTTCAATTAATCGTGTGCAACAAAACTCTAAAACTGTTGATTCCGACTCTAAATATTGTGGTGATGTTTTGAATTCTAAAAATCCAAATGTTGGAAAATTTAAACCACAAAAATTTGTGAAAGAGGATGAAATTCCTTTTGGACTAAGACCAAGTCCCAATAAATGTACCTGTGCTTGTGCTTGTGCTTGTGATAATTCTTTGAAAATTCATTTGGACAAGGACCAAGTCACAATCTCATTTATTTGAAGAGACAAACGTGTTTTAAATGTGGTATTGCAAGTCACATTGCCAGAAATTGTCCACATCATCCATATGTCCCCTACTATGAACAATGTTGGCAGAATGTGCCAAGAGGGAGATCTTACAAAAGAAATACCTCAAGGTCACGTTCACGAGATGGTGACTGGAATGCCAAAAAGGTCAAGACTCAGAACCAAAAGGACAATAGGGACATGACCAATAGGAAATCAGATTCGAGAAATGCTTTTACCAAACCTGCAAGGGTGAGGTCAAATTCATCTCAAGGATCATCTTCAAGCTCACACTTTTGAAACATAAACCCAAAGCAAAGGGTGGACCAATTTCAAAGTCAAGTGTTGAAGCTCCCATTCGGTTAAATCATAACATGTTTAAACCAAATTACCGATGGGTTCCTAAAAGTCAATTTTCCAAATTAACGCAAATTCCTGTTATTTCTTCATTCTTATCAGATAAACAGGATATGTCATGGGAAAAAGTAACGAGTGTGAATAGTAATGGTAAACCTGTTGGGTTTCAAAACCCAGTTTCAAAATGGACTGGGTTCCCAAAACAAATTAATCCCGCATCTTGTGCAGGAGCAGCTATGGAGGAATATCATCAGACATTGGTCTGTTGATAGTGGCTGTTACAGGCACATGACAGGAGACATCTCTCAATTTTACAACATTCAGAATATTAATGGAGAGTATGTGTTCGTTGCGGGAGGGGAGAAATGCATGATCACGCAAATAGGGACTGTAACTAACAGTGTGTTGATTATTGAAAATGTAACTTCGTTCCGAAATTCAAGATGATTCGTTTCGATGACTGACAAATTAATACTTGTAAATTTTATAATTTATTTTTATTTCTAATTAAATTTGTACATTTTTGTTCTTTCTCCTCCATGCATAAATTTAGGGGGAGAATTAAAACAAACAAAAAATATAAAATTCAAAAATAAATCAAAAATATGCTTTTTCCTTTAAATCTTTCTAAAACTTCAAAAAAAAATATGCTTTTTCCTTTAAATCTTTCTAGAAATTTTAAAAATATTTTATTTACTTTAGTTATTTTTTAATTTGTTTAATTAAAATTTAAAAATAAAAATATGCACAAATCTTGCACGATCGCCAATATTCTTGATTTATACCAATCAGGAATACAGATCCAGTCATTATGTCAATGATGTGTTTCACCATCACCGTGACTCACTAGGACATTGACTTACCATATCAATTGAGGATGCACTGAGTTATAACACTCTTTGCTGAGATAACTTTCAAGTGCTGAGGATTCTCATTGGTACACCACAATGAGTATGAAGCACTAACAACATTTCTTAACCCAACCTCAAATCTTCTGATACTTAACTTCTAGACAATTTGAGTTAAGCCTGACGATGCCTAGTAATATCAAGTATTATAGTCGTCTTTTAGCTATGTTTTAGATTAAATATATGTCTTAAATTGGCTAATATCACTTACTTTTGTGCCAAAGTGCTTGGAAATGTTTTTAGTGTAAATGCAGGGTTTTAGTGCAATTCTGGAGAAGTTACGGAGCAAAAAGGGCAAGAAGACAAATCTGGCATAGATAGCACCGCTATCTCTTGAGATAGCGCCACTATCTCGCGACTGGATAAAATCTCCATTTTTGAATTTCAAACTCCGAGATTTCGGGCTCGGGAAGACACGCGCGTCGCGGAATGACCTTGGCCGCGACGCGAGAACCCTAATTTCGCACATAATTTCGTCAGTTTTTCAGTGGGAATCAGTAATTTGGTTAGTTCTTTACTTTTTCTATCGTTTTATCAACTCGGTATCGAGGTATTCCGCAATCGGGATTCCCGTCAATTACTCGATGTTCGTTTAGATTTGTAGTTTCTGAATTCAGTAGTTAGTAGATCTAGATTTGATTGTTTGGATATTGGTTTGACGTTTGGGTTTGAGTTATAAAGTAATCATTCAGTTCTTGGTTTATTTGCAATTTTCGGTATTATTGATGTTGGGATGCTTGTTTGATGTGTTTGGTTTGATTGTTTGCTTCTGAATTCTGAACTTAGCTTCTGATTTCAGTAAGTAATCTTAGTTTAGAACTTGGTTTAGTTTAGTTTAGTTCATGCTTGAGTTAGGTTTTGGCAATTGTTTTGATATTATGTTTTGTGTTGGTTTTGGGAAAGTAGAAACAATACCGCTGACTGTAGAGTAACACTACAGTTGGTATACTGTCATTCTATCTTAACCACCAAACTCTCGTGGATCGACCCTTACTACCGCTGTACTAGTGTGTGAGAGGTTTATTTTCTTATTTTTGACCGCACGACGACCTAGGCGTGTCAAATTTTGCCGCCGTTGCCGGGGAGTTGTGCGCTTAGGATAGACGATCAGGGGTATTTTTTTTTCTTTTGATGTTTGATTTTTGTTTTTAATTTTCTGTATGTGTACGTCCTCACAATGGGCGATTACATTTACCCGGGTCAATATACGTGTTATGCTTGCCCAGTTTATTATGATAACAACCAATGGAACCAAGGTCGAGGACATCCACGATAGCAACAGCAAAACAATCAGTGGAGAGGACAACGGTATAATAATGGGCTCTACAATAACGGTAATTTCGTTCCTTCGCTTTATTTTGCACAACCGAGTGGGCAATCGGTTGCATCGCACTTCCAGCCACGGGAGTACGATGAGGCATCGCCTATATTTTTTCCTGAAAATGTAGATTGTCAGGTAGAGATTGGGCCAGAGTTGTTAGGTGTGTTGCCTAAATTTAGGGGTCATACGCAGGATAATCCTTATAATCATTTTCATGAGTTTTAGCTATAGCCAACGTGAACATACCTAGAAATGTGGATAGGAATTTCTTTAGGCTTAGGTTGTTTACGTTCACACTAAAGGACAAGGCTAAGTACTGGTTCATGTCGCTGTCGGCCAACAATATCACTACTTAGGAGCAGTTGAGTACAATGTTCTTGCAGGAGTTCTATCCCCCAAGCAAGACAATGGAAGTAAGAAGAGATATACAGGAATTTCAACAAAAGCCCGAGGAAGCATTCCATGATGCTTTCGAGAGATTGAAGGAGTTGCTACGCTCATGTCCACACCACCAGTTTCCACGATGGCAGTTGGTCATGATATTCTACGACGGTGTCGACGGTATGAGCCAGGCCATGATTAATGCATCATTTGGAGGGACAATTATGATGCAAGATAACGAGACGACATAGAGGTTCTTGGAGCAACTTAGCAATGGATCCAAGTTCAATCATTCAGCAAGAAAGACAAACAGTACCTCATTGGTGGCAGCAGTAGATATCGATAACAATTGGAAGAAGGAGGTAAAGAATGAGATCGATGCCCTTAGCAGGAAGCTTGATACAGTATTGGCCACCGTGCAGCAAGGACCACCAAATCAACAGCCGCACGGTCAACTATAACAAAGACCACAAGAGGTTCATCAAGTGTATAGTCAAGAGCAATACCACAGCAACAACAATGGACAACCATATAGGCCGAATAATCAGGGAGGACAGAGTTACGATGACAATTACAATGACAACAACCATCAATACAACAACAAACGTCAAGGTAATTGTGCTGAATCGTGTTTTGTGAACGACCAATATCTGGAGCAACAGCCATACTCGCCAGAAACCAAGGCGAGTGATTTTAATACCAATAATACTGTGTGTGAACCTACATCACATGAACATGTGATGGAAGGCCATACACCTTGGGAAATTCAAGAGGCCACCAAGATAGTCGAACAGGTTGTCGATGATAATACTACCTCTGACCCAATAACTTTTGATGTTTTTGAAAATGTTGATAATGTTGATATGGTGATGAGTGAATCTACACCACAACCAGATGATTTGTGTGACGATGAAGTTGAGGAGGGGGCTGTAAGTGACAATACTAACCCCCACCCAACAACTCCTGAAATTGTTGAAATTGTCGATACTTTTGAAATTCAAGCTCTGGTGATGAGTGAATCCATACCCTCACCAGATAACGTGATCAAAATGGTTATTGAGGGAGGGGGAGTAGATGACAATACCACCCCCGACCCTGCAATTTTTGAAAATCCTGAACATTTTGAAAGTAAAGATCCGGTGATGAGTGAATCTTTACTGTAAGAACCCGCGAAAAAGTTGTAAAAGGGTAAAACGGTCTTTTGACATGTTATAAGACTATTATGAAAAATAATATATATTTGTAAAATAATATGACAAGAAATAAAAGTTTATGTGAAATTTGGAGTTTTATCGTGTGTTGTGTTTTCAATCATACATATAAAACACCCAAAACCGGCACCAAGAAACTTGATGTGTTATTAGCGTTTATAAGATTTTCGAAAATGATTTCACATTAGTTTTACATTTATGAACAGGGAAATACCATGTATGAATAGAACAACACAATTAGGCAAGTGTACCTAGTCGATTGTAGTATAGTAATGGTAAATCCGGGTTGTCGACCCAAGGGAAAACGGATATCTTTAAGTTAAGAAAATCAATTATCAATTAACAATTATTCAAGCAAACACTCAGGGGCGAGTTTTAATGAAAACTCGTAAAACTTTGATTATAAAATAAATGACGAAATAATAAATGATCATAACAAAAATAACAAAGGAAACTTTCGTCTAGGATCTGTTGATTCATATAAACCTATGTTGACTAGTTTTGATTATGTGCAATGAGTTTAAATAAGTTGCATTAAGTTGTAGGATCGTATGGTCAAGTCACCAATTATATGACTAATAAGTTAAAATAGCACAATGGTCATGTAACTATTTAACATATAATCATCAAGTATTAATACAATCTAGCATGCAAACATAGCCCATATCCTAATGGTCAAAGTGATATGTTCATACAATCAATGGTCATGAGTTGCAACTAAATGTGATATAAGTCTTATTTCACTAATCAAGTTTATAACTTACATAACCTTCCTAGTTAAATGGTCAATAGCTAGTCCAATGATATATAGTTGTCAATTATACATCATGACGGTTCATGTGATCAATACGTTTAAATGGCCATTTAAACTTAATCATATGAAGATGGCAATCAAGAATACAAACTGTAACCACATTTAATATGTATAGCATGCAAGTTATATATCCTAACCGATATTAAACTCGAATCAAGAACTAGATCAACACATATTATATTAATGAATCAACATCGCCTAGGCAAAAGTTACGGGAAATATAAATTACAAAATATAAAAGTAAACATTAATACTTAGATTTGAATAAACCATCTAGTTATGTTTGATATGTTATTAGTGCAATGGATATTGAACGTTAAATACCGATTTCTAAATTGATTAGATGTTTTGGTCCAACTACCTAATCCTATGATTGTAAGGTCATTAATGGCAATGGTCATGCGATTATATATCCCAAATAATCATGTATTGGTTCGTATCATACAAGGTTCATTCGAGCTTTTGATCTCAATGGTCATGATAATCAAATTGGTTTGTACAGATTGGCTCTCTAGTACAAACTTTGCATATACATACAAGATTCTACCTTCGTGACTTAATCCTAGGATTTGGTCCATCACTAGTCATATCTGCCTAATGGTCATAGCACAGTTATGATAAAAGTCATATAGTCAGATTGGTCCTCTAGACTAAAATAACTCAGCAATAAGTCCAAAAGGAAGGTTCTTTAACATATCTGATAGTCAAATGAATTATGCGAGATAAAATATAAAACGTTCAATATCCGATAAATAACAATCAAATCATAACTAAACAGTAATAAAATCTAAGTAATAAATAATACAGATAACATAATCTGAAGAATACGGCCTAGGAAATCATAATAGAATGCTAAACATATATAAAGCAAACCGAATGAAGTCCCGGCCGAACATTCTTCAAGCTCTCGATTCCATAGGTTCCCCTTTGATTCTACAAGCTTTCTGGCCGAGTTTGGTGGTGTGGAGGTGCAGAGAAGTGATCTGATCTGAAGGTGGTGTAGGTGTTGTGAGGTGTGTTATCCCAAAGAAGAGCTGAACGGCTTGCATTTATAGTCGGCACTGGCGCTGGGCGCGGTGCGCCTAAAGGGAGGGCGCGGTGCGCCTAGGGAATCTCTGCACGCGGCCAACTTTCGCACGAGGGAGCACGTGGGTTTGCAGCTTTTAATGTCGGATCTGAGGCGCGGTGCGCCCAAAAAGTAGGCGGGGTGCGCCCTTGCACATGCTCGGCAAGTCCGTTGAATCATTGGATGAACGCACGCTTGAATATTATAATCAAAAGTCTGACGAAAGTGCGATCTGGATTCCTCCTGGGCGCGGTGCGCCTGTATATGGGCGGGGTGCGCCCTTGCTTCTGGCAGATTTTCACTTTGCTTCTTTTTAAGCTCAAATGTTTGTGTAATTCGTTCCTTCGCTCCAAACGCGTATTTTTAGCTTCAAAACGAATATTTAAACATATTAGGTATCTTTTAGTTCATAACATGTATAAAACTAAACTAAAATTACACTGATATCGTGCGGAAAATATGTATAATTTACGCGATATCAATATACCCCACACTTGAACTTTGCTTGTCCTCAAGCAAACTACAATTTATAACCAAGCCAAAACGTTTTGATGCCCAAACAACTTTTCATACGCTACCACAGTTCTAGCGTTTATTACCGATGTTAAGAATAAAGAATTAAGAATAAACATAGTAGATTATACCTAGTCCTATGTATATATTTTTAACTTTCCAAAAACTTAAATAAACTCTCTTTCTATAAACGACAAGTCTTTTAGATTGATAAAAACTCATTTTTACATAACATCGAATATACCCATTAAAGATTCTTCTACCTCAAGACTTTTTGTCAAATTTCCCATATTTAGAATAAAAATCATGTTGGACTAAATTTATCAAGTTAAGTTATTATATCCATTTTTCCGTACCTTTGAAACTCGTGACTTTCTATGGAACTTTTGATTACAAATTTTCGACTCAAGACTGTACAGAGTCTACTAATTCAAATTCCAAAGGCCACTAAGGAAATTCCATGACTTTCGATGACACCCGTGTAGCGAGCTTTCGACAATATTATCCCAAACCAGATGGTTTTAGGTAATAAGGAGTAGAAATGTCCGTAGGCCCCATTTTATGTCTACTTGCTCGAATGTCAAAGGCCACTGATTGAATTTTCCTTCCTGAGTCTCAATCTTATGGTATAACATTACTTGACTTCTGCTTTTTAACACATCAGATTTCTTGAGAATTTTTCTCATTTTAAGTTCATTTATCGAGGCTTATTTTCCTCAATTTAGTAACAGCATATAATTCGCACATTTTTGCAAGTAGGGAAACTGACTCAATCTGTTTTGGCAAAAACTCAATTTTTAACAATTGATAAATTTTCAATGGGTTTATTTCATTATTTATGCAAAACATTTTGTAACTACCATTCTAAAAACTTGTCCTCTACAAAACTAGACTTTAGATAAAACAATGAAAAACAAAAAATACATACATAAAATTAAATGTAACCTACAAATTTATTTTCAAAACATTTTTTTCTTAACAATTACCTTTTTAGCGTTCAATTTTGGAAAAGAAGTTTAAGATAACAAAAATTTTAATTGGCTCAGTTAATTATTGCAGTATGACGCCTTAACCCTACACTTATATTATACAATAATTCTATTGTATATATAATTCAAAACAGTAAAGGGAGCAAAATGGAACAGACTCCCCTTGGGTATCGGTCGACGTCATATATGAGGCTCTTTCCACAGAAAAGAATTCATTGAACATGCTGCCATCATTGAATCTTAGCAAATCTGCATAAACATCACTCGGACAAAAATTATTTACACACAAATAAACACACAAAAATTAAATCACAAAAGTAAAAGTAATAACAACGAAAGAAAAATATCACTCATTTTGTGGTCCCTGAAGTTTCAAATCCGTGGCTACCGGTTTGCAGGTGTAGTGTGGCTGTGCGACTTTTGACCGACGTCAGTATCGCTGCCCCCACTGTAAAGAAGCGTCCCTCTTCTCAGTAGTGGCTGATTTTTAGCCATGTATCATTATGTACGACCAGTATCTGCTTCGGGTGTTTACGCGTCAAGCACGTTTTCGTGTCGCGTAATTTTTGAAGTTGTCTCTTTCTCAACGCGATCCAGATTGTCGACGCGTTGCGTCCGGATGGCATACACGTCGCATTGCGTGAGCAGAAAAGACTTCAAAGTTTTGTTACTTCATTTTTCCCCAAATATTTACCCCACACTTAAAATATGCTTAAGGTGTGCAAATATCTATTTTTATGATTAGTGATATGTCAATCAAAACAATAAAAATACATAACACAAAAACAAATTTAAAATCACACAAATATTAACTAATAATTTAATTTTCTATACTAAAAATAAATCTGAATTCCCCGGCAACGGCGCCAAAAACTTGTTGTGTTTTCAATCATACATATAAAACACCCAAAACCGGCACCAAGAAACTTGATGTGTTATTAGCGTTTATAAGATTTTCGAAAATGATTTCACATTAGTTTTACATTTATGAACAGGGAAATACCATGTATGAATAGAACAACACAATTAGGCAAGTGTACCTAGTCGATTGTAGTATAGTAATGGTAAATCCGGGTTGTCGACCCAAGGGAAAACGGATATCTTTAAGTTAATAAAATCAATTATCAATTAACAATTATTCAAGCAAACACTCAGGGGCGAGTTTTAATGAAAACTCGTAAAACTTTGATTATAAAATAAATGACGAAATAATAAATGATCATAACAAAAATAACAAAGGAAACTTTCGTCTAGGATCTGTTGATTCATATAAACCTATGTTGACTAGTTTTGATTATGTGCAATGAGTTTAAATAAGTTGCATTAAGTTGTAGGATCGTATGGTCAAGTCACCAATTCTATGACTAATAAGTTAAAATAGCACAATGGTCATGTAACTAATTAACATATAATCATCAAGTATTAATACAATCTAGCATGCAAACATAGCCCATATCCTAATGGTCAAAGTGATATGTTCATACAATCAATGGTCATGAGTTGCAACTAAATGTGATATAAGTCTTATTTCACTAATCAAGTTTATAACTTACATAACCTTCCTAGTTAAATGGTCAATAACTAGTCCAATGATATATAGTTGTCAATTATACATCATGACGGTTCATGTGATCAATACGTTTAAATGGCCATTTAAACTTAATCATATGAAGATGGCAATCAAGAATACAAACTGTAACCACATTTAATATGTATAGCATGCAAGTTATATATCCTAACTGATATTAAACTCGAATCAAGAACTAGATCAACACATATTATATTAATGAATCAACATCGCCTAGGCAAAAGTTACGGGAAATATAAATTACAAAATATAAAAGTAAACATTAATACTTAGATTTGAATAAACCATCTAGTTATGTTTGATATGTTATAAGTGCAATGGATATTGAATGTTAAATACCGATTTCTAAAGTGATTAGATGTTTTGGTCCAACTACCTAATCCTATGATTGTAAGGTCATTAATGGCAATGGTCATGCGATTATATATCCCAAATAATCATGTATTGGTTCGTATCATACAAGGTTCATTCGAGCTTTTGATCTCAATGGTCATGATAATCAAATTGGTTTGTATAGATTGGCTCTCTAGTACAAACTTTGCATATACATACAAGATTCTACCTTCGTGACTTAATCCTAGGATTTGGTCCATCACTAGTCATATCTGCCTAATGGTCATAGCACAGTTATGATAAAAGTCATATAGTCAGATTGGTCCTCTAGACTAAAATAACTCAGCAATAAGTCCAAAAGGAAGGTTCTTTAACATATCTGATAGTCAAATGAATTATGCGAGATAAAATATAAAACGTTCAATATCCGATAAATAACAATCAAATCATAACTAAACAGTAATCAAATCTAAGTAATAAATAATACAGATAACATAATCTGAATAATACGGCCTAAGAAATCATAATAGAATGCTAAACATATATAAAGCAAACCGAATGAAGTCCCGGCCGAACATTCTTCAAGCTCTCGATTCCATAGGTTCCCCTTTGATTCTACAAGCTTTCTGGCCGAGTTTGGTGGTGTGGAGGTGCAGAGAAGTGATCTGATATGAAGGTGGTGTAGGTGTTGTGAGGTGTGTTATCCCAAAGAAGAGCTGAACGGCTTGCATTTATAGTCGGCACTGGCGCTGGGCGCGGTGCGCCTAGGGAATCTCTGCACGCGGCCAACTTTCGCACGAGGGAGCACGTGGGTTTGCAGCTTTTAATGTCGGATCTGAGGCGCGGTGCGCCCAAAAAGTAGGCGGGGTGCGCCCTTGCACATGCTCGGCAAGTCCGTTGAATCATTGGATGAACGCACGCTTGAATATTATAATCAAAAGTCTGACGAAAGTGCGATCTGGATTCCTCCTGGGCGCGGTGCGCCTGTATATGGGCGAGGTGCGCCCTTGCTTCTGGCAGATTTTCACTTTGCTTCTTTTTAAGCTCAAATGTTTGTGTAATTCGTTCCTTCGCTCCAAACGCGTATTTTTAGCTTCAAAACGAATATTTAAACATATTAGGTATCTTTTAGTTCATAACATGTATAAAACTAAACTAAAAATACACTGATATCGTGCGGAAAATATGTATAATATGTGAAATTTTGGAGTTTTATCGTGTGAATAGTGAATTTGACGAAAAAGGGCAAAATGGTCATTTTACATGAAAATGACCAAATTGTCCAGAAAATGTCAAGTTAGAAGTTAATGGAACTTTGGTTGCAAAGTTATGGGTCTTAGGACCATTTTTGTAGAAAAGAGAAAAGCTTGGGGACTAAAATGTAAATGTTTTATAAACATTAATTATATAAATAAGAGAGTTATTACTCTCATTTCCCAGAAGCTTGCAGAAGATTCGAGAGAGAGCGAGAGAGAGCAAGAGAGAAGAAGAATTTCTGGAAGTTCTAGCAAGGAATTGAGGTTGGAATTGGTGATTCCTAAGTTAAACAAGGTTAGTAAGAAAGTTCTAACCTAAGTTTTGTGTGTATTCTTGATTTGGTTCTTGGGTTGAATTGAAACTGAAATTTCAGTTGTGAATCATGTGGTTTAAGTGGCTAATACTTCCAATAAGTCATTAGTTAAGAACATAACTCAAGAACATGGAAGTAGATTTCTATTCTTGAGAATTTGCAATTTTGATCAAGAACTTTAATTCCTGCATTTGACAGATTGAATTGATTTTAATGGGTTAAAACCTTGTATTACTGGAGGGTTTTAGTCAGGGAACAAACCCCATATGATTAAGAACTGGATTAAGGACTTAAAATGTCAAACCTTGTATTACTGGAGGGTTAAAACCTTGCAGTACGCCCAGGTTCCAGGCGTGGTGCGCCCAGGCGCAGTGCGCCCAGGTTCCAGGCGTGGTGCGCCCAGGCGCAGTGCGCCCAGGCGCAGTGCTCCCAGGTTCCAGGCGCAGTGCGCCCTCCGGACAGGGACTTCAAAAGTTAGAAACCATAGCTAGGCATGTCCGTTTGGTCTGAAATTTTTACCATAGCCTTAAAATGGTATGAAAACATATAGGAAATTTTCAAATTCGTAATCCGATCTTGCGGAAAAACCACTGTAGCGGCAGTGGCCAAATATGAAGTTTATGTTAAAACTTGATTTTTGGAACTTGAGCTAGACTTGTCCAATGAAATCCAAATTTGAAACACAAGTCTAATATGGCCTAAGATTTCATGGAAAATTGTCGGAACTGAAATACGACCCCTCGGGGGTACTATAGCAAAAATACGCGTCTTTTGGAGAAAGTTATAAAACGAGTGTATTAATGGTTATACATTTGTTATAACCTGGAGTTGTGTCGTATGAGACTTTAGAACTATATAGTAAATTGTATTATGTATTTATGTACGTAATAATTGTATAGGTGGTGCTTCAAACGTTGTTGAGAACGGAAAAGGGAAAGGTGTGCGAGAATCCTAGTGACTCATAGCTACACCAAGGTGAGTTTTATGAGGATTTCTCTAGTACATAGCAAAATGATATTTTCAGAAAAATAAGATTTCCAAATGTTTGCAAATACTAAAGTTTGAAAAATAGTTTTTAAAGTAGCTCTATACAAGGGCTAAGTGTTTCAAGCAGATTTTTAAGAAGTATAGTTTGCAAAGTATTTTGAAAGAAGTTCCTTATGTGAACTAAGTTGTCAAAATTAGTTTTGAAAGTATTTTCAGTAAAGAGTTATAAAGTGTACGAGTATGAGTTATTTATAAATTGTGTTCCATTTTGACCAATTTGAGATGTGATGAGATAAGAATTAAAGAAAGAAAGAAGTAAGAGCCAGTTGTCCGGACTAGGATCACCCACATAATCGGGGGATCAGAAGACACTACTGGGATGGTACCTCCCGTCGCGAAGTAGTTGTCTAGCTTAGTATACCCTTGTGCTTGAATCAGTTCCAAGTCACAAAGGGGAGACAGAATGAGCATAACCTAGCGGGCGGATCTGTTCTGTCCCGCGAGGGGAGCTAGTTGAATGAATTAAAATAACTTAATTCATGAGTTTCAGTTGGTCACCAGAAAATGAGAAAGAAAGCAGTTTTGAGAAAGAAAGTATTTTTAGAGTTTGAAAGTAAAGAAGAAAAGAAATTTTGAGATTTATGACATAAATCAGTTTTCAGCAAGTTTACTTGTAATACTTCAGGTTTTGAACAGAAAAGTTTTTGGGTCTAAACCCATATTACTCACGTGGCTTTATTACTCACGTATACTATTTTTGAAATGCTATGTACTTATGTGAAAGGAGCGGAGGTTGCAGTTGGGACCAGTTTATATACTGTAAGTTTAAATTATGGTTATCTGTATTGAGTCTGTAATACCCCCTTGAGTTTAAGTTTGTAAAATAAAAAAAAATTTAAGTGGCTACATTATAGTCACGAGTTGTAAAATATGTTTGTAACGTAAACTGTATTTGTATTTAAAATATGGTTTGAGAAAAGGGGTGTTACATTTACCATCACCAGAAAATGCAAGTCGCACACTCTTGGCGCCGATTCACCTGTTGGACGATGACCAAGATGATGATTACGACAATGTGGTATTTGAAAACAATAAACATGATTTTTTTCGCCACTCATGACCCATTAACAAGTGGAAAATTAGATGTGATTAATACCATCGATGAGGACATTCGGGAGCATACCAATATTATGCCTTCCGATCCTATCCGATTGGAAAACTTTTATTGGTACTGCAGGCCAAAATCACAAGCTACAAACAACATGCAAGATGCGAGCAGCAAACGTTTCACAAAACAATTACTGGGAGTGACACTGGATGCGCTTCATGTCAAGCCGATGACCTTGAAGAGACACCGAAGCAAAGACAGAGCTTGGAGGTTTAAAGCTACTTCCAAGCATTCACGCAAACTAATCGAAAGACGGCGACCGGACAACAATAGAGGAACCGGAAAGCCATTCGACCAAGGAAAACAGGAGGAGCATCTGGTCAGCAAACGAATAGTGGCAACTGAAATTCAGCGGAGACAAAAGGCGTACGATCCACTGTAGCCATTGGATGACGGTCCAGCTAAAAGACCGACAAAGAAGCGCTTTCGAGAGGCAACCCGATTTTCGATAAGTATTTTTATTTTTTATTTTCATTTTCATTTTTGGTCAAAATATCATTGAAGATAATCATCATTGAGTGCGGTATGTCCCAAGCGTGGGGTGAGGATAAGAGATTCGAAAGGTAAACAGAGAAAAGAAAATTCAGAACCCGCGCCGCTAACACCATCAAACCGCGACGCGGATCGGGGAGAGACCCGATACACAGGGGCTTTTCATGCATACTCGCGACGTGGTCATCTTCATTTGGCGTCGTGGACCTTCGACCTTGATCGACGGACACTGGATCTTATAGCATCTACGCGTCGCGACCGTGGTACTTCGGCGTCGCGGAAACAGGGAATCAGCAAGGACAGCAACTCGCAATGTATAATCTTCTTTTGTATTTTGCAACTTTTATTTTTTAATATGTTTGTTAGTGTGAATATTATCTAGTCAAACCATGATTGTTGCACCAACTGAGGGAGTTGCATAATGCAAGTGTGGGGTCACTGTACCCCTGCACTTGCATCATGCTGGCATGTTTACTGCTGCGCCCCAACTCCTGGATTTCATCGAGACAACGCACATGATCGACCCTATTACAGTATGATCCCGACAATCAAACAATTCACCGTTCCTAAGGGGTAACTCTTTCTCCCTTATTATGAAATAATTTTTTTGTACAACGGGGACGTTGTACGGTTTTAAGTGTGGGGTGTGGACAGTCGAAAGAGTTTATTTTTGAAATTTTTGCAGGAAATTAGTCATTTTCAAAAAATTTAGCAATTTTTCAAAATTTTTAATAGATTGTAATTTTGAAACGAATAGTTTTGAATGTTAGCATTGGTATTTTTCAAGAAATACTATTTCATTGTTATCATGCTATCTGTTTAGTCAAATAAGTTGAGTTTTAGGAGTCATAAAATTTTAGATTTGGGATATTTTAGGATTGAAATTTAGGAGGGAACTGTCAATCAGTGGCTTTTGTTGTTTGAGCCGGTAGGTCTAAAATGAGTGGCCTCGAAGAGGCACTTATGCACCTTACCACCTAAGATCGTCTGGTCTGGGGTGACATTTCTGAAAGCTCGTTACACACAACATCGAAAGTCATGGATAGTTCTTTAACGGCCTTTAGAATCTGAATGAGTATGTACACTCTCTTGTGGACAGAAAATTTGTAATCAAGGGTTCTTTAGAAAGTCGTGAATTCCAAAGGATATTATGGTTATGTTTGAAATTGAACACTTGCAAAAACTATTTCAATCTAGCTCTGGGGACAATAAGCTTTGAAATTGAACACATTCAAAAATGTTTGAGACTTAGTTAAAAAACTTTCTTGCTTGGGGACAAGCAAGGCACAAGTGTGGGGTGTTTGACAACGCCTAGTAATATCTAGTATTATAGTTGTCTTTTAGCTATGTTTTGGATTAAATATATGTCTTAAATTGGCTAATATCACTTACTGTTGTGCCAAAGTGCTTGGAAATATTTTTAATGTAAATGCAGGGGTTTTAGTGCAATTATGGAGAAGTTACGGAGCAAAAGGGAAAGAAGACAAATCTGGCATGGATAGCGCTGCTATCTTGCGACTGGATAAAATCTTCGTTATAAAAGAGTCAAATATAAAGACAGTTATAAAAGAGTTGAGAAATAGAGATTAAATGCCTAATCAAGTGTTGGGCGAAAAGTTAAAGATAAGACAGACAATGATGATAATGAGAAGAATATAAAGACAGTTATAAAAGAAATGGTTATTTGAAATCAGATTTAGTGACTATATAAAGTATAAATAAGAAGAATCGTGAATGATATAAAGGATAACCGAAAGAATGTGAGAAAATTGATTGAGGGTCATAAATAATACGAGATAAAGAGTAAAAGTGAATATCCAGATAAGTCTTAGACAAAGAGTCAAATATGAAATACGAACTAAAGTAAAGAGACAGGAAGTTACTACCTCTAAGCGGAAGTAACGGGTAAAAGTAGCCAAAGATTTGAGAAATGGTCGGTACATGACTAGTAGTTATGGAACATAAGAAAGTAGCGTATATTGCTAAAAGATATATATAAATAAAGAGAGTAAAGAAAAGAAGTTTAAAAAAAACAATGTAATGTGTTGGGCATATAGCCTTATGACACGTAGAGAGAAATGGTAAAAAGAATAATAAAAGAAATTCTGAGTATCAAACCTAAGAAGTTTATAAGTAAAATGTATGAGACATAGAGACTGAATGTCTATAAAAAATATGGGAGTAATCTATATGAATTTGAAGATAGTGTATGCTTAATAAGTATAATGAGATAAAACAAGAAATTGTTGAGTCAGAAATGCCCATCCTTATTGAAATATAGTTATAATGCAGTCAGAATAAAAAGAGAAATAAAAGTTATTTTTGGCATTAGCCATAGCAAGTAAAGAGTAAGCAAGAGATAGAATGCTAAACTAAGCATTAGTGTGAGAAATAAGAACTACAAGAAAATACTAAAATAAAAGTAATAAGATGAGAATGGTACATGGGGTACCTAAGAAGATAAGAAGTGTACTCATAAGAGTACAGTAAGAAAGCTGAGAAATAAAAAGGACATGACTATATTAGAAAGTATAATGAGTAAAAGAGGTTGAAATCTCATAAATTATAAAGAAAAAGGAAAGGAGTATTTAGATTGTTAATATGTCGAAAGGTAAAAATGATATAAGTAAAGAGTGATACAAGACATGTATTTATAAAAGTAATACATGCAAGCAACAATATGATAAAAGAATGTATGAAAATTAGTAGAAATTATAGCAACACCTTTGAAATAAAAGGTTTTGCTTAAGAAAAAAGGATAGAAAAATTCTTTGAGAATTAAAGATGAAAGATAGGACAAAAGAAACAAGAATAACGATTGACTTTTGAAAAGTCAATTCATCTGGTATATGTAGATATACGAAGTTGTAAAACTTCTAAAGAAATGTATAAAGGTAAAGTGGGCAGATATCGTGTATATATATATATATATATATATATATATATATATATATATATATATATATATATATATATATATATATATATATATATATATGAGATTTGAGTCTAATGACAAGAAAGAAGTAATTAGAAATGTAGATTGACTGTGGGAAAGTCAATTTTCTATAATAAAGTATAAAGTGATAGAGCTTCTAGAATAAGAGAGAGAAAGTAAATTTAAAATATGAAATTTACTCAAGTAAGAAAAATAAGAAAAAACTTTTATTACATTAAAAAAAAGAAGTCGAGTAATGCGTCTGTCCTTATATTACTAGATGGGACAGAAGATTTTGAAGTATACAACAATGCCTCACATAGAGGGCTTATGTAAGAACCCGCGAAAAAGTTGTAAAAGGGTAAAATGGTCTTTTGACACGTTATAAGACTATTATGTAAAATAATATGTATTTGTGAAATAATAATATAAGAAATAAGAGATTATGTGAAATTTGGAGTTTTACCGCGTGAATAGTGAAATTTGACCAAAAAGGGCAAAATGGTCATTTGACATGAAAATGACCAAAATGTCAAATAAATGTTAAGATAGTAGTTAATGGAACTTAGTTTGTAAATATATGAACTTTTGGACCATTTTTGTAAAGAAGGAAGAAGTTAGGGACCAAAGTGCAATTATTTTATAAAAATTAAAAATATAAATAAGAGAGTTATTACTCTCTTTTTCCAGAAATCAGTAGAAGCTTTGAGAAGAGAATAGAGAGAGCAAGAGAGAGTACGGGAGAAGAAGAAGGCCAAGGATAGTTGCAAAGGAATCATAGGAGCACAAAAGGAATTGGTGATTCCAAGCTTCAAGAGGTAAGATTATCAAGTTCTAAACCAAAAATCTGGAACGAGAGCCATGTTCTTGATTTCTGATTTTCCAGAAATCATGGTTCCAAAGTTATCACCTCATTCATCTTGCTCAAAATTACCACAAAAGCATGTTCTAACCATGGAACATGTGAAAGTTTAGAAAATGGTAATTTTTGCTCAAGAACCCTAATTCACGGGTTTGTAAGATCAAAGCTAATTTTTATGGTTTTGTTAGGTCTAAATGATCACTTAGGATGTATAAAGACACTCCTAAGTGATTAATTTCAAAAAGATGGATTTTTGGTGAAAATATCAAAAAACGGGTTTTTGTAGAATTGAAGTTGGAATCAGGGATTCCATGGGTTAAAATCTTGTATTAATGGAGGGTTTTAGTCAGGGAACAAACCCCATATGATTAAGAACAGGATTAAGGACTTAAAATGTCAAAACTGCATGCTACAGTGCCAAATCGCGACTGATCTGGAACCCTGCCCAGGCGCTAGGCGCGGTGCGCCCAGGCGCAGTGCGCCCAGTTCATGGCGCAGTACGCCCTCCAGACAGGGGATTTCAAAAGTTAGAAACCATAGCTAGGCATGTCCGTTTAGTCTGAAATTTTTACCATAGCCTTAGAATGGTATGAAAACATATAGGAAATTTTCAAATTCGTAATCCGACCTTGCGGAAAAACCACTGTAGCGGCAGTGGCCAAATATGAAGTTTATGTTAAAACTTGATTTTTGGAACTTGAGCTAGACTTGTCCAATTGACTTCAAATTTGAAATACAAGTCTAATACAGCATAAGACTTCATGGAAAAGTGTCGGAACTGAAATACGACCCCTCGGGGGTACTGTAGCAAAATACGCGTATTTCGGAGAAAATTATAAAATGAGTTTATTAATGGTTATCTATTTAGTATAACCTGAAGTTGAGTCGTATGAAACCTTAGAACTGTAGAGTCAGTTGTATTATGTAATTATTAAGTATATATACGTGATACTTGTGTAGGAGGTGCTTCAAATACCATGGGGCATAGAAAGGAGAAAGATGTACGAGAAGTTTAGTGAGTTATAGCTACACCAAGGTGAGTTTTATGAGGATTTCTATAGTACATAGCAAAATGATATTTTCAGAAAATGAGATTTCCAAATACTTTTAAATACTAAAGTCTGGAAAATAGTTTTTAAAGTAGCTCTATACAAGGGCTAAGTGTTTCAAGCAGATTTTTAAGAAGTATAGTTTGCAAAGTATTTTGAAAGAAGTTCCTTATGTGAACTAAGATGTCAAAATCAGTTTTGAAAGTATTTTCAGTAAAGAGTTATAAAGTGTATGAGTATGAGTTATTTATAAATTGTGTCCTATTTTGACCAATTTGAGATGTAATGAGATAAGAATTTAAAGAAAGAAAGAAATAAGAGCCAGTTGTCCGGACTAGGATCACCCACATAATCGGGGGATCAGAAGACACTACTGGGATGGTACCTCCCGTCGCGAAGTAGTTGTCTAGCTTAGTATACCCTTGTGCTTGAATCCGTTCCAAGTCACAAAGGGGAGACAGAATGAGCATAACCTAGCGGACAGATCTGTTCTGTCCCGCGAGGGGAGCTAGTAGAATGAATTAAATTAAACTAATTCATGAGTTTCAGTTGGTCACAAGTACATGAGAAAGAAAGCAGTTTTAAAGGAAGAAATCAGTTTTAAAGAATAAAACAGTTTTAAAGTAAGAAGCAGTTTTTGAGAAAGAAAGTGTTTTTGAGTTTTGAAAAGAGAAAAGAAAAGAGATTTGAGATTTATTATGAAATAAGTTCTAGTAGTTTACTTGTTTATATTTCAAGTTTTAAAGCAGAAAAGTTTTGGGTCTAAAACTCATATTACTCACGAGACTTTATGTCTCACGTATTATTTTTTTTAAATGCTATGTACTTAGGTGAGATGAGCAGAAGCTGGAGTGGGACCAGTGTGTATACAGTAAGTTTAAATTATGGTTTTCTGTATTGAGTCTGTAATACCCTTTCAGAATGAGTTTATAAAAAAAAATTAGGTGACTTTTCATGGTCACGTTTTGTAAAATGTTTTGTAATATAAACTATATTAAATTATGGTTTGAGAAAGGGGTGTTACAGCTTAGGTGTGTGTAGATGCAGAGGAGTAAGAGTATAACATATGTTCTCAGATAGTTGAAAGCCCTAGAAACAAAGTATATTACCTATGATATAGAGCTAGTAGCGATAGCATTTTCCTTGAAAATTTGGAGGGATTACCTGTATGGAACAAAGCGCAAGCTATTCACTGATCACAAGAGTTTGCAGTATGTGTTCACTCAAATAGAATTGAACATAAGACAGAAAAGATAGTTAGAGTTGATCAGTGATTATGTTTGCGAGATTGTATACCATTCAGGCAAGCAAGTGTAGCAACAGATGCATTGAGTAGAAAAGTTCCAGAGAAAAGAATCAATGCAAGATTGATACGTATAGAACTAGTGTCCAGTATTATAGAACATATTAAAGCAGTCCAACAAAAATGTTGGAAAAAGCATAGACTTGAAAGATGAGAAACGAGGAAGACATGCAGTTTGAGATAAGTAGACAAGAGTTAAAGACTTCTAGAACCCGCATTTGGGTGCCGAAAGCAGGAGAATTGAGAAAGTTGATTTTAGAAGAGTCATATAAGTTTAAGTTTAAAGTTGAGAAAAGTACGTCTTCAAGTGTGTCATTTGTACACAAGTCAAGGCGGAACATCAGATCCTGCATGAAGATGCTCAGTCATTACACATTCCAGCCGGAAAGTGGGAAGATGTAACCATGAACTTTATTGTCGAATTACCGAGAACGAGAAGAGGATGTGACTGTATATGTATATGGGTCATAGTGGACCGGTTGACCAAGAGTGCATTATTTCTAGCCATAAAAGAAACTACTCCATTGGAGAAGTTAGCCCAGTTGTATATAGATGAAGTGTTAAGAAGATATGGTGCACCGTTGTCTATCGTGTCAGACAGAGACCCCATATTTACCTCTAACTTTTGGAGAGCTTTACAAGATAAAATGGGGACGAGAATTCAGTTAAGTACATCGTATCATCCACAAACGGATGGTCAGAGCGAACGAACGATTCAGACAGTAGAAGACATGCTACGATCATGCATGATGGATTTTGGAGGTAGTTGGGATGAACACCTGCCACTAGTGGAGTTTGCATACAATAACAGCTACCATTCTAGCATTAAAATGCCACCCTTTGAGGCATTGTATGGTAGAAAGTGTAGAACTCCTTTATGCTGGTTGGAGGCGGGTGAGACTAAGCTTACAGGGCCAGAGATTGTTAGAGTGACTAATGAGAAGATTGGAGTAATTCAAGCCAACATGAAAGCAGCACAAGATCGGCAAAAGAGTTACTCGAATCTAAAGAAGAGGCTATATGACTTGCAAGAAGGAGATTTGGTGGTGATAAAAGTGTCGCCATAGAAAGGAGTGCTCAAATTTGGCAAAAGAGGAAAACTGAGTCCAAGATACATTAGACCTTTTAGAATCCTGAAGAGAGTTGAGTTACAGGCGTTCAAGCTAGAGTTACCACCCGAACTCAGTGGAATACATGATACCTTTCATGTATGCTACTTGAAAAAAAAGTACTTTGGTAAAGAAGAGTTAGTAATACCGTATACCGACCTGAGGGTGGAGACTCCTAGCAGACTGATTGAAGAACCTGAAGCGATTCTAGAGATGCAGACTAAGAAGCTAAGGAACAAGGAGATTGACCTTGTACCGGTTAAATGGAAGCACCCATTAGGGTCAAACCTAACGTGGGAGACGCTAGAAGAAATGAAGAGAAGATATCCAAATTTCACAGATTACGAAAAGATTCCGAGGACGGAATCCGCATAAGGAGGGGTGACTGTAAGAACCCGCGAAAAAGTTGTAAAAGGGTAAAACGGTCTTTTGACATGTTATAAGAGTATTATGAAAAATAATATGTATTTGTAAAATAATATGACAAGAAATAAAAGTTTATGTGAAATTTGGAGTTTTATCGTGTGAATAGTGAATTTGACGAAAAAGGGCAAAATGGTCATTTGACATGAAAATGACCAAATTGTCAAGAAAATGTCAAGTTAGAAGTTAATGGAACTTTGGTTGCAAAGTTATGGGTCTTAGGACCATTTTTGTAGAAAAGAGAAAAGCTTGGGGACTAAAATGTAAATGTTTTATAAACATTAATTATATAAATAAGAGAGTTATTACTCTCATTTCCCAGAAGCTTGCAGAAGATTCGAGAGAGAGCGAGAGAGAGCAAGAGAGAAGAAGAATTTCTGGAAGTTCTAGCAAGGAATTGAGGTTGGAATTGGTGATTCCTAAGTTAAACAAGGTTAGTAAGAAAGTTCTAACCTAAGTTTTGTGTGTATTCTTGATTTGGTTCTTGGGTTGAATTGAAACTGAAATTTCAGTTGTGAATCATGTGGTTTAAGTGGCTAATACTTCCAATAAGTCATTAGTTAATAACATAACTCAAGAACATGGAAGTAGATTTCTATTCTTGAGAATTTGCAATTTTGATCAAGAACTTTAATTCCTGCATTTGACAGATTGAATTGATTTTAATGGGTTAAAACCTTATATTACTGGAGGGTTTTAGTCAGGGAACAAACCCCATATGATTAAGAACTGGATTAAGGACATAAAATGTCAAAACTGCATGCTACAGTGCCAAATCGCGACTGGTCTGGAACCCTGCCCAGGCGCCAGGCGCAGTGCGCCCAGGTTCCAGGCGTGGTGCGCCCAGGCGCAGTGCGCCCAGGTTCCAGGCGCAGTGCGCCCTCCGGACAGGGACTTCAAAAGTTAGAAACCATAGCTAGGCATGTCCGTTTGGTCTGAAATTTTTACCATAGCCTTAAAATGGTATGAAAACATATAGGAAATTTTCAAATTCGTAATCCGACCTTGCGGAAAAACCACTGTAGCGGCAGTGGCCAAATTGTCAAGTTTATGTTAAAACTTGATTTTTGGAACTTGAGCTAGACTTGTCCAATGAACTCCAAATTTGAAACACAAGTCTAATATGGCCTAAGATTTCATGGAAAAGTGTCGGAACTGAAATACGACCTCTCGGGGGTACTGTAGCAAAAATACGTGTCTTTTGGAGAAAGTTATAAAACGAGTGTATTAATGGTTATACATTTGTTATAACCTGGAGTTGTGTCGTATGAGACTTTAGAACTATATAGTAAATTGTATTATGTATTTATGTACGTAATAATTGTATAGGTGGTGCTTCAAACGTTGTTGAGAACGGAAAAGGGAAAGGTGTGCGAGAAGCCTAGTGACTTATAGCTACACCAAGGTGAGTTTTATGAGGATTTCTCTAGTACATAGCAAAATGATATTTTCAGAAAAATAAGATTTCCAAATGTTTGCAAATACTAAAGTTTGGAAAATAGTTTTTAAAGTAGCTCTATACAAGGGCTAAGTGTTTCAAGCAGATTTTTAAGAAGTATAGTTTGCAAAGTATTTTGAAAGAAGTTCCTTATGTGAACTAAGTTGTCAAAATTAGTTTTGAAAGTATTTTCAGTAAAGAGTTATAAAGTGTACGAGTATGAGTTATTTATAAATTGTGTTCCATTTTGACCAATTTGAGATGTGATGGGATAAGAATTAAAGAAAGAAAGAAGTAAGAGCCAGTTGTCCGGACTAGGATCACCCACATAATCGGGGGATCAGAAGACACTACTGGGATGGTACCTCCCGTCGCGAAGTAGTTGTCTAGCTTAGTATACCCTTGTGCTTGAATCAGTTCCAAGTCACAAAGGGGAGACAGAATGAGCATAACCTAGCGGGCGGATCTGTTCTGTCCCGCGAGGGGAGCTAGTTGAATGAATTAAAATAACTTAATCATGAGTTTCAGTTGGTCACCAGAAAATGAGAAAGAAAGCAGTTTTGAGAAAGAAAGTATTTTTAGAGTTTGAAAGTAAAGAAGAAAAGAAATTTTGAGATTTATGACATAAATCAGTTTTCAGCAAGTTTACTTGTAATACTTCAAGTTTTGAACAGAAAAGTTTTTGGGTCTAAACTCATATTACTCACGAGGCTTTATGTCTCACGTATACTATTTTTGAAATGCTATGTACTTAGGTGAAAGGAGCGGAGGTTGCAGTTGGGACCATTTTATATACTGTAAGTTTAAATTATGGTTATCTGTATTGAGTCTGTAATACCCCCTTGAGTTTAAGTTTGTAAAATAAAAAAAAATTTTAAGTGGCTACATTATAGTCACGAGTTGTAAAATATGTTTGTAACGTAAACTGTATTTGTATTTAAAATATGGTTTGAGAAAAGGGGTGTTACATTTACCATCACCAGAAAATGCAAGTCGCACACTCTTGGCGCCGATCCACCTGTTGGACGATGACCAAGATGATGATTATGACAATGTGGTATTTGAAAACAATAAACATGATTTTTTTCGCCACTCATGACCCATTAACAAGTGGAAAATTAGATGTGATTAATACCATCGATGAGGACATTCGGGAGCATACCAATATTATGCCTTCCGATCCTATCCGATTGGAAAAATTTTATTGGTACTGCAGACCAAAATCACAAGCTACAAACAACATGCAAGATGCGAGCACCAAACGTTTCACAAAACAATTACTGGGAGTGACACTGGATGTGCTTCATGTCAAGCCGATGACCTTGAAGAGACACCGAAGCAAAGACAGAGCTTGGAGGTTTAAAGCTACTTCCAAGCATTCATGCAAACTAATCGAAAGACGGCGACCGGACAACAATAGAGGAACCGGAAAGCCATTCGACCCAGGAAAACAGGAGGAGCATCTGGTCAGCGAACGAATAGTGGCAACTGAAATTCAGCGGAGACAAAAGGCGTACGATCCACTGTAGCCATTGGATGACGGTCCAGCTAAAAGACCGACAAAGAAGCGCTTTCGAGAGGCAACCCGATTTTCGATAAGTATTTTTATTTTTTATTTTCATTTTCATTTTTGGTCAAAATATCATTGAAGATAATCATCATTGAGTGCGGTATGTCCCAAGTGTGGGGTGAGGATAAGAGATTCGAAAGGTAAACAGAGAAAATAAAATTCAGAACCCGCGCTGCTAACACCATCAAACCGCGACGCGGATCGGGGAGAGACCCGATACGCAGGGGCTTTTCATGCATACTCGCGACGCGGTCATCTTCATTTGGCGTCGCGGACCTTCGACCTTGATCGACGGACACTGGATCTTATAGCATCTACGCGTCGCGACCGTGGTACTTCGGCGTCGCGGAAACGGGGAATCAGCAAGGACAGCAACTCGCAATGTATAATCTTCTTTTGT
This sequence comes from Cichorium intybus, assembly GCA_023525715.1. NCBI lineage: Eukaryota > Viridiplantae > Streptophyta > Magnoliopsida > Asterales > Asteraceae > Cichorium > Cichorium intybus. The sequence goes on from CM042015.1 coordinate 95,194,824, forward strand.
ATTTTGCAACTTTTATTTTTTAATATGTTTGTTAGTGTGAATAGTATCTAGTCAAACCATGATTGTTGCACCAACTGAGGGAGTTGCATAATGCAAGTGTGGGGTCACTGTACCCCTGCACTTGCATCATGCTGGCATGTTTACTGCTGCGCCCCAACTCCTGGATTTCATCGAGACAACGCACATGATCGACCCTATTACAGTATGATCCCGACAATCAAACAATTCACTGTTCCTAAGGGGTAACTCTTTCTCCCTTATTATGAAATAATTGTTTTGTACAACGGGGACGTTGTACGGTTTTAAGTGTGGGGTGTGGACGGTCGAAAGAGTTTATTTTTGAAATTTTTGCGGGAAATTAGTCATTTTCAAAAAATTTAGCAGTTTTTCAAAATTTTTAATAGATTGTAATTTTGAAACGAATTGTTTTGAATGCTAGCATTGGTATTTTTCAAGAAATACTATTTCATTGGTATTATGCTATCTGTTTAGTCAAATAAGTTGAGTTTTAGGAGTCATAAAATTTTAGATTTGGGATATTTTAGGATTGAAATTTAGGAGGGAACTGTCAATCAGTGACCTTTGTTGTTTGAGCCGGTAGGTCTAAAATGGGTGGCCTCGAAGAGGCACTTATGCACATTACCACCTAAGATCGTCTGGTCTGGGGTGACATTTCTGAAAGCTCGTTACACACAACATCGAAAGTCATGGATAGTTCTTAAACGGCCTTTAGAATCTGAATGAGTATGTATACTCTCTTGTGGACAGAAAATTTGTAATCAATGGTTCTTTAGAAAGTCGTGAATTCCAAAGGATATTATGGTTATGTTTGCAAAAACTATTTCAATCTAGCTCTGGGGTCAATAAGCTTTGAAATTGAACACATTCAAAAATGTTTGAGACTTAGTTAAAAAACTTTCTTGCTTGGGGACAAGCAAGGCACAAGTGTGGGGTGTTTGACGACGCCTAGTAATATCAAGTATTATAGTTGTCTTTTAGCTATGTTTTGGATTAAATATATGTCTTAAATTGGCTAATATCACTTACTTTTGTGCCAAAGTGCTTGGAAATGTTTTTAATGTAAATGCAGGGGTTTTAGTGCAATTATGGAGAAGTTACGGAGCAAAAGGGCAAGAAGACAAATCTGGCATGGATAGCGCTGCTATCTTGCGACCGGATAAAATCTCCGTTTTTGAATTTCAAACTCCGAGATTTCGGGCTCGGGAAGACACACGTCGTAAAATGGATTCGGGTCAATCCAACTCAATTGGAAATTTAATAAACCCTACTCGAGATTTCTTGATGTTAATAGGATCAAAACCCTTACACTACGATATCAATTGACGTTAATAGCAATATAGCATAGTATAACGTTATAACTATAATCAAATTAAATTATGATACCATATTAAAATAACATCAAAGTATGATGCTCTAATTAAATTAAAAAAATCAAACTTGAATGCTATAATTAAACTTCAAATAAAAGTAGATTGTTATAATCAAATAATAACTTATTTTTTATAAAACTCTATTTTTATAAATACTACATTAAATTTTATAAAACTCTTAAGATGTTTGTGTTAGTGGGGAATTATGAAGACCACCAAAAGTAAAAGTTTATTCTCATTGTCTCCCACTCACACCTCCCATCATCTTTCCTTTTATTTTTCTCCCAACACATTATTCTCATCACCACTCAAACCATATCTATTCTTTCTCTCACTCTCAATCTCGAAATTCCTCCTAGAAATCTTCATATTTCAGCCAAGAACACTCCAATATACTCAAATCTTCATCCCTCTTGAAGCATTCATCAATGTATGTTGTTAAAAGTCTCAAATTCATGAATGAAACAAATTAAATCCACCAAACTATCTAAAACTCATTTTATGCATAAACCTGATTTTTCTCAAGACCCCATCAATAAAATAAGAAGTTCTGGAAATTTTCAGAAAATAACTTAATTTTATTGAATTACTATAATTATTGCAATAAAACAGGGCAATAATTCACATAAAATATGTTTTACAGTCAATAAATTCTGGGAAAATTTTGGAACAACCCATATATTGAGTAAGGTTGATTTATAAAGTTTCATGCATTTATATTACTGTTTGATGCTTATTTTGTATTTTATTTTGTTGTAGATAAATAAATTGCAAAATATAGTTATGTAAGTTAAAAACTAGATTTTATATTTTTCGCACCTTATTAACATTTTAAAGACTCCATGAAAAAATTTACAGATGTTTTTAAGAATGTTTGCTTATTTTTCCTGATTTAATGATTATTTAATGGTTTAAATTGATAATAAATAGCTACACATGTCCAAAAATTATAAAACCTTATCATAATATCATATATAACATGTTAATCATAAATAAAAAGTCTAATGAATTTCTATTAACATTTTCCTATTATTTATGATTTTATTGATTAGTTAATAATGAAAAACATAAGAAATACTTCCCATAGTCCAAAATATCCAAAATATTTACAGTATGCTCAATATAATGTTCGAAAACTATGGTTAATTTTCCAGAATTTTTGGGAATCATTTATTATTTTTTCCGAAATTTGTTGTGGTTTAATTATTAAAATGCTAAATAAATACTAAAGCAGTTAAGAAAAATATGAAAAATTTTACAGTAATTACTATTTTATGAAATAATGATGTTCTGATAATTTCAGAATGTTTCATTACTGTTTAGTATTTAAAACCATTTTCCTAAATATCTAAGCATGTAAAAATGCATTTTTAATGATTATTTCATATAAATAATTGTTTATAATATATAAAATCTGTAAATACTTATAATTTGACTTGTTATTATTTTAATAAGAAATTATTAAAATCTTGCCTAAAGTGAAAATATAAATTAATTAAGCAAAGTAATTAATTCAATTTAAAATTCATTTAACATATGAATACATTAATATTCAAAACAAAATTTGGATTATTGTTAATTCATCTAATATAAGAATATGTGTCTAATTATTTATTAATACTATATTCCCGTTTATCGATTCCTAAGCCAAAATTATTAATTATATTAGGTTCTACGACATTTTGACTCGAGCCGTCTATCGTACAACACGCGCATTCCTTATTGGACTAATGTGAGTAATCTACCCCATATTTTATAATTTTCAATACTTTTGGGGTGTATCATGTGGTTTTAATATGTTCCAACTTCATATTATTATTTTTTCACCATTGAGACATTGTTGAGACATTTATACGTGAATCATTATTTGTATAATTATTGTTTGTTTACGCTACATGTACTTGTAGTGCATTACCATTTTTAGTCTAATCTCCATGACTATGCCCGTATTCTTGAGGTACGTTATGGACAATAATAGCGCTATTGGGTTGACCACCCCGCCTTGGGACGCTAAGGTGATTGATTGCACGTGGTTGAGTGTGTATGATGATTAGATGCTCCATCCTATATATATATATATATATATATATATATATATATATATATATATATATATATATATATATATATATATACATATATATGTATATATAGGGTGAGGACTTATTGTTGTTGTTATCATTTGTTAATCAATTTTTGATTTATAAACTGTTATCTCAATAATAGTTGCTTGCCAACTTCAAAAGAAAACAAATTTCAAATTATTCAAACTCACAATTTTCTTTAATAAAACTAGATAACTCACCAACTCTCGTAGTTGACCTGTTTTTACCCATGATGCAGATTTGAAGAATGAAGTTGATGAAAAGTAGGGTGTACCTTAGAAACCCACAAGACTATTTAAATTTGATGTAATAAATGTTGTTGTAATTAGATTTGTATTTGTATGTTGTGGATCTTGTTTGCATACTTAGTACTTAATTGAATCTAATCATATATAACATAGTTGTCACGAGACTTTGAACAATATATCACGCCTTGATCGATTCCGCCAAGGATCGGGGTATGACATGAGTATTGAGAGAGAGAGAGAGAGAGAGATCGGTCATCAGAACCTTATGTACCTGTCGATTTATACAATTGAGTGCATTGAAGGTTAACTGCTCTATTGTTAATTGTTTTGTGTTGATTGCTCGATTGGATTTCGCACAATCGAGTGATTGGATTGATACTTTGGTAGATTCATAGAATTTGGGACTTACAAGGTTTTGTGCAACCACGAAACTCATACCGGTGAGTACCATCATGGGTTTTGCTTGGCCGACTACTCTCTTCATATAGTAAATCACGAATGTATGACCACCCATGCAAATTGTTAAACGAAATGCCTTAACTAATTTCCTACACACAATGTTTTCCATAAACGCCATCCCTACAACTCATGTCAACTCAAAAATATTAATGTGCATTACAATTCGAAGATGGGTTTAATGTAAAAAATAGCAATGTATTTTTATTTATTTAGTTACTATGACATTATACTTACATTTATATTGTTACTATGTTATTGGATCTGGGTTTGATGAATTCCTTTTTATGAACATGACCAATTTCTGAGTTTTTGAATAAATGTTCATAGATTTTCAAATTTTGAACATGTATGAATGTTCATATAATCACAATGTTCATTTATTAAGAAAATTTGTTATGAATATTCATATATTTCAAAATGTTAATCTATGAACAATAAGTTGTTATGGTTGTTCATATATTTCATAATGTTCATCTATGAACATAATATATTATGAATATTCATATATGTTTAGTGTTGAACATGTATGAATGGTCATATATTTCACAATGTTCATTTATGAACAATAATCTGTTATAAATGTTCATATGTTTCAAAATGCTCATCTCTGAACATTAATCCTCAACTAACATATATGTACATTACCAATACATATGTTATTCATGTTTGATGGTTTCCTTCTTATACGTTCAATACTGAACATGTTTGAATATTCACATATTTCAAAACGTTTGTTTATGAACATTAATTTGTTATGAATGTTCATATATTTACGAATGTTCATCTATGAACATTAATCGTCAATGAACACATACATGTATTTACAAATGAACATTTACATGTAATTTATGAAATTTCTATTATTTTAGGATTTGGTTAGTATTGATTGAATAAGAAGCTGATATTTTTGGATAAATGTTAATTATGTTTAATAAACCCCAATTTTCATGGGATTTAATTAGATTTTATTATTCCTTTTCAAATTAGATAGTATTTTAGATTTTATCATCATACCTTTAATGATCCTAATGTCATCTAATTATTAAGGATATGGTTTTATAGTTTATTTTGGTTCAATGTTGATCAAAACATATATATATATATATATATATATATATATATATATATATATATATATATATATATATATATATATAATGTATATATACATATATACACATACATATACACACACACACACACATATATATATATATATATATATATATATATATATATATATATATATATATATATATATATATATATATATATATATATATATATATATATATATATATGGAATGGTTCTAATAATAACCATTAAAATGTTAATAACCATAAGAACTACTCATTCACCGTTTAATAATGTCATAATTTTAATTTCCAACACTTGTTTTTTATAAAAAAAAATTACTAAACATATAAAAATTGATAATTATCATCATTTTGCTATTAAACATCGATATTGATGTGTTTTAAAAAAAAATTACGTTATAATATTCAGAATTTAATAACTATAAATTTTTATTCAATTGTGAATATTGTAAAATGTGTTAAAAAATAAAAAATTGAAACACACTCGCTTAAGACTTTTATAAAATACATTTTTAAACTCATAATTTATCATCATTGTTCAAAAATCATAATTCATTGAAAACTTTAATTTCAACATCTTAAAAAAAGCTAATTTTGTTCAAAAACCGTTTTAAAACACATTGGGTTTGTTAAGAAATCGTTCTGAGTTTAAGTTGCAGAAAAATCATTTGATCCCACTTTAAATAAACATCTTGGTTTGTAAAGAGCGAGGTTGTTACAATCTGGATAGCATTACACAGCTTAAATGAATCCACACAAACCGTGGCCTTCTAAAATTTCCAGATCCTCTAAAGTCATCATATCTCCTTAACTTGAGTACATATCAAAATAGGTTAGGCAATGGAATGCCTAGTGAGCTTACCCGAGGTTGACCCATTCAGAGTGGGCAGTGAACTACCACACTCGGGACAAACCCCCAAAAATAGTTTTCATTCACTTAAAAGTTGTATAATTCATCATCTCAAAAAGTATATATAACATTAGTACGTCAGAAAGGTTTAATAAAAAATGGATAGTTATGATATGCAATGTAATGCATGATGCAACTGTCCCTACCCATGTACATCTTATAAAAGTTCAACTCACATCGATGACACCTACCTAAGTTCACAAATAACACGCACAAAGCATGCCACTCGATCCCCCGATAGGCCAAACTAGGACTAGTGGCTATCACACTAGCCCCATGAGGGTTAGCAACTCCCTCATGTTGTCCCCTATTGACTAGAACAATCCCAATACATCTTTAAGGGTGGCTATCCAGCCAAAAATGCCCTCTACATGGGAGAAACATCTCAAAGGTGGCAATCTAGCCCAAACATCTCAAGTCATCTCAAAGGGGTCTCACGGTCAATCTCATCCTATATGCAATGCACAAATAGATTGCTCAAGACATCTTTCAAAAGCAGCATCTAACTCTTATGGAAAACATCTTTAAAAATCATTTCATGTAATGCACAACTAGTAATCACATAACACATTGCACATAATAACATGCATGAAAAATAGTTGATAACACATACAAAAGATAGTGATAGAGATGTGTACTCCCGGTAAACTCATCTGAAGTTGTCTGAAAAGTCAACACTAAACCTTAAAAGTCCTTGTGTCTGATAATGTCAAATCCTAGACAACGTCTGCTCAATTTTCCCTATGATCCAATCGTATAAAAATAAATACGTGCTCAAAATATATCACCTTTACCCAACCTAAACTAGAGTCTCATCCAATAATTGAGCTTATGTCTATACGAGGACTAGGTCTAATTGTCTTATCTATAAATCATCTTACTTAATTTACCATGCTAGGATCGTCATATTTAAATGCCACATCTTTCATTTAGAAATGTTTTTTTCTCAAAAAGTCTAGTGAAGTTGAAATATATTTTTTGGCTCAAAATGTTAATAGGATTATTATTAGTTCTATTAATAGATTTAAATGTCATTTAAGTAAATAACTTATAATTTAAATAAAGAGTTAAGTAATAATAATCATAATTTAAATCTGTTTTCATTAAATTACAATTAATATAATTATAGATTATGTTATTTTATCTTCTAATAGCTAAAAGCCCAAAAGAAAAAACTTGACAAGCAGCCCAACTATACATATAATAAGTAATCCAAACCTTGAGTCCATTAAACCTAGGTTCATTTAACCTGGCCCAAACCCAACGAGCCCAACAATCCTAACCTAGCAGATAGGGATGCAAGTCGCAAAGTGTACCTCCGTTTCCCATCAGATCGTGGAGTGCTTCTTCTCCGGCGGTGCATCCGCTTCCCCCGCCTCCTACACCGGCGGCAAGCTCCTCTCCGGTCGGCCAACCTCCCTTACCGCCACTCGCCGACTCATCCTGGCGGCCAACCATCCCTCCAACTTGCTCTCGGTTTCTCTTATCAATTCTTCTTGCTATTCTCGATCAACTGAAACGCCACCGGCTGCCGGAGCAAAATAGACGGGACTCACCCATACGGTTCCCCTGCTATCGGTCCATTCGACCACCGGAGAGACCATACCGACGGCCATACCCTCTGGCCATTCTTTCCCTCTGCATTAACTCCATTTCTCTAGCGTTCTCTCTCTCTCCGTTTACAATCGCTGAAGTTACCGGATAGGGTGACCGGCGTCCCACTCCCTCGACCATTCTCTTTCTCTCTGATCTCCTTCTCTCTCTCTAGCTCTAGCATTTTCTCTTTCTCTTCACCGGAGCTCTCAATCAGGTGTACCCAAGCAGCAAACCCACGGTGTCGGGCCCTCCTCCACTGATGCATCCTCCTCCTTTGTCTACGCTGGACAATCATGAGCTCCATCTGTGCTTGATGCATGTTTCCTCTCATGGGTGATGCTAACCTTCGCCTACCACCTCGTTGAGCCCCCACCAACAGCCACCATGCCACCGCTAAGCTTTCTCTCTAAGACTCGCCAGAGATGGTGATTGGAATTCTCACACCTCATACCCTCTTGCTCAAGGTTCCACCGAGGAGAACCTTCTCTCACTCTCTCTAACTCGACATTCCCACTGTCCCTCACATTCTCTCTTGATCATGCTCTCCTAAAATTGATGGAACAGAATCTACGAACCAGAATTGCAATTTTGCATAGGATGTTATTCGGTTGGTTATTTCGGTTTTTTAACATTATCGGTTTCGGTTTATTCGGTTTGGTTTACCGGTTAAACCAAATAAAAAATAAGTTCATTATAAAGTACACAGACTTGGCATAAAATTGAATCTTGTCCAAACCCGGGTTGAACTGATTTAAAAATGTTGTTTTTCCTATTTAGAGGCCGATGAATTTCTACTACTCATTGATATCCTTCTTAAGTTTCTCATTTCTAAGTAAAGTCTTCATAATTTTTTGTGCATCGATGTGGAATACCAAACAAAACATATACATATACCACATTCATTTGTTTAATTCAAACAAATGTAAGTGTAAAGTGTAAATATATAAATATAAAGTGTAAAAAAAATATACTTGATTGCTTATTCAGTTTATTCGGTTTAACCAAACTAATAAAAATTTAACCAAAAACAAACCAAATAAGGTCATGCTTATTCGGTTAACCAAACCAAATTAACCGAAAATCAAATAAACCAAACCAAATAACCCAAATGTAATTGGGTTTGGTTTGGTTATTCGGTTTCGGTTTTTTGTCACACCCCTAATTTTGCACACACACATAAATGGAATTACATGAACCACTAGTGTTGAATTTACCAAAATACCCTTCCCTCTAATCCCACTTTGTCTTTTCTTGAAATTACAAAAATACCCCTAGTCATCAAAGTTATCAGAAAATTCTTATTTCGTTTAATTTCTCATGTAACTTTTTTTTATATCTATTGTTTGGTCCAATTTGAAAATTTACTAAAGATGTAATCAAGATTTTACCATTCATATATTCATTTTCTCTTTTTTTTCTAAAACCTAGACACATATCAAATATGATTTTTTACCAAATTACCCATATACTAATACGAGTCATTGAAGTTGATTATAATTATCGAAAACATATAAGATTACATATAATTCTATCATTATTACTATAATTAAACTTGTTATTAAATAAAATATCATATTTACAAAAGTACTAATTCCCTCTAATGTGATATAAATAATCAAATGTAAATATGAGAAATAAGGGTATAATCTCTCTCTTTTTTTAAGAGACGTATCAATTTTCGAAACATTTACATATAGCAGCAAACGACTCATGAAACATTCGTTATTATTATAAAATTTCTTTATTTATTTAAGCTTAAAGAATTTTGAACTTATTCTAAGTTTTCAAGAATTTTCTTTTATCAAATTAGCCCAAAAGCCCAAATATACGGATGTCACAAAAACGTTATTAAGTTTTGTATTTTTAAGATAATAAACAACTGTAAAGAAACAAAAAAAAACCGAAAAAAACATGATTCTTAAAGTGTGAATGTCGGTTATCACGATTTCTAGCCTTTTAGTGGTTCTGATTTGAACATTTTCACACACATACACACATACACACACACACACACACACACACACACACACACATATATATATATATATATATATATATATATATATATATATATATATATATATATATATATATATATATATATATATATATATATATATATATATATATATATATATATATATATATATATGTATATCAAGGTTGTAAAAATCGCTTGACGGTAGCTTGGTGGTCGAGTGGGGTTAAGGATTAATCGGGGATTAGTCAGAGATTAATCGGAGACCCTAAATTATAAGGGTATTCATTTAAAAATATATAAATATAACAGAATAGAAAAGTTTGATATATTTTATTCTGAGATACACATCAAAAATTATACATTTGTTTATTTTTATTCTTTAATATTGATTTTTTCCAGTTTTCTTGAGTTATTAGAGAGTGTTTATGTCGTCATTTAAAAATAAAAAAATAAAAAAAAATGATAAAATGACCGCCAAGACCGATTAATTAGCCGCCAAAGCCGATTTTGACCGATTTTTGCAGCAAACCATCAAGTAGACCGATTAGGCCTAATCGTAATCGGTTGAAGACCGACAAGCGATTAATCGGCCGCAACGGCCGATTTCTGCAACACTGATATATATATATATATATATATATATATATATATATATATATATATATATATATATATATATATATATATATATATATATATATATATATATATATATATATATATATATATATATTTTTTTTTTTTTTTTTTGATAACCGAGGAAGCCACCCGACCCGTCCTTTGGACGACCCGACTGACCCAACCTCGGGGCAACATGAACACCCAGTAAACTCATGTGCCAGGCAACCCACCCTTTGGGTGTACTGGTGGCCATCCCTAATTGAAGCTGGTGAGAGTCGAACCCTGACCTCTCCTATGGAAAGGTGGGAAAGCTACCACTCAGCCATCAGGTGATGGTTTATTATATATATATATATATATATATATATATATATATATATATATATATATATATATATATATATATATATATATATATATATATATATATATATATATATATAGTTATAGTTAGGTTCACATGAGTGATGAGACATAAAAAATTTGTGAGATAGAGAGACGCAATCCTCGCTAATCATTTTGGATGTAAACAAAAAAAATAAAAAACTGACAAAACTGAAAAAAAATGTATATTTATTATTATTTTTTATTCAAAAAATAAAAATAACTATAAAATAAACAAATAAACAAAAAAATTAGCTTTTTCGTAATATTCTAATAGAATATTACACTATATGTGTAATACTGAATTAGAATGTGTAGCATTCTAAACAAAATATTTTTTTGATATTTTTTTCATTTTCATTTGATATATATTTTTTAGTTTCAAAATCTTTTTTTATTCCTGAAATTGAACACAACAATCAAGAAATCGTTATGTAAACAATCTACAAATCAAACAAACCTAGAAACCAGTCAATTGTTGGGGGATCCTGAATTAATCTCAGCTCAAAATCCTCGACTCTCGATATCATCAGGATTAGAACTACTTCTGTCGTTGCTTTGGATAACGGTGATCGAAGAGGAGATCGGGAATGGATCTGTTCTATCGCAGCCTGTGAAACCATTACACTTCTAGTGCATCTGTCTTCTGCCCGTCTGCAACCCCATGATGGAGGAGGAGATCAGTCCACTCGACGAGTTCGTCTCTTCCACTTGACTCGAATCCTCCGACGACTGAGAGAAATCAAATCGTCCAATGGCTTTGAGAAATCAACCACACTCAATTCGATTTGATTCCAACGATGGTGATGAAGAAGTCAATAAGATATAGGGTACAAATTTTATGTTCAATGTTGAGAGGAGTAAAAGGGCAGGGTGGGTTTAAGGATGGAATGAGGGAGACGAAATTGAAGGAGACCGGGGTTGAAGCTTTCCGATAACGAGGAGTCACCTACTCCGGTGATGGCTCCGACAAGAGAGAATAGAGAGGACGACGCATTAAAGGAGGATGGGAATTGGAATCGTCGGAGCAAGGGGCGATGGGAGTCGTCTTCGTCTCAGGGGTGCAGTGTAATCTTTCACTTCGGGCTCATCAGTGCAGAACACATCGCTTTGGTTTCCGGCAAACATGAAGAGAAATGTCAAAGAAAGAAGTGAAACTGGAAGGGAGGTCGACCGGATGAGAAAAAAGGAAAAGAAATGGGTTTGATAGGTGGGGCCTAATGGTTTTTCAAAAATAATTAGATTTTTTTAATTTGAAAATAACAAACAAATAAAGGAAAAATAAAAAAAATATTAAGGGCAAAATAGACTTTTTATATATAAGAGGGACCAAGTGTGCAACAAAACCAGAAACAAGGGACGGACCGAGTTAAAAAAATAGAAACGAAACATACAAGTTACTCTTATAATTATGATAATTATTTGAGGATAAACTTAAAATTCAAAGAGAATATGACAAAAATAGCCTAATCCCATAAGGTTTTTTCTCAAAACAGCACAAATGAAGGGGTATTCCTCAAAATAGCCAAGGAAAACACAGTTGGCAGCCATGGGCTGCGTTTTCCTCTCACCAACTGTGTTTTTCTCCCTCCCAAGCACCACCTGCGTTTTCCTCTCACCAACTGTGTTTTCCTCCCTCTCAGTTGTGTTTTCCTCCTTGTGTCTTGAGGTTCTTGGTGGTTCATGGGTTTTCCTTTCACCATCTGCGATTTCCTCCCTCCCAGCTGCGTTTTCCTCGTTATGTTCTTGAGGTTCTTGGTGGTTCATGAGTTTAGTTGAAAATTTTGTCCAGCTTTAAACACTCGTCATTTGATCATACGAAATCGGATTGAAATTCATTCCACTTATCATTTTATCAACATGCTGTCAATTACCCGTGCCTTTAAAATTCATTCCACTTATAGTTTCATCAGCATGCTGTCAATTCAGTAAAAACAACGTTAGTATGAATCATATATGCATTGCGTTTTAATTGTTAAGGTTTTTCGAAAAAAACGACCAAAACGCAGCCCATGACATTATCAGTGAAATGCTCAGAGGAAAACACAGATGAAGGCCCTCATCTGCATTTTCCTCAAGAGGAAATCGCAGATGAGACCTTCATCTGTGTTTTCCTCTGAGCATTTCACAGATAATGCCATGGACTGTGTTTTCCTCTGAGCATTTCACAGATAATGCCCCTTGGCTGCGTTTTCCTCAAGAGGATTTCGCTGATAAGCCCCTTGGCTGCGTTTTCCTCTCTAGGATCTGTGTTTTCCTCTCTCAAATTCATAAACCCCAGATTTTTATGCATTAAAGGCTTGTACGTTACGCATAATATTTTGTACATTTATTAATCTAACCCTTAAAACGATAATTAATACATAAAGACAATATCAAATTTGAGACTTACCTGTTTCCATGAAGAGAAATCTAGCGAAGCCATTTCAGAGTGTTTCTCGTCTACGGTATCGAAAAATTTGACGTTTTTTTCCCCGATTTATATATCTGGGCTGATGGGCTGGTAGCCAACGAAAACACAACTCATCACAAGGAAAACGCAGCCGATGGAGCCCATATAGAGGAAATCGCAGTCCATGGGAGGAAAACACAGCTCATGGCTGCCAAATGTGTTTTCCTTGGCTATTTTGAAGAATGCCCCTTAATTTGTGTTGTTTTAAGAAAAAACCCTTATAGAATTAGAATATTTTTGTCATTTTCTCAAATTCAAAAGGGTACAATTAGATTTGGATTTTTTTTTTGGAACCGGCAATTTGGTCTCACCTGAGGGCGGTTGGCAATTACCTATGGCGCAAGAGCCTTTCCCTTCCACCTGTGCCTCGCCTCCAGGGAAAATCCCCCACATAAACGTTAGTCGAAGTCGAACCCTAGACCTCCACCCACATGGGTATATAACCCAGGTGTATCAACCCAGCTAGGCTAGACATCCACAATTAGATTTAGATAACCTAACTTAAAAGAAAAGAAAGGCAACCCCGAAGCTACGCACCCTCTCTAGATTCCACACCCTGCCGTGTGGTGCACAGCTTGACAGCAACACCGCAACCATTTGTCAAATCTCGCCATACACGTGTCACAATATCATTCGATAATCAAAGAGAGCATACGTCACGTTAATCGTCCACCCGCGACCGCCTCTTCTTTCTCATCCTATAAATCGACGTACATATCCCTTCTCGTTTTCATCCACAACAATCAAAACTAAACTTCTTCTCAATTCTACATCTGTTTGTGTTCTCCTTCGATCCTCTCAAGGTATGACGCTTTTCCGGTTTCTTTGCTCTTGTTTTTTTATATTTTTTGAATTGCTTGGTAGTGGTATGATTACGATTGGTAGATGTAGTTCGATCGAATTCGATCCGATGAAAGGATCGATTAGATCTGCAACTGTATGCCTGTACCGTATGTTTAGAGCAACATGCTTGAAACTTCTTGATGTATAATCGAGTTGAAGTATGTTAAATTCTTCTTTAAATGCCGGTCTGTTAAAATTGAAGAATCATTCTTTCTCTTCTCGTCTCTAAAGTTATTCCAGAATTAGCTGGAGCACGATCGGTGGTTTTTAGTTGAATCTATTTTGATCTGATGAGAACAGATCGATTATATGTCAAACCCTATAATCGAACTTTGTATTATATAATTTTATGTTATAATCTTGGTGCTTAAGACGAGATCTGCAGTTTTATTGTGTTCAATTGATGTTATAGGTTATTAGATCTGACCCTGCTTCTAATATGATGGGATTCCTTTTTGTTTGTGGCCGAATTAGTTGTCTCTATTCTTATCGTTTTCGTTCTATGGCTACAGATGCAAATCTTCGTTAAGACCCTCACCGGTAAGACCATCACGCTCGAGGTCGAGAGCTCCGATACAATTGACAACGTTAAGGCAAAGATCCAAGACAAGGAAGGCATTCCTCCAGACCAGCAGAGGCTTATCTTCGCCGGGAAGCAGCTTGAGGACGGCCGTACCCTAGCCGACTACAACATCCAGAAGGAGTCAACCCTCCATCTTGTTCTCAGGTTGAGGGGAGGTATGCAGATCTTCGTTAAGACCCTCACCGGCAAGACCATCACCCTCGAGGTCGAGAGCTCCGACACAATCGACAACGTAAAAGCGAAGATCCAAGACAAGGAAGGTATCCCCCCAGACCAGCAGAGGTTGATCTTCGCCGGTAAGCAGCTTGAGGACGGCCGTACTCTCGCCGACTACAACATCCAAAAGGAATCCACCCTCCATCTCGTCCTCAGGTTGAGGGGAGGCATGCAGATCTTCGTCAAAACCCTCACCGGCAAGACCATCACTCTAGAAGTTGAAAGCTCCGACACCATAGACAACGTGAAAGCCAAAATCCAGGACAAGGAAGGAATCCCCCCAGACCAGCAGAGATTGATCTTCGCCGGAAAGCAGTTGGAGGACGGCCGTACCCTCGCCGACTACAACATCCAGAAGGAATCGACCCTCCATCTCGTCCTCAGGCTAAGAGGAGGCATGCAAATCTTCGTGAAAACTCTTACCGGTAAGACAATCACTCTAGAAGTTGAAAGCTCCGACACCATCGACAATGTGAAAGCTAAGATCCAAGATAAAGAGGGAATCCCACCAGACCAACAGAGGTTGATCTTCGCCGGAAAACAACTTGAGGACGGCCGTACTCTTGCAGACTACAACATCCAGAAGGAATCAACTCTTCATTTGGTTCTTCGTTTGAGAGGTGGTATGCAGATATTTGTGAAGACTTTGACCGGAAAGACGATCACACTGGAGGTTGAAAGCTCAGACACCATTGATAACGTGAAGGCGAAGATTCAGGACAAGGAAGGTATTCCACCAGACCAGCAAAGGCTTATCTTTGCTGGTAAGCAGCTTGAAGATGGACGTACGCTTGCTGATTATAACATTCAGAAGGAGTCCACTCTTCATCTTGTCCTTCGTCTCCGTGGTGGTAATTGAAGGTGTTTGTTTGGTATTTGGTATGTGACAGATGTCGTGGATATTGGAGTTTGGTGATGTTGGTTGATGATGTGTTCTTGAAGCCGTGTTTGCTTTTTTAAATAAAAATAATGAAAACTCATTTGGTGAATATCATGTTTTTTTGCTACTTGAAGTTGTGGTTGCTTTTTTAAAATAGTTTGTTGCTATATCTGGTTTCATTTCTAAAGGTTGCTGCTGTTTCTGGTTTCTTTTCTAAAGAGTTTATTGTTTCAACCGGATTTCACAAGTAAATAACCCAAATTGTAACAGGCGGTTTGGATCCAAACCGGTGTCCCTTTTGGATTGGTTTCGGTTCATGATCCGACTTATTTGTTCATGTCTAGGCCAGACGGTAGGACTGAACAGTTGGAGGAATCACAATTGCTGACTGGAGCTTTTTGGGCTTGGGCTTATTTTTTCTGATCATGCCAGATTTTAAGCTTGTTATTTTTCTATTGGGCCAGGCTTTCTAAACTTAAAACATATTTAATAACAGTTGGGTAGAGTTCATTCGCACCTACAGGTGCAAAAATCAGCTTTTCAAATCGAACTGAATTGGTTCGAAAACAATTCAAATCGAACTGAATTGGTTCGAAAACAAATTTGGTTTTTGTAGCTGGTTTTAAAATGTTGGAATCGGAAACGGTTTGGAAGCAAAAAATTCAAACCTAAAGGAGCCGTGTGAGATACATGAAAATTTCATGCTTTTCGAGAAGGATCAAGAAAGCCATCCTGTTTTAGTTTTTCTCTTGGTTTTAATATTAGGTCAAAGCATCCACAAGGAGGACATTATTTCTGTAAATTCGGTGTTTTAGCAGTTACAGTTGGTAAAAACCCATTTACATACAAATTTCTTTATTGATCAACCTTTTTCACTCTTTTATTTATATAGTTATTTAAGTGGTAACCTTTCTATCTATACATATCCCATTTCTAGAACATAACAAAAAATAGCCACTATTTTCGTTAAGTCATGTGAATCGTTATTCGTCAAGTTACTTTTTATATATATGCGCACTTCCTAAAATATGCTCTGCTCTTTAACGGGAAGGAAAGAAAACAAGATTGGTGAAGACAAAACACAATAACATATAAACTAATCATATCCGGAAAATAGGGGTGAGCATATTAACCGAAAAACCGAATCGAAACCAAATTAACCGATATAACCGAACCATTATAACCAAACCATTAATAAAAAAAGCGGTGCGGTTTCTAATTTATATTAACCAAATGCATATGGTTCGGTTATGGTTATCATGTAAAACCGAACCACTAATAACCGAACCGAACCAATAGTAATATATATATATATATATATATATATATATATATATATATATATATATATATATATATATATATATATATATATATATATATATATATATATATATATATATATATATATATATATATAATTTATGCGTGAGAACTTAAGAACCAATATTTTGATCAAATTGTTTTACTCAAAACACCACCACACGCACCTAAACACCCGTCTAGGCCAATCGTAGGTCCCCAATCACCAAAAAACTAAAATAATCGAAAATATTAATATGCATATATACATATCCGAATGTACAAATATGCATATTCAAATATGCACATTACCGAAAAAATGGTTTTTCATTTTATATCAATATAGTTTTAGATTTTTAATAGTTATAACAATATAAGTTCTAATCTTTATTTATAACGATGTACAATATGATTTTCTCAAAATGTGAACCATTATGGTTAACCAATAATAACCGATAACCAAACCGAATTAACCGCCTAAACCGCTAACCGAAACCATTAATAACCGATACCCAATGGTTACGAATATTAATTAACCGATTGGTTTGGTTATGGTTCGGTTTTATCTCATAACCGCCCCATACTCACCCCTACCGGAAAATATGTTCCATTATTTGTACTACTAAAACCGCATAATCAATATTGCCTCCAAGTTACAACTTGATGGAGGAAAGTAGACGCCTTTTATCTCTCTAATGAATATTATTGCAAGCCGGAAGAAAGCCGATGTCCGAGACGAGGAGCCCAACTCTCGCGAATGTTGTTAGAACTTTGGGTGTTTTGATTGCTTGTATTCACTGAAAGTCGTGATACATTTTCAGATTGAATTATTTCGATGATGCAATTAAAATTCAATCAGATAGAACTCGATGATTCTATGAACAGAGAATGTGAAAGTTATGATTTTCGCGTACGTATTGAATGGCAAAAAACGAAAATAACCCACTAGCAAAATTGTCATGTACAGTTTTAAAACCACCATACAACTGTTATAAAGCCGGGTTTAAGAAAACTGGGTTTAAGATTAGGGTCAAACTGGGTTTAAAAACATAAATTTGGATTTTCATGCATTTTTCATAAAGCAATTTTAACCAAAATAAAACAATTCGGGGCTCTGCACCTTGGACCCCGCTACCAGGGGCACTGCCCCCGGATCGCTGTTGTTCAAGGGCTTCAGATATAAGTATCATTATACTTCAAATCATAATAAACTCAAACAAGTGTATATTTCACACCACCCTTACTTGTTTAATATTTATTAAGATTACATCGATCGACAAGTTCATCTCATTACACTTAAATAATATTGGTGATTCAAATCACCAACAATCCTCCCCCATTTAAGTGTATAAAGCAAAGTCATAACAAACTGATGCATAACCAAAATGTCGTGATGATTGAATTTCGTATTAGTATATTATACATTCCAAATATTCGAATACTAGGGTGTCACAAAGGATTGAACCCTTTCTATTCACAGTGAATACATGAAGATAATATATACAACATATTGTATACTCATATGTTCTAACTTAACACTTTATTTTACTAGATTGTGTCATATCCTTCAATTAGCATATCAAAGATAAGTCCCCAGCTTTTTGAAGCAGCTAAACTCTAGGATTATATAGGTAGTCCTTTTACTCATGCACCTGCATATGCAATTTTTCAAAAGAACTATTAAGAAATAAAATTTCAACCTCCTTGACTTGCTGAACACATACCTTGGGATGATGTTAATTAGGTATTCCAATCTTTAGATATAAAGCTTTCCACATTGGATTCAACATCTAATGTTATATTAGATATGAATTGGGTATCTTAGTATAAAAGATTTCATGTGGACTTTAAACCCATCCCCATAGCCGCCTTGTGCACAAGATCTCTAGCTAACCCTTTGGTTAGATTGTCAACTAAATTCAACTGAGTTCTCACAAACTCTAGAAATATCATACCATTCATGATGAGCTCACGAATCATGATATGTGTAGCACCTAAATGTCTAGACTTCCATTATATACTTGACTATAAGCCTCATGTAAGGTAGCATCACTATTACACCTGATAGAATTGGTAGATATCAGTTTAGGCCATAATGGAATTTCATAAGTCAAATTCCTTAGCCACTCTACTTCTTTACCAAGTGCAACCAATGCTACAAATTAAGACTCCATTATTGAGTTTGTAATACAAGTGTTTCTTGGATGCCCAAGAAATGAAACCTCCTTCAAGAAGGAATACCTAACCACTTGTAGAGGATTGATCCTCCAAATTGGTAATCCAGTTGGCATCTGAATAACCTTCTATAACTGAAGGGAATCCACTATATGTCAAACCATAATCCATGGTTCCGTTCAAGTACTTGAATACTCGATTTAAAGCTTGCTAATGATGTGAACTAGGATTGCTAGTATATCTACTAAGCTTTCCTACAACATATGATATATCCGGCCTACTGCTAGTCATGTCATACATAAGACATCCAATAGCTCTTAAGTATTCAAGTTGAGACACTAGATCTCCTTTATTATGTAGAAGCTTAAGATTAGGATCTATAGGAGTGCTAACATGAGAACAAGTTTCAAAGTTAAACTTTTCAATATCTTCTCAATGCAATGAGATCGAGAAATTGAAATATATATATATATATATATATATATATATATATATATATATATATATATATATATTGTATCCTTGTTTGATTATTATACCAAGAATTACCTTAGCCTCCCCTAGGTCCTTCATATCAAAGCTAGATGACAAAAATTTCTTGGTTTTATCAACTTGATCTTGGTCAGTACCAAAAATTAGCATATCATTTACATATAGGCAAATTATAACTCCTTTACCAGAAGTATCAAAATTTTTATATACATACTTGTTAGCTTGGTTTAATGCAAAACCATTAGACAAGACCACATCATCAATTTTTTTATGCCATTGTTTTGGTGCTTGTTTCAGACCATACAATGATTTCTTCAACTTGCACACCTTGTTTTCATTTACAAGCATCACAAACCCTTCGAGTTGTTTCATGTAAATCTCCTCATCCAATTCAACATTCAAGAACGCAATTTTCACATCCATTTGATGAATTACAAGATTATGTATAGGTACAAGAGCTAACAACAATCTAATAATGGAAATCATAGCAACAAGAGCATAAGTATCAAAGAAGTCAATACCTTTGTTTGGCCTAAAGCCATGGATAACCAATCTGGCTTTGTACTTATCTATGGTGCCATCCATTTTGATATTTCTTTTGAGGATCTATTTACATCCTAATACTTTACATCAAGGATGTAAATCAGTCAATACCCTAGTATTATTATGCATGATAGAATCAATCTCATCCTAGATTGCTTCTTTCTAGAAAGCAACATCCCTAGATGCCATGCTTCATTAAAAGTCTTTGGATCCTCCTCAAGTAGAAAACAAGATTGATGTTGAGACACAGTCTCACCCCTTGTTCCTTTAACTAAATAAAGTTGAAAATCAGAACCAAAAGACTTAGCTTTTCTAGCTCTAGTGCTTCTCCTAGGTTCAGATAGTCCAGGTATAGAATATGTACCACCAAATACATCTTCAGCTTGAGTTGAGTTCTTGCAGGAAGATTTCTAAATCATGTTCCTTGGTCTATGTATAGATGTAAATCTCTCTTCATCAAATATAACATCTAATTACTCTATAATAACGTTCATAGACACATAGTCATTAGGTTCTATAACATAGAATCTATATGTTTTCGAATGCTCAACATACCCAATGAAGATACAATCTATGCCTTTCTCACCCAAGTTTTTTCTCTTGGGTTCAATAAGCCTTACAACTGATTTACAACCCCAAACTTTGAGATAACTCAAATTTGATACCTTTTTATACCAAAGTTCATAAAGGGTATTTTTACTCATTTGGTTTGGAGTTCTATTCAATATATAACATGCCGTCAACATAGCCTCACTCTGAAAACCATCACCTAGAGCAGAATAGGACAACATAGAATTAAGCATTTCCATTAAATTCTCATTCTTCCTTTCGCCACACCATTTTGTTGTGGTGTGCAAGGAGTCGTGGTTTGATGTATTATACCAGTATAATATCCACCACCTCTGTTAGTTCAAAAAACGTTTATCAAATCATTTTTATGTGGCAATACTTCTTGTTTGTAAAATTTAAATTTATCAAGAGCTTCATCTTTTGCATGCAACAAATAGACGAGCAATATCTTGATGCATCATCAATAAAAGTAATGACATACTTTTTATTTCCTAGTGAAGGTGTAGCATGAAAATCACATAAATCACTATGTATGAGTTCTGACACTTTGTTTTCTTTGTTAACATCCTTAAAATGTTGTCTAGTGATCCTAAGTAACACGCAATCTTTACACTTTTTATTTTTTCATATCAAAAGCAGGTATTAAACAAATTTTAGAGATATCTTTTAATCTTTTATAATGATCATGTCCTAGTCTAGCATGCTATAATTCTGATTTACTTAAGTTATTGCTAGTACTAGTTGTAATATTGCAAATTGAATGATCATAAGAAGGATGATTAAGATTTAACCTAATCATACCATTACATACATAACCAAATCCAATAAAAGTACAATGTCTTGACAAGATATACTTGTCACTTTCCAACACTTGTTTGTAGCCACACTTATTCATCACAATTTCAGATAAGAGATTCTTTCGAATCTCTGGAACATACAAAACATAGTCTAAACATAAACATTTTCCAGAAGTAAACTTACGTAAAACACGCCCTAATCCTTTGATCGGTTTGGTTGCAACATTACACACTAAACTATGATATATGAAGTGTATAGCATGCGATCGTATTTCCGAGTCTGTATTTCATTACATGGACGAACATTTTATGCAATCTGGTCACATTCAAAGATTGTCCAAGTCGTTCTTATTTTGTGTGTGTACACATACTATATATATATATATATATATATATATATATATATATATATATATATATATATATGGTAAAAAGGTAAGAAGTAATTACGATTGTTTGATCAAATTCATCTGACGTATGTTATTGGTAGGGGGTAACCGTTTTGTAACCACCCCAAAAACCGCCTAATTCATCTAATGGCTCAGATTCCTTCTTACCGAAATTAATTTCTTACCTGATGCGGATTTTATATATATATATATATATATATATATATATATATATATATATATATATATATATATATATATATATATATATATATATATATAATGCGATTAGAATATCAACTTTTTTATTTTTTAAAATATAATTTTTATGCATTCCGATATACATATTAAAAGAAAAACTTGATTTTTTTTGGTTTTCCATAAAATCTAGAAAACACATGTTTTTATAATATTTGATAATGTTTTGTTTTGATAAAAAAAGCTTATATGCATATCCATATAAAATAAAGTTGAGTTTTTTCAAAATTTCTAAATGTACTAATCGCTAATAAAGAAAGATTTGGCTGTAATTTTTTTTTTTTGAAAAATATTGTGTTGAAAAAAGTTCGTTGGTAGTTCTTAGGTTCTCTAATTTTTTTAGATTATCTCATGATATCGACCGTATTTTGTATGTGTGTGTGTGTATATATATATGTATGTATGTATCTATGTATGTATGTATGTATGTATGTATGTATGTATGTATGTATGTATGTATGTATATATATATATATATATATATATATATATATATATATATATATATATATATATATATATATATATATATATATATATAAAATTAGGATCGTGTGAGTACTCAAAAATTGGTGAGGACTGCGAAGACAACTTTTAACCTTAGGATTAAAAAAATAAGTGGATGAGATTTGATTTTATTTATCGTCAAAATATCTCGAGATAATATGACATTTTAGTAGTTATTTGTGAGATTTTGACAAATTTCGGGGAAGGTTACATGTTTGGAGGGTTTAAATGGAAAAGGAAATCAAAAAAAGAAAAAAAAAAGAAAAATGCCATATGAGATAATCTGACATTTTAGTAGTTATTCTCATATCTCTCTCTCTGCTACATGTCGCCAACCATTGGTTGAACTTTTATTTTTTTCCACCCGTTTTGTTTTTGGGCTATAAGATTTTTTTTCTTTAAAAAAAATTTTAAAAAAACCAAAGTTCTGAAAATTTAATTCTCTACAAAATGAGCACAATCATGAAATTTTGAAAAAAAAATATTTTTTTAATTTCTTATTTTTATAAAAAAAACCCAGAAAAAAATACCTTCTCCAAAAATCATGAAAATTTAAAGGATAATTCTACTCAGTATACTAGTGACTTTGTAAAAAGAATTTATTAAAATTAAGTTTTTGACGTGTTCATATTGTAAGTTTAATATATATTTGTTTTTAAATTCAAAAACGCAATTGAAGAGTTCTTCGTAATTCTATTTTAATGAGCTCAAAAACGCAATTGATATAGTTCTTCGTAATTCTATTTTAATGAGCTTGTAAAGAAAACTTTTAAAAATATTATTGTTAAATATACGAACTTTTTGTTTAAATGATTTTAAGTTTTTATAAAAATTGAATGTGAAAATTTTCGTTCTTCAAATTAAAAACACTTTTAAAGGTTATATATATATATATATATATATATATATATATATATATATATATATATATATATATATATATATATATATATATATATATATTATTAACATTTTGAGTTTTTTTTTAAAAAGTTAAGTTTTTTTAGATACCAAACTTTATTTTGAAAGATTATAAGTTTTTATTTTTTTAATATAATATGATCCAAAATGAGATGATTCAAAATATTTATGATTTAAAAAACTCATGATTCAATATTTTAATGATCCTTAATTTGTTATGATCTAAAAATATTTTATTATCCTTAATTTGAACTTTTATAATTCAAAATTAAATGACTCAACATATATATGATCCAAAATTTGTTATGAACAAAAACTTTATTTAATTAATATATTATTGATCCAAAATAATGTGATTAAAATGATATGATCCAAAATACTTTGATTCAAAATGTATCGATCCAAACTTTTATGATCAAAAAATAATATGATTCAAAGATATTATGACCTGAAAATATTATGATGCTTAATTTTTTATGATTAAAAAACTTTATAATTGTCAAACATTAAAAACTCGATCTATATTTAGTTCAGAAACATAAAAAAGTAAAAAAATAATAAAAAAACACAAAACAAAAACAAAAACAAAAACAAAAAACACTAGTAACTTCAAATATGTAGTAAAAAATTAAAAAATAAAAAATAAAAAAATTTTAAAAAATTTTAAAAAAACAAAAAAAGTAAAAAAATTAGAAAAAGAATGAAATAAAAAATTAAATAAAATAACTGAAAATCGAGCTTATATACATTTATTTTTTTTTTAAAATATAAATTAAAATTAAAAAAAATAAAAATAAAAAAACGAAAATAAACAGAAAACCCCACTTAAATGACGTTCTATGGACGTTCGTCGCATGCAATTGGATTATCGAGTCTGTATTACGTTCCACGGACGTGCGTCACATTCAATCGCGTCATGTGCAAGTATTGAGTTTGACGTTTGTGCCATTGACGAAGTGGGTGGTGGAGAATTGTCATCGCAGTCCTCACCATTTTTTGAGTACTCATCGGATCCACACCCTATATATATATATATATATATATATATATATATATATATATATATATATATATATATATATATATATATATATATATATATATATATATATATATATATATATATATATATATATATATATATATATATATATATATATAATTTTATTAATGCCAGTAAAAGAATTTCTAAATTACTTCCTATACTCTTCATCAAAGTATATAGAATTTAATTACTTATATGTTTTCTAATAATGGAAGTATTCTAAAAGTGGAAATATTCTCTACCATTTACTAATACTATTAAGTATTAACAATACATATTATCAAACAATAAAAACGTCTCTTCACTAATAATTTATTTATTAGATTCTTATGTTAGTTGTAACATTTTTCTATCTGAAAAAATTAATAAATATCTTTAGTCGTTATTTCTAAAAATGTCAAAGATTATTTTATTTTATTGACTATTAAAATCTATAGCCAAAATTAATTATCTGTTAAGAAATGGTTAAATGTCTGCATTTCATTCTTTTTCTAATATATACAATAAAATAAGTTTTTAGACAAAATAGGTAATTAAAACATGGTTACATAATTTGTCCCAGTTATATAAAATTGATAACAAGTGAATCGTTATTAACTTATTATGTAATAGGCCGGAAAACCTAAAACAAGATAAAACATATAATTACATAAATAAGTATATTTAATCACCTTATATAATAAAACTTATTTTGACAAAATATAACGATAATTATAACCGTTTGTTCATTACACATTCTTATCACCGATATTGATTGCATTGTCCATTTTAGAGCTCATCCAATGCCAAATTAAACACGTATAGATGCATACGATATCTAATTAAAGCAGACTTCTATTTGTACCAATACAAACATGATTGTGATTATATTTGAATTGTTCTTAAAAAAAAAGTAATTCGGTAGGAATTAAATAGTAAACATGGAATAAATATAGATGTACAATATCTTCTAACTCCATTAATTTCATTACAAGCAATTCATTATGATTTTACTTTCTCTTAAAAAAAAACTATTTTTTATTGTAAAAGTATAATATGTTCACGAAAGGCGTTCATAAAGGTAATAAAAAATTTTAATTGTTGAATTCAACAACGAAATTTGTGGTAAGTGGTGTTTCATAAGCAACAGCTCATCAAACATGGCTCCGACAATTTAGTTAATTCAAACATTGTGAAATAGAGAATATTTAATATGACAGTCATTTTTAGGTATTGAATATTATTCAATTTAGTTAATTCAAACATTGTGAAATAGAGAATATTTAATATGACAGTCATTTTTAGGTATTGAATATTATTCTATCTATTAAATTCCGTAGTTTTTATGAACGTTACACCATTATTTTTTTTTTCGGTTTGCGCATTTGCGTAATATATTTGTTAACGTTACACCAATTTTTTTTTTTTTGGGTTTGCGCTTTTCGGGTTTACACGCGGATCTACGATGCTTTTCGGATCTTTCTTTCTTTCTTTTGACACGTGTTCCTTCAGGAAACTCTCTTCTCCGACACTAACCGTTTCATCTTCCTTTTTTCGTTGTTCGATTTCGTCCTGGGCAGCTGTGGTGAAATTGCGTCGGTTGCGAGTTCTTCCATCGGCTGAGCTTCTTTCTCTTCTTTGCGTGTGGGTGTTTTGGCCTTCTTTTTCATCGGAGTTTTTTTCGCAGGTTAGGTTTCGCAGTTCCTTGCTTTTGTTTGATTTTTAGATGACTTTCCGACACTGGTATATATTAATTTGCGTGTTTTCCTTCAATAGTCTAACGTTTTTTTCCCTTTTTGATCCGGTTTCTCAATATTTCGGAAACCCTTTTTTTCTCCATCTCTTATTCACATCTGCATACCGTTTACCGATTCGCGATGACGGTGCCTGGTGGTGTTTTGGATCATATTCTTCACCATATAGGGGAGTTTCTATGGTGGACTGACAGAGAGGAGAAGTTGACTATGGGCGTCACGGTGGTAGGTGCGGCTGCAATTTTCATCTTCGGGTAATATATGGATCCGGATGTTTATATTTCGTTTCCGGTCTTCCCCAAATCAATCCTCTGTTGAGTGTCCACCGCTGCTCTCGATCCTTTGCCATCGTTGGTCGAAGCTTCCAACAGGCCGATTCCAGCCGCCAGAGCCGCATGTTGTCCATCCTTTTGCCATCGCCGGTCGGAGCTTTTAACCGGCCTCGATTGGACGATTTGCCGTTTCTGGAATGATGCGATAATTGGACAACGGCTGTTTATTTTTTCCACTAAACTACTCTTAATTGGATCAGGAACAATACAGTACTCATGATCTAAAAGAAGCCTCATCATTTGCGTTACCATTCTTGACAAAAAGGTCAAAAGTCATAGAAATAGTCGCAGGACATGGTATCATCTTTGGTCTCGCAAGTTCTGGTGTTTGTGCAGCTTTTAACAGATGTAATATTTCTTAACTTCTTAATTATTATACCCAATCGTTACCAATTCTGAACAAAAATCAATCTTACATATCTTGCTGACATTCTCAACTAAATGCAGTTAGAAAAAATAGGATATGTTACCTGAATATATTTCCAGATGAAGTAATCCGTAGCTTATTTTACAACAAAAACAATGACTCATTATTACAGTCACTGTATATGCTTCGCTTCAGACAGCTTCAGTTCACTCAAATGCAGATCAACAAGAATAGAGTCGGTTTCTACTTTCTACTCTTCACCTTTACATGTTCTTCTTTTTGAATTTTGATATGTTTTATTGATATTATTTATATAAATGAAATGATAGATCCCTCAATTGTCTCTATTCCGTTCCGGTATTCCATCAATTCTCTAATTTTAGTTCAAATTCACATTGAATACTTTAGGTTTGCGCTTACCAATTTGTTTTTCTATGATATTTGTGATTTCAATAGATTCGAGTGTATCTAAGGCGCATGCTACTGTTTTTCAATATAGATATGGATGCGAGTAATCAGGTATGTATGTATTTGTTTGTATTTGTATGTAATTAGGGTATAAATTATTTTGCGGATAATTGAATAGTTTGTAAATGTATATATGTAAGTTGGGTATATATTGTTCTTCAATTAGTCTAAGTAAACCTAACGCTACTTTCTTCTCTGTTTTCTTCACATTCTTCTTGCCTGTAGGTTGGTTAAAGAGATATTTGATTATGATTTATTAGTTTCTAATGGGTTTTCATTTTATCTTCTACAATACTTTTTGGTGATTCTAACCCTAGAGCTTGGTTTGCAAAATTGATTTGTGAATTTTTATAGTAAAATGCCCTCAAGTCGTTTGACAGTTACTGATGGAATGAACCAAAGAAAGACGAACCAAAAGCAAAACGAAGAAACCAAGATGTAGAAGGTACTCTAAATAAATTATATTTTGTATTTCATCCCTGCAGGTATTACATTATTGAGGAGTTTGATCTATTTTGGCTGAATGCAGGGATTAAAAACGTGTTGACCGATGAACTTTGTGAAAAATTTTACGAAAACCTAGGTATATTTTTCTTTACTAATCGCATACTACCTAATCACACATAAAACAAATGAGAACTCATACTCTATTTCTTGGTAACAGCATAAAGAACATTATACTTTTTTTTGCTGTCCATGAAGTTTAACAAGACCCCAACACCCGCCTCCCCCTTCCCCCTGCGGGTCAAATAAGGACAAAGATTTAAAGATAAACTTTTTAGCTGAAATTTCAAAAATCAGCTAAATTCAGGGACCTTTTTTGGACATCAGATGAAAATGTTTTAAAACCTTAAAATAAGGACCAAATTTGCAAGAGTACATTTAGGGACCAAGATCGTTAGAAAAATGTCATATGAGGACCAAAATTGAAAAAGAAAAATATTTTTGGGTCTAAAAACTAAAATGTCAACTAAACTGAGTGACCATCTTTGGAAAAGTTAAAAAATGTTAACAAACCCCAAAATAAGGACCCAATTTGATAAAATCAGCTAATTGAGACCAATTTGGAACATGGACCAAATGCTACATAAACCCGAGTTAAAGACTAAAATTGTTGTAGGAAACTTTTTGGGTCCAATTTTACTTCTTGATGTTACCTGTTTATCTTTCAAGGTTTTTTAAAGATTGGATCATTTAAAAGATACCTTAATGAAAAAAAATTGCTATTAAAAAGCAAAGGGAGCTTAAAGAGATCTTTGCATGTGTGCACATAGAGATTGATAGTTTTTGTTGGTAAACTTTTCACTGCAATAGAATTGTAGTTTGGTTTGAGTGCCCAAATATCAATATACTTCAGTTTTGGTGTCCAGAAAGAGTGATTCTTTTGGTTGTTTGTTTTCTTTTTGGCAGGGCTTATTTGATATGGATGGCAATTAATTGCTTCACTGTTCACCACCACAGCATGAGCTTACAGTCTCCCACCATAAATTCATCTTCCAAGGTCTATCATCTTTCTTATGTCTTATTTTCTGTGATTACCAGATATGCATGAAAGCGTTCTGGTGTCTTTTTTTCTTGGAAAGCGTCATGGTGTCTTTAAGGTCTGGAACGAATATCATTCTCTTAATTTGTTTATATCTATAATTTTTAAGTTAATGGCTTTAAATGAGTCGTTACCAAACTCTGTTACAATTTATGTATCTTATTTTTTTTGGGATGAGGGACCTTTAATTTTATGGTTGGGTTGTGTTTATTTTAGTCACTGTTGGTTTAGAATGGTTTTTGACTAACTTGAAGCATGATTTTCATATTTTTTGTTTCTATATATGCATCCGTTTGTGTATGTTTAATTTGTTTGTCTATGTATAAAGCTGTTGGATTTTAGACTTTGTTCAATCTATGTATAAATCTGCCATGAGTAGATTGGATGAAGAGCTTGAACAAAGAAGTCAAGTGTAGGCTGATGATGCTAATTTTTTGGTTGAGGTGAAATTTTTTGGTTGAGGTGAAATCAGGTCTAGCATATATGATAAGTGAGGTTGAAGGAGACAAAGGTAATTTTATAGTATATACCGAGTTTTTGTGATTCGATTGTTGGTGGTTTGTTGTTCTTTTATACATTTAATGATTTGATTTTGTTGTGTTTTGGAGTTTGAAAATCGTTAATATGTAGACTTATCATACTTGTCGGGTGAATAGACCATGTTGATCATTCTTCATTATGTGTATCAAGCAGGTATTGTAAAGTTGGAAGTCCTTGATTTTTGCTTCAAAAAATTGAACTCTTATATGCAGAGTTCTTCAGGCGACCAGATCATTCCGGCGGGTCCCGTGGGGTGGTGCCGCCACCGATGATGCCTGATCAGTGGGTTTAGGTGTGAATAAATCTTACGTTTTTTTAAAATTTGTTATGACGTAAAAATATTAAGTAATGTGAGGATGAATGATTTTTAAGCAGGATGAATGTGAACTGAAGAGACAAAAGAGGAAGCAGTCCAATCGGGAATCAGCAAAGAGATCAAGATTGCATAAGCAGGTATTAAAATCACATGATTTAATTTGATATTTTATTTTTTTTAAAGTCATAATTGGACCTTTTTGGTGATTTGAAATACGATAGTTGTTTTAAATGAAGGTGATTTTATCTAGGGATGTGTCTTTATATGATTAAGATATATTTTTATAGAAAAATGTATTTTTTTCTCTAAATTTTAATTTGATTTCATTTAAGATTGTACATGATAGGCAACATCTTTGAATGATTTGTTTAATGTCTTTTAAGCCAACCAAACATGAAGTTGTTAATGGAGTCACACCAGTGAAACCTCCATTGTTAAATGCTGAAACTCCTGATCTATCAACCCCAAAAAGATCAGTGCCTACCGAAGATAATAAGGATTCCCAGAAAGTGATGGAAAGTAATATATTTGCAAAAAGGTCCCTGAATTTTTCAGATGATGACAATGAAGATGGACTCATGGAGGAAAAAAGCAACTCTGGTAATGTTCCTTGTGAAAAGGTACAGTTTCATGACTAATATAACCATTTTTCTTTACAAATATAAAATTACTATTTGCTCTTATTTGATTTTATTACTATTATTTATACTATTATTAAATTAAGTGGGACGAAATTAGAAAATTCTCTTTTAGGGATGATATATGCAATTTTGACTAAAGCGTAGGAATGGAATTTGAAATATTTTTTTAAGGATGTTATATGCATTTTTAACTAAACTATAGGGGATGGAATTCAAATATTTTCTTCTAGAACGAAATATGCAATTTTGACTAAAATACAGGGACTAATTCTGTAGTTTATCAATAATCAGATTTTGTCAAGCACTCAATCTCATAAAAAATGATTATTACAATTCCAAGCAAAAGAAACAAATACAAAAATACTCTTTTGCAGTAAGTTTTATTACAGTTGATTTACTTTTGTCTCATTTTAATTTTAACCTTCCAAATTATTTATTAGACATCTAAAATATCCTCAATTTATGCAAATTTTTTTGAACATATTTATTTTTTGACAGGCACAGGAAAACAGTTGCTTATCTGACCTTATTGAGACAATTTACAACATATTCCTGTCTGCAAAGAATTGTTCAATTACTAAAAGTGAACTTCTCCACAAAATCTTGGCGTTTGGTTCGTAGAATGTTTTTAGAAGGGATGGAATCCATTAATGGAATTGCAATTCGGGAGAATTGTAATCCGTCACGTCTTTGGTTGGCAGGAAATGAAATGAAATTCAGGAATTATACTTGCATAATTTAAAATTTTGGTTACGGTTAGAATTTATAGTTTCATTTAATCTCAATATACATATAATGAGCGTATTTTTGTTTTTAATAAAAAACAAAGAGAAATTGAATTGCATCAACCGTGGAATTCAGTCAGAGTTGAGTTCTGTTTATTTATCAACCAAACATGCGAGGGAATGTAATCTTCAATTCCAATTCCGTTGGATTCTGCTAGAATCCACGGACCAAACATGCCTTAAATTTCACCATGGTCGGTGCTTTAACTAACCACTTTTTTTTCCTTTTTTATTTATATGATCTTTTTTTATGAAATAGGTCTACATACTAATTATAGTTTGATGGAAGAATTGATAGCATGCAAAAAGGCTGTTGCAAAAATTGTCCCGATTGGCCCTAATGTACAGTTAGCCCTTTTATTTCCATTATATGTGTTATATTTTTCGTATTGTTAAAATGTCAAAGAATAGCAATGTACTTTTTATTTTGTCCCACATAGGTCACCCAACCTTTTTTCATGCATACAGAGTCATTGTAAAGCTAAAAATATTATTAATAATAATTTTGTTTTTGCTTGCATTACCAATTTAAATATACATTTATATTAATTCTTAAAATTTGTATGGGATGAAGGGAATGGTATTAGGGGTTATTTGGACCTAAATTTTCAAAGTATTAATGCTAATATAAGAATCAGAATTAGATAATCAAATAACTAAAACTTATAGATAGGTAGTTAGAATCAGTTTTCGTGCAACAACTCCAATTATTTGGTCCTAACAGTGATTACACCTATTGCAGATTTCTATGCGTAATTTATTCAGAATGTTTAATAATTTGTCTATGTTTTTATGATCTTCATTTTTTAGCAAGTTTGATCAAAAAAGGAAGTTACACAATGCAGAGCAAGAAGATACAATTACATGTGGTGGCATGAAAAGTTGCTACATAAGGTAACAAAGGAATAGATGTTCAGTAAATTTTTATTTAAGGCGACATACTTTCATTTATTTTTTTTATAGTAGCATTACATTTTTATTTCTTTCTATCTATTATGACAATATTCTTTTTATTTTTTTTTATTAAGGCATTGTACTTTGGAAATTCTAACCCATCGACCCGTGCAACCTAGTTCACATTGAAAATTTGAATGTTCTTTTCTTATTTCATATAAAACAATATCAACTTCTATAAAATTTGTACAAGAAGTAATGAAAGATGAAAAAAATGTTTTAAATATGTTTTTTCATCATGGATACTTATACTTATATTATGTATGATCCGAATAATTGTTAATTGTGACAGTTTTGCGTGTTTGGCAAAACTAGCTGGAAGCTGGTAGCGGGTAGCGGGTAGCTGGTAGCTGGTAGCTGGTAGCGGATAGCGGGAAGCGGAAGCGGGTAGCTGGTAGCTAGAAGCTGTGATTTTTAGTTTGTATATGAATGTTCGACAAAAGTAGCTGGAAGCTTTTAAAATATGTAAAATTACATAAAAGGACATCTGCGTAATTATTTGTTATAGTTTTAAGGGTATTCTAGTAATTAATGGTATAATTGGTAGAGCTTTTTGTTAAACGCTACTTCAACTAGCTTTTAAAATAGTAGCGTTTAGTTTAAAATAAAAGCTTCAAGCTCGTGTTGCCGAACGAAGCTTTTGGTTTTTATTAGAGCTGTTTCCTAAACGCTATAAGCTAGAAGCTCTCAAACGCTCCCAAAAGCTCCATGCCAAACACGTCCTTGATCGATTTATAGGTAAACGTGATGGAACCTACTTTGCAAGGGGAAGTGATTTATATACAACAATTTTATCCATACTTAACAATTTGTGTTTCAGAGACTTGTACTATATACATAAAAATCAATATAATGTTGTGTATGGATAAAAATTGTTGTGTACAAATCACTTCCTCTTTTGAAAACCTATAACTTAGAAGTTTGTTTTGTGTTTATTTATTCATTTTTCATTGTTGTTTTATAAAAGGATATCAATATACAAATCACAAAATACAGTGATTTTTTTAAAACTCTAATATGGTGTCAGCCTAATTTTTTTTCCTTCCTCTTTCTTTTTCACTAATTCAATTATCTCTTATGGCGACGTCAAATGCTTACAATTAAACTTTCCTCTTCCCACTACTCTACACATGCTTACAATTAAACTTCCCTCATCCAATTATCTCTTATGGCGACGTCAAATGTTGCCTCTTCTTTCCTACCAGAAACTGATTGGTTATATCGATGGGTCATTACCTGCACCTCCATCCACCACTGTTACCGATAATGTCTCCAATCCCAATCCTGCCTATCTCCCCTGGCTTGTTGCAGACCAATGAGCCCTTATTATTATTCAATCGCCACTCTTGGAGGAAGCAATGGTCGAGACCTTCAACCATGATACAATACATGATGTTTGGTGCGCCTTAAAGACCACATACAACCATGATTATGTTGAATGAGTACATACCACCCGACATTATCTTCGTCGTCTTTAGAAGGGCTCATCTAATGTTGCTAAGTATAGTAGGAAATTTAAAGCGACGTGATCAACTCACTGCTATCACACACCCCATTGAGGAATCAGACAACATACATTGGTTTCTTTATCGTCATGGTTCGTCTTTTGAAACATTCTGGAGCATGCAACATTTGATCAGGCCCCAATCATCCTTTCATGACCTTCTTTCTCAAGTAGAAAGTCATGAATTATTTTCAACATCTATAATTGGCTCCGCCCCTTCTCTTGTTGCTTTTACTGCTACATCATCTTCTGGTCGTGGTTCTTCTTCCAACGGGCATGGACGCTCATCTTCTCATGGAGGATTTTCAATAGGTCATAGTCGTGGTTTGTCACACTCCCCATTGCCAACTATGTTACAGTGACGGTCATTATGCGACTCAATGTCCCGAATTACGCTCCTTTGCTAGCCGTTCTCCTTCTCCAAATGTCAATTTAACACAAGATTTTAGAGCTCAATGCAATGTTACTAATATCGCATCCGTCTAGTTTGTTGACTTCGGTGCTTCTACCTATATGACTTCGTTCCCCTCTTATCTGGGTTCGATGTCTACTTATTTTGGTAATGTGCGCGTCTTCTTTGGCAATGATAATGCTTATTCTATTACTCATATTGGTATATCAACCATATCTCTCAATATTAGTTTACTTAACATACTCGTTGTGCCACATCTCACCAAAAATATTATATCTATAAGCAAGCTTACCCACGATAATTACATTGATGTTTTATTTTCTGATGGTGCGTTTACAATTCAGAACCGAGATTCAAAGGAGCCACTAGCTCACGACCGAAGTAGGGATGGATTATATATGCTTCAGCAATGTCAACATGCTTTTTTGGCGAATGTTTCCTCTAAAGAACTACGAGCTTCATATGATATTTGGCATAGTAGTTTAGGGCATGCTTATTTTGATATTATTACTTTACTTAATAAAAGGATGCTTATTTGTTACTTTTGTTTGATCGAACCTTTGTATTTGTGATTCATGCCAATTATCTGATAGTAAACATTTGCCATTTGTTCTTAATTCCAAACGATATATGTTTTAGATTTGATACATTGTGGCTTATGGGGCCCTTCTCCCATTGTTTCCAGGAATGGGATTTGGTTATTATGTTGTTTTTGTAAATGATTCTCGAGATTGTTTTATTCAATAAAGGACAAGACTGATTTCTATGTGTTTTGCATGCTTTTGTTAATCTGGCACAAACTCAATTCTCTTGTAAGATCAAAGTCTTTAAATCTGATGGAGGGATCGAGTTTGTGAATGACATGGTTCATATTTTATTTTCGGAAAATGGTACCCGTCACCGTTTATTATTGTTATAACTACTTAAGTTGAATTTACTTATGTGATCTTCTTTTAATTTCGACCACAATGATTCGTTAATATATCAACCAATTTTTTAAAGGTAACGTTATATAATTTATAATTTTATATTACTATTAATTATTTTTATTATTAATTAATGTTAAAACTAATTGTTATTATTAAAATTTATAGAAGACTTTTAAAAACCGCTTATTATTATTAAAATGTTATAGATATTAAAGTGTAGAATGCCTTTGTCTTAAAACCACACACATAACACATGATATTAAAATATCAAAATTTGTATTATATAGAGATGCATACTATTATAATTTATCAAATAAAAATACCAAAAATCTCAAATAAAAATTCAAATCATCAACTAATCACATAAGTTGAGTTCGAGTTACAAAATAAATGTAAAACATAATAAAATAGAATAACCTCATTGTGAAATTTATTTCATACACTCATGTTTTCTTCATCGATAATTGTTGTATATATTTTTTAACTTATAAGACATGAGAAAACTATTATGTTACTCTAATAATAAATAACAAACTTACAAATTTAAAATTCTAACATCCTAACATCACTTGAAATATAGCAAAAACAAAAACTCAAACCAACACCAAAATCTTTAGACTTTTGTATACTTCCTTCTAATTGTTTTCTTTCACTTTGTATGTAATTTGTATTTGTGTTTTACTCAAATGATTGACCTCTTTTATAGTAAAAAATAAACCATTCAACTACTTTTCATTTGATACTCATAAATTATATCACATTAGTTTTAATACTTAGTAATTATAAGATATAAGTTAAAAAAACTCTTGAGTGGTTTCTATTAATTAGTTAAAAGATGAAGGGTTATGAGGGTTTCAAATAAATATGGTACAAGAATGAGACCTATCTTGAACCATATTCATTTGGATAACATCTATTATAAAAGTTATATATATATATATATATATATATATATATATATATATATATATATATATATATATATATATATATATATATATATATATATATATATATATATATATATATAGATTTATTAGATATAAAATATTATCATCTTAATGATAGAATTTTATAATTATTAATATAATATACTTAATTTGTTAATTAATGTATGATGTTATTAGTACGTTTTATTTTAGATTTATTTTAAATTTTGAGGTAATTTATGTAAATATATTTCCATATATTTTTAATGTTGGACCATCCATGATAATTGACTACAAAAAGGTAATTATGTTTTTTTGTTCGATGTTTATATGAAAAATTACTACTGATATATATGTTATACGATATATAATTTTTTAGTTTTGCATGTTCTGATTAAATCAAAAGTGTTTACGTTTATATTTGTCGGTCATATATTTTTATTATATTAATTTACTCATGTGCAATGCGTGAGAATACACCTAGTAATAAATCTTATAATTGTAGCCATTCAAATGAATGTGGTTCAAGTTAGCTCATATACTAGCACCACATTCATTTGAAACTCGTACTACAACTCTAAAGTTTTCTAATTTATGTATACTTAATTTTTACAACGCAAGCGTTTTTAAGTTATGATTATTAATTGGTAATGACTTTTTATTTTCTTCATTTACACACATTGTAACCTATATTAGTAGTATATAAGTAAGCTTTGCTCACAAAAAAGATACATGTGTTTCAAGAGGTTTGTAATTCAAATATGAAGAGGTGAAAAAGTTAGTTTGTGGCATCAATATTTATTGCAACACATAGTGTTTCTATATATGAAGTTTGTGTTGAATTCTATATATAATCTCTTTATACGATTTGTAAATACTTAGTATTTAAACTAATATTATATAATTCATGTTTGGTTTTCATTTTTCTATTTTAATTTTTAGCACAATGCTATCGTGTTTATCTATATTTTGAGAGAATCCTATTTTAATTGTTTGTTTTATTTTCAACTTTACTTATTAAAAGTAATTGTTGTATACATAAATTTCATAGTTAAATGAATATAATAAGATGAGAACTTGTTGATGAACGCATGACAAATTTCATTAGTGAATATCATTCATGAGGGTATTTAAAAATTATATTATTTTAGTCATGTTGAAAAATTTACTTTTTTTAATAGTTTTTACTTTTAAATTTATTAATTTATATCCTTAATTAGTCATTAACTTAACGTAAAATAACAAACTTATATTACTATTATTATTATATTCATCTTCGAAAACTTAAAATCTTAAACTTGTGACAAATTAATGGTGTAATTGACTTTATTGATTGGTTAATTAATATGTTTTACCTATGTAAAAACATTAAAATATTCTAATCATAGTTGTTTCACTTCTCTTTTTAGTTACTCACATATTCGTTTCACTTATTTCAGATTTTGTTATCTAGAGTTTGTGAAAAAATGACTTAAATTTTGAATGTAATATTATTCGTGTATGATTTTTTCCCCATAATCTTAGAAGTTTTATTCATACTTTTATAGTTATTATTATATTGTTATTGTTTGGTCGTTCATGTTTCCATTTTACTTTTTAGCATAATGATGTCGTGTTTATTTATATTTTGAGATAATCCAATTTTATTTGTTTGTTTTTTTTAACTTTACTTATTAAAAATAATTGTTGTATATATAGATTTCATGGTTAAATAAATGTAATAAAAAGAGATATTGTTGATAATGGGTGACTAAATTTCATTCGTGTAAACTATTAATAAGAGTGTTTAAAAATTATATTATTTTACTCATGTTAAAAAATTATTTTATATAATTTTTACTTTTAAATTTATTAATCTATAAGCTTAATCATCAGCGTAATGTAAGATAACAAACTTATTGTATTTTTATTATTTGCATCTTCAAAAATTTAAAAATCTTATTTACATGACCAAATCCAGATACAACTCCTAAAAAGTTAAAATTAAACTAAAATTTAAAGTGAGGATTAACCGGTAATTACTATACAATTTAAGCACAATTATGTAAAGAGAGGTATAAGAAGAAAAGAAACGAAAACTCATAAAATATTAAATATATTTACCATGATAAATAAATATTTATAAAACTTATAGTTATATACAAATTATTTTATATATATATATAACATACATAAAAAATTAGATGTCTATAATTAAGTCTTTAATATTATGTTTATAGATTTTTTCTGTTTGATTATCTATATATAATTGAATTCAGAAGGGTTATTATGTAAATTTTTTCAAGTTTTGGATGCAAATATTATTATTAATACATGACATATGTTATGATAACAATTTATATTTAGTACTGTATTTTACGTTGGATATAAAATTTTAAAATTCATGTGACAGACAACATTATTACTATATAATTTTACTCGTACGCAACGTACAAATATACACCTAGGTTAATTAATGTAATAAGAGTTAATACACTAACGTGTTATCTACTCATTTAGCCACAAATATACGCCTAGGTTAATCAATGTAATAAGAGTTAATACACTAACGTATTATCTACTCATTTAGCCACTTCGTCCATCAATGGATAAAAGACCCACTAAACCATACTTTTTATGGTTAAACTGTTAGGTATTATGGAGGCTAGGTGGAAAGTAAAAGCATGTCTAGTGGTGTTTCATTTTGAGATGGAAAGTGAAGACTAGTGCTAAACATAAGGATTGCTAGTTGTGTTTTTATATTGCTAGAAAATCAATATGTGATTTTCTTTTACTCCTTAACTAACAGGAATACTCCCTATATATAGACATAGATTCATAGAATGAACATGCACCAAACATATGCATCAGTTGAGCCTCTTGTAATCTTATGATAAATATAAAACCTAGTTGTAGCCCGTGGATGTAGGATTTACACCGAATCCGAACCACGTAAAATCCTTGTGTTCGTTATTGCTTTATTTTCTACTTTCGAGTGTGAGTGTGATAATGTTTCCGCTGCGTGTACCCTGTCCGATTCCTAACAACTGGTATCAGAGCTTCAGGTTTTGGAGGAGGTCTCGGTTTTAGAAATTAGAGTATGCTCTGTGGTTGCAGTTTTGTCTGATCTTCCACATCAGAAACTAATTTCTATTAATCGTATTAAAGGTGTCTTAGTACTTTAAAGGGTACTGTTCTGTTACACACGAGTACACTGAACGGACCGGTCAGGTCCGTGCCATTGTTGTGTCTGTTTTTGTTGTCTCAATTTGTTTCTTGTTTGTCGTAATAGCTGAAGACAAGGTTGTAATCGAGAAGTTCAACGGTTCTGACTTTAGCTGGTGGAAAATACAATTAGAAGCTTTGCTATGTCAGAATGTAACACCCGGCTTTTAAAACAAAAACACCCCTGAAAATTTTTCATTTAAAACAAAGGTTTCAATACATAAAACCATAACAAAATGGGTATATTTTATTAAAAACGGGTACAAGCGTATCAAGGAGAGTATAAAATATCGTAATCTCCTTTGAAGCCGGGCTGCTACTAACAGCATCTAAAAGTCCCACTTCTTTAGTCACGGATTCTATCTTTTCCCTTATCAGGATCATGCTAACCTGCAGGGACATTTAACAATAACATGAGCTATAAAGCTCAGTGAGTAATCATATCTGCAAATAACATGTATAAGAAACACGTTCATATATAGTTCCCTATATGTGATGAATCTCTTTTGACTCATCTATTCAACACAAGGTCCCATTCTATAGCCTCTTCCTGCTAAACGTATATATATATATATATATATATATATATATATATATATATATATATATATATATATATATATATATATATATATATATATATATATATATATATATATATATATATATATATATATATATATATATATATATATATTTGGATATCGGATCCAAACTCTTAGCCTTACTGGCTGATCATATATCTCTTAGGATTTCGCATCCTACTTCATAGCCTTACAGACTGAACTGTAATGTCGTATG
Source organism: Cichorium intybus (assembly GCA_023525715.1). Lineage (NCBI taxonomy): Eukaryota > Viridiplantae > Streptophyta > Magnoliopsida > Asterales > Asteraceae > Cichorium > Cichorium intybus. Next base: position 95,235,048 of record CM042015.1, read on the forward strand.
ATTATCAAATCACATTGGTTATTTGAACATTTTATCATATCTAACCTGTTATTTGCATATTGATCAAACCAAATCTGTTAGCCACATAAAGCCACATGTGTACAAGAGAAAATAAACATATAAATTCTCAATTACCATTTCTGTCCCATATCTCTTAGTCACAATTGACTGCACCGTATTTCATGGCCGTATAAGCCGCACCAAACAGTTTCAACATTTATTTCATAGCCCAATAGGCCGCATGTAACGACGGTTTTCCAAAAAAAAAATGAATAGTAACACCGGCGTGAATAGTAACTCCGGTGTTCTGGTGATATCGGGGAGTGTTCTGGTGAGAAAAATAGATCGGGAGAGGTAAGGAACGAGCGATAGCCTGTAGCGAAGTGCTCGAGAGTTGTCGGAAGAGTTGAACGGGGAACGAGCCAGCGACAATACTAAGTGAGTAATCGCTACTTTATTTCTTTAATAGTTTATAAAGTGTTAAACTATTATATGTGGAAGTTATGTACTATTCGTAATTCCAAAAATAATGCCCAATGATTTACTTACGAGAACGGTGCCTAGGCCGGTTACATGGGATCTGGTTGTTGGATTTTCCGAAAGGCTAAAATGCTGAAAGGATCCTGCCACCCCATCTAATCTTCTACCTGTCCGTTCTTTATTTGATAAATCACGAGGTATCATATTGGAATTATAGATAATATAAAGCAGAGTGATGGTGTGATTCGTAGTGATACCGGTTGAAATAGTAGTTCACCTATAAACAAATATATAGGTACGAACCAAGCAGTTATAGTGGGTGTAAGAAGGCAGGAATAACCAGATATCGTATAGCAAGAATCAATGTGAGTAATCTATCCCTAAGTGTTACTTTTACTGTGGGGCCACATTATCGGTTATTGTGATTGGGACCATCTTTCCATGGGGTCACATACTCGGTAATTGTGGTTGAGACCACATATATGCTGTGACGATCGAATTAGTAGTAATTGTGGTGGGACCACATACAAATGTTGTGATGGCCTACTTGGCTGGCAGTTTTATCACACATTCAACAGGTGTACATTGAGTCCTTGAGACTCGGTATCACAGGGGGCTGTGATATGATGTGGAAGCTGAAAATTTAATGTTGTTATAACACTTATCGATTATTCATTGAGCTTGTAAAGCTCACCCTTGTTGATACTAACTGTGCAGATGCTGTAGACCCTACTAAAGGGAAGGATGTAATTCGGGGTTAGAACTGAGGACCGTAGCAGCCCGGCTTTGGGGAGATACCACTTGTACCTTTTTCTTGTAATATATACCCTGTATAATATTTTGTTGAATAAAATATGTTTTAAAGTTTGGAAAATAAATGGGTATATTTATATTGAAAGTCGGGTGTTACAAGTTGGTATCAGAGCTGAGGTTTAAGTGAATTAGGTTTCTATAGGGTAGATACCTAGACTTGAACCTTAGGAAATAGTGGAATTCGGGATTGGAAAAGGATAATTTATGTTATCTGATTAGGAGACTAATCTTTCTGTTGAACTTTGAAGATGGCAAACACCAGGAGTGGTCAGAGCCGAGGAGGTGCTAGGCAGGGAGCTTCCAGGGGAGGCAGATCTCGATCACAGGGCTCAGTGCACCGGGAGGCGGGAGAGGCAGCAAGGAACCAGCCGGATTTACGAGCTATCATTACTGATGTGGTACGGGAGCTATTACCCACTATAGTAGAGACACATAGGGAGGATACTGCTAAGCAGGTGCATGATGGAGCCCCCAGAGACGAGGGACACGCCGATAGTGGAATACACGTGGCAGATAAGGGTAAAGGCGTGGAGGGAACTTCGGAAGTGAAAAACAAATGTACGTATAAGAATTTCCTTAGTTGCAAGCCTAAGGAATTTACGGGAACTGATAGTCCCGTACAAGCGATGGAATGGTTGATACATACGGAGAAAGTTTTCCGGATTAGCAAGTGTGATGAGGCAGACAAGGTGGAGTTTGCTACCAACCTTTTCGCTGGAAATACCCAGTATTGGTGGCAAGTTTTCAGTAGAGCTTTGGGTTTAGATTTGCTTGGAATGTTGACCTGGGAACAGTTTAAAGCAAAATTCACTGAAGAATACTGTTCTGAAGTAGCAGTGAAGAAGCTGACAGAAGAGTTCTTACATTTGGAACAAGGGACTCGTTCTGTGCAAGAATATACTATGGATTTCTTGGAGAAAGCTAGATTCTGTGAACATGAGGTTGATACTGAGAAAAGAAAGATAGACAAATACGTATGGGGATTGAAAACCCGGATTCGAGAGGTTGTACAGCCACTCAAGCTGACTACCTTTCGGCAAGTAGTTGATCTGGCGGTGGAACGTGAGGCGGAGCTGCAACGCCAACAAGGTGAAAGGAGGGCCGCAGAAGTAAAAAGAAAGGCTGAGGAACGTCCGTGGATTTCTCAGAAGAAGTCCCAACAATCAGAATCTGGGTCGCGGGGTCAGACTCGGAAGGATGAAGGCAAATGGTGCGACAAATGCCGGAGGAAGCATACGGGAGATTGTCCTACTAGTCCCTCACCATTGTATTGTTTTAAGTGTGGGAAGACAGGACACTATGCTCGAGATTGCAACCAAGCAACTCGAGTATGTTTCCAGTGTGGAGCCAAAGATCATATCCGATCAGAATGTCCACAGCTGAAGACAGGAGGATCCCGAGACAGGACACGGGAGGAGCAGGGAAGAGAAAGGAAGGAGACACGAGGTGGACCAGTAGTCTCCCGAGCATTCCAGATGACCGTTGAAGAGGCCCGGGAAAAGACTGATGTTATCACAGGTATTTTTAAACTAAACTCGATCCCTGCATATGTATTCTTTGATCCTGGAGCCACCGACTCCTTTATATCCACATCATTCATGCCCCAAATTTCTATACCCTTAACCCCGTTGAATGAAGAACTGGAGGTAGAAGTAGCAGGTGGTAGATATGTATATGTCTCTGAACAGATGCCAGGGTGTCAGCTTGAGATTAACGGGACCATTTTCCCTATTGATCTGAAGCCGATCACCACCAGAGAATTTGAAGTAATTGTAGGAATGGACTGGTTAGCATCCAATGATGCTCAAGTCGATTGTAAAAGAAAAAGAATTGCAGTTCTGGCACCAGACGGGTCGCAAATAATAATTCAAGGTGAACGGCCACGTACAAGGATGCCTGTCATGTCTTTTGCCAAAGTACGACGTCATAACAACAAAGAAGGAATATTTTACATGGCATGTGTGGTCTCGACAGAGCCTACCAAACGATCCGTTGAAGATGTCGACGTTGTAAAGGAGTTTGCTGATGTTTTTCCCGATGAGCTTCCGGGATTACCTCCGGATCGACAGCTAGAGTTTACCATCGATTTGGTTCCAGGAGCAGCCCCTATTGCTCGTGCTCCTTATCGTTTGGCACCATCAGAAATGGCAGAGTTGAGGAAGCAGTTGCAGGAATTACTCGATCGGGGATTCATTCGACCGAGTACTTCACCTTGGGGAGCACCTATCCTGTTTGTGAAGAAGAAGGACGGGTCTATGCGAATGTGTATAGACTATAGAGAACTGAACAAGATCACCATAAAGAACAAATATCCATTTCCCAGGATTGATGATTTATTCGATCAGCTTCAGGGAGCATCCTATTTCTCTAAGATTGATCTAAGATCGGGATATCATCAGCTGAAGATTCGGGAGTCGGATATCCCGAAGACTGCCTTCCGTACCCGTTATGGACATTATGAGTTCCTGGTGATGCCGTTTGGGTTAACCAATGCCCCTGCAGCTTTCATGGACTTGATGAACAGAGTGTGTCGTCCATTTCTTGATACCTCTGTTATCGTGTTCATTGATGATATACTGATTTATTCCCGAAGTCAGGAAGAGCACGAAACGCATCTACGTCAAGTTTTGGAGTTACTCCGTCGAGAGAAGCTGTATGCCAAGTTCTCAAAGTGTGAATTTTGGCTTCGTGAAGTTCAGTTTCTGGGACATGTTATTAGCAGCAAAGGTGTTGAAGTTGATCCTGCAAAGATCGAGGCTGTAATGAAGTGGGAGCCGCCGCGGAATCCATCAGAAATACGCAGTTTACTTGGGCTAGCTGGATATTACAGGAGATTTGTAGAGAACTTCTCTTCTATTGCAGCACCTTTGACTAAATTAACTAAGAAGGGCGAGAAGTTTGAATGGACTGAGGAGGAGCAAGCTGCATTTCAGAAGCTGAAGCAAGCTCTGTGTGAAGCCCCAATACTTGCATTACCACAAGGTGGGGAAGACTTTGTGATCTACAGTGACGCTTCTAGGGTGGGCCTGGGATGCGTTTTAATGCAGAGGGGCCGAGTGATTGCATACGCATCCTGACAATTGAAAGAAGCTGAGAAAAGATACCCGGTACATGATCTTGAACTAGCTGCCGTAGTATTAGCATTAAAGTTGTGGAGGCACTACCTATACGGGGTAAAGTTCAAGATCTATACGGACCATAAGAGTCTCAAATATTTGTTTGATCAGAAGGAGTTGAACATGAGGCAGCAGAGACGGATGGACTTACTCAAAGACTATGACTGTCACACCCTCAAACCACGATGGCGGAATCGTCTGAGGGTGGAACGAATCGTAGTATCACAACCATTGCATACATTGAAATATAAGTAAATAAACAATCATCTTACATTGAAATTTGAAAATTACATTATTCAAATAGTATTGTTTAAACACGATTACAGTACGATAATGAAATAAATAAAGGAGGCGTCTTCACGTCCCATCCCAAAAGGATAGTCGGTCCTGACTAATAGTTACCTGAGAATACAAGTGATTTTTCAAGTGTCAACATTACGTTGGTGAGTTCATAAGATTTTTATATAAGAAAAGTCCTTTTGTTTGTAAATGATAGTATTGTAAATTGAGAAAATCCAATATTTTCTTATAAATGTGTTGTAGTCTTAGAAACCCAAAGACTGAAAATGTATAACGTAGTTTGTAGTATAAATCCGTTAAAAATATGATTCCACATAAACGAATTATAAAGTTGATTGTTTTTCCATGTGAGACGCCCTATAACCATACTGTAACTTGTAGGCCTGCTGCGACGTTCTTCAGGCGTCGGAATGTTATGATATTTGTCACCCCAGACCTGCCGGTCTAGCTGTAGCTAACAGCTTAGGTGCGGGGTTGTCAATCCCGTATAGATCTATACACAAATATCACGTTCTCTTACCGAGACTCTGGTTATAAATTCAGGACTTATAGTATGTACTTAAATAAAGTACTTGTGAAGACGCATCTCACAAAATGTATGTATATCAACTTGTTTACGTAAAATTTGTATACGAAGAACTCTTGTATTTGCACAATATAGTAATGTATAATAATTATATATTTTATATAATTATTTGTCTTGTTTAAAACGTCTTAGTAACCTTTGTATCCACAAACTATTCCTATAATAGTTTATTTTTAGTATTCTGTCGTAAAAAGCATATATATACGAATAAGTGTGAAATAACTTATTTATATGGTTATACCATTTATTAATTTCAATAATATTTCATGACTATCAAATAAAGAACGACCAGGTAGAAGATCAGATGGGGAGGCAGGACCCTTTCAGCGTATAAGCCTTTCGGAAATCCAACAACCTAACCCAACTGATCGGCCTAGACACCGTCCTCGTAAGTAGATCATTCAATATTATTTTTGGAATTATAATTGAATTACTGTAATAATGGTGTTTACAAAATTTGTATTTTGTTTACTACTATTACAAATGAGTATAAATAATTGTTTCAATATTATGACTTGTATTCTCCCCCTTAAAACTTGAATAAAAATAAAAAGAAGGGGTATGAACTCACCTTTGAAGCGTAAATTCGGTTTAGATATAAGAACGATCGTATTTGAGAAGCACTGTGAAATATCACCACAAAACAACAACGTTTTGTGCGGCAAAGTGACGATGCTCTTAGCCAAGAGGAGAACAATTGGAGAAAGAAAGAAGAAGCTAGAAGCTTTGGTGAATTTGTGAAGAAAAATGAGAGAAGTTAAGCTTCTATTTATAGTATGTTTATTTTCGTATAGCAGCCCTCAAGATACATAGATTTGATAATTATAGCTTTTAGAATTTGTTTATGACAAAACATACCCTTAAACACTCTTTAAATAGATTTAATAGTTTTTATATAAGATAAATAATTTTTGTTTATAAAAATGTAATCTACAAAAATTGTAGTTTAATAATATCAACTTTTTAACTAAAAACCTCTGACGAATTACCGAAAGGGTATTAGTTGTAGTTTTAATAAGAGTATAGGGTTTAAATGTAAATATAATTTCTTTTTAAAGAAAAAGAAAATATTAAATATAAAACTGATACCCATAATATGAAATTTTGATGTCAGGTTGTTCGTATCGACGATATCGTTTTAATGGTATATTTTGTGTTTTATAAAATGATATAATATTGTTGGTAAACTTAACAATACGTATTGAATACGTATAAATGAAAATATGAATTCTTTAGGGTAAAATATGTAAAATTGGATAATAATGATGTGGGACCCGCTATATATATAATAATAATAAAAAAAATCACGGGTGATTTGGTTTAGATTGTCCGTGAACTCTTTCCAATATATATATATATATATATATATATATATATATATATATATATATATATATATATATATATATATATATATATATATATATATATATATATATATATATATATATATAATCAAACGTCGCTTTCAAGTTAAATTAACCGTTTTTCTATCATAACTTTTTATATATAACGTTTGGTAAAAATATAATTACGTATTCGGAACCGTCGTATTTTTATATATGTTTTGATATAAAATTTGTAATATTCCGAAGAGTTTTACATTTTTACCGTTCACTATTCACTATTCGGATACTATTCACTGTCACTATTCACTGTTCACTATTCACTATGTGAAAAAAAAAATAAAAAAAAAATAATTTTATTTAATTTTATTTTAAAAATATTTAACGTAATAGCGTTTGTTCATATAATTGTTTTGAATTAACGTACATACTATTATATTATACAACGTAGACATTATGAAGTTTACATTTCACATATTGATTTAACGTACGCTTTGACTGACTTGACTTGACTTGACTTTTGTTGACTTAGTTTGACAGTTGTCACATCATCTACCCGTTAGAAAGAATTTCGTCCCGAAATTTAGCACTTTAAGTAGATTCTCAAGGGTTTGAGAAAAGATGTGGGTATTTCTGTTTCATTTGATCCTCACGTTCCCTGGTAAATTCAGGTCCACGTTTGGCATTCCAGCGGACCTTCACTATCGGTATGCGGCTTTGTTTCGTCCTCTTGATTTCTCTGTCCATTATTTCCACAGGTTCTTCAACGAAGTGGAGATTTTCGTTTATTTCAATCTCATCAAGTGGAATGACGAGAGTTTCATCGGACAGACACTTCTTTAGATTGGATACGTGGAAAGTGGGGTGCACGTTGCTGAGTTCCTGTGGTAATTTAAGTTTGTAAGCTACCGGGCCAATTCTGGCAAGGATCTCAAATGGCCCAATGTATCTTGGGTTTAGTTTTCCACGTTTTCCAAAACGTATCATCCCCTTCCATGGTGAGACCTTTAACAACACTCGGTCACCAACATGGAATTCTAAGGGTTTGCGTCGTTTATCTGCATAGCTCTTTTGTCGGTCTCGAGATGCTTTTAGTCGTTCACGAATCTGAACGATTTTCTCTGTCGTTTCTCGTATGATCTCAGGACCGGTGAGAATATTGTTAGGCACTTGTCCTCTAGCTAACTGAGTATCACCCACCTCAGCCCAGCACAGAGGGGATCTGCATTTGCGTCCATATAAAGCTTCAAATGGAGCAGCTTTGATGCTAGTATGATAGCTGTTGTTGTATGAGAATTCAATGAGCGGTAAGTGGGTGTCCCATGCTTTACCGAAGTCTATCACACAAGCTCTCAACATGTCTTCCAGCGTCTGGATGGTTCTTTCACTTTGCCCGTCGGTCTGTGGATGGTAAGCTGTGCTCATATCAAGTCTGGTTCCCATAGCCTCTTGTAATGATTGCCAAAAGTTTGAAGTGAACCGGCTGTCTCTATCCGAGATGATTGATTTTGGCACACCGTGCAATTTTACAATTTCTTTGAGGTAGAGCCTCGCCAGCTTATCCGTCCTATCAGCCTCCTTGATTGGCAGAAAGTGAGCGGATTTGGTTAACCTATCGACGATTACCCATATAGTGTCTAATCCACCGGTTGTCTTTGGTAATTTGGTTATGAAGTCCATTGTTATCCGCTCCCACTTCCACTCAGGTATTGCTGGTTGTATTAGCAAACCCGAGGGCTTTTGGTATTCTACTTTAACTATAGCGCAAGTCAGACACTTGCCCACGTAAGTAGCAATTTCTGCTTTCATGTTTGGCCACCAATACAGTTTCTTGAGATCTAGATACATCTTGTCGGATCCGGGATGAACAGAGTATCTAGTCTTGTGAGCTTCATTCATGATAACGTCTCTGTATCCGCCGAATCTCGGGGTCCAAATTCGGTTCATGAGGTAACGAGCTCCGTCATCCTTAACTTCAAGGTTTTTATCCATCCCTCGCAAGGCTTCATTTGCGACATTCTTGGGTTTTAAGGCTTCTAGCTGTGCTTCTTTGATCTGAGTGGACAAATGGGAATGGATCGTTATTGTTAATGACTTCACTCGGTGACGTGAGTACTCCTTTCGACTGAGGGCATCTGCCACTACGTTGGCCTTTCCTGGGTGATAACGAATTTCACATTCATAATCACTTAGTAGTTCCATCCATCGTCGTTGCCTCATGTTGAGCTCTTTTTGGTGGAGGATATGCTGGAGACTCTTATGGTCAGTGAAGATCGTACACTTAGTGCCGTATAGGTAGTGTCTCCAGATCTTTAATGCGAACACTACTGCCCCCAACTCGAGGTCATGCGTGGTGTAGTTGACCTCGTGGGTTTTAAGTTGTCTCGAAGCATAGGAAATGACTTTTCCTCTTTGCATGAGCACGCAACCCAGACCCTGATTTGATGCATCGCAGTAAACCACAAAGTCTTCTATTCCTTCTGGAAGGGACAGAATAGGAGCGCTGCATAATGCTTTCTTTAGAGTCTGGAAGGCGACGTCTTGTTTATCCTCCCAGTTGAAGGTTACTCCTTTCTGTGTCAGGACAGTAAGTGGCTTTGCGATTTTTGAAAAGTTACGTATGAATCTTCGATAATAGCCAGCGAGACCCAAAAACTGGCGAATTTCTATCGGTGTTCTCGGTGCTTCCCAGTTTTCAATGGCTTTGATTTTGGAGGGATCCACATGTATCCCTTTCTCGCTGACTACGTGTCCTAGAAAAGCCACCTTTCGAATCCAAAATTCACATTTTGAGAATTTTGCATACAACTTTTCTGTTCTTAATGTCTCCAAAACTTGTCGCAGATGTTGACTATGTTCCTCCTTACTTCGTGAATAGATTAGTATGTCATCGATGAAAACTATCACGAATTTATCTAAGTAAGGTCGGCATACACGATTCATTAGGTCCATGAACACTGCAGGTGCATTAGTCAATCCAAATGGCATCACAACAAACTCGTAATGACCGTAACGAGTCCTAAATGCTGTCTTAGGAACATCTTCCTCCTGAACTCTGAGCTGATGGTACCCCGACCTTAGATCAATTTTGGAGAAGTAACTCGATCCTTGGAGTTGGTCAAATAGGTCGTCAATTCGGGGTAATGGATATCGGTTCTTGATAGTGAGCTTATTTAATTCCCGATAATCAATGCACATACGGAATGATCCATCCTTCTTCTTTACGAACAAGACTGGTGCTCCCCAAGGTGAGAAACTCGGTCTAATGAACCCTTTACTTAGTAGTTCGTTCAGTTGACTAGATAATTCCTGCATTTCTGACGGGGCTAACCGATATGGCGCTTTTGCTACAGGGGTGGCTCCAGGAATCAAATCGATTCTGAATTCGACTTGTCGTATGGGCGGCACACCTGGGAGGTCTTCTGGGAATACGTCAGAAAAGTCGCAGACTTCAGGAATCTCTTTGATGCTCTTCACTTCTTTCTTCTCGTCAACAACGTGGGCTAGGAAGGCATGATATCTTTTCTGTAGGTATTTTCGGGCTTTGATGCAAGACACGATTCGAAGGTTGGTACTGGGTTTGTCGCCATAGACGACAAGGGTGTTGCTATTCGGTAGATGAAGTCTGAGTCCCCGTTCATAGCACATGATGTCAGCATGGTGAGGAATTAGCCAATCCATACCAACAATCACGTCAAAGCTTCTTATTCTAACAGGCATTAAGTCGATTTGGAAGGAGTGATTGTTCAGGGTAAGTGTACAACCTATGTATATATTATTGGTGTTTTCTGTTTTTCCATTTGCCATTTCTACCGTAAACGTTTCATTGAGTGGTTTAGATTTTTGTTTTAGTAGGTATTTGAACTTATGACTTACGAAACTCCTCTCCGCACCGCTATCGAATAGTACACAGGCATATGAATTATTGACGAGGAACGTACCGGTAACCACGGTGGGATCCTCCACTGCTTCTGTGCGTCCCATAGTTAGGACCCTTCCATTTCTCCCAACAGCCTTTGTTTTCGGGCAATCCCGCTTGAAGTGTCCTATTTCTCCACAGCCGTAACAAGCTTGAGTTATCCCAACATTAGAGGCTTGGGTTGTTTGTGGAGCTGGTGCCTTGCAGAAGCGAGAAGTATGACCATTTCTGCCACAATTTGTGCAGTGCATACAAGCTCCATGGTGGTGGTAGTTGCACTTGTTACACTTGGGTAGGTTTCCACTGTATTGTTTGTTTTGTATTGGAGTGGTAGGGAGAGTAGCGGCATGGATCTTCACTGCTTGTTGTCTTTTAGCACTTCCTTGGTTTTGTTGATCTCTCCCCTTGTTCCAGAATTTTCTCTTGTGGTCTCTTCCTTTTGGTGGCTCGGTTTTGAGTGTCATGGTGCCTTGGCGAACTCCATGGTTGATTAGTCGTTGAGCCAGTCGTTTAGCAATGTCGTATGTGGTTGGGCTTGCTGATTCCACATTTCCTTGAATTAGAGGGGAAAGCCCCCAGATATAACGCTCCACCTTCACGGATTCTGGTGTGACCATTGATGGGCAAAGGGTTGCCAGATCGTTGAACCTATTGGTGTAAGTGGTTATATCTGCACCCTTCATTGTAAGGTTCCACAATTCTTGTTCTAGTTTCTGAACCTCTCCTCTGGGACAATACTCTTTCATCAACATGGTCTTTAGTTCTTCCCAACTCATTGAGTTGGCTACAGGGAGTGTCAGGCTCTTAACATTACCCTTCCACCAGGACATGGCTGTATCAGCAAAAGTACAAGTGGAGTATTTGACTTTGTATTCCTCGGGACAAGCAGAAATGTCAAAGATCGACTCAGTTTTCTCGATCCACCTTGTAAGAGCGATAACACCTCCAGTCCCATGAAAAGTCACCGGTTTGCAATTCGCGAAGTCTTTGTATGTACATACTCGCGGGTGGCTTGGTGTTTCTCCATTTGTGGAATCGTTAGTGGCGTTCTTACTTCCGCTTCCATTTGTTCCATTTGAATTTATCTGGGCAATTGCAGCTGCCACAGCGGCGGTTACGGCGGCTTGGAAGGTAGCAATATCCATCATTGGTGTCTCTGGTATTTCTGTGGTTTCGGCGGCGTGGGAGGTATCAGCATCCATCTATTACACGTTTATTATTATTATTAATTTTTTTTTTGTAAACATATTTCCAGTATCATGTATACATATCACACACTTGTATACTACTTTATAAATATGTCATCATATTAATAATACTTTGTAGCATTACACGATTTGAGAAGGAAATTTTTGACCTTCGTAGAGGTCTTCAGTACATGACAACAAACGAGTGGCATAACGACCCCCAAAGAGTGTAATCACTTAATTGTAGGGTCGCGCCTACTTACGATAATGAGTAGTGCATAGAGTTTACCCATAAGTTTATAATATATATCTAAATTGAGTAAACATTTATCATAGTGAGTCAAATCCTCATGCTCCCCGGAGTGCGGCTACCTGTGCCCTCAACTCTGCAGCCTCTCGTAGGGCCTCCTCGGCCCTCTGCTCCACGTCTCTTATCCTCTGCTCGGCATCCTGCATTCGCTCGAAGGTCTCCCTGAACATCTCCATGGCAGTCCTTCTGTCTTCCTCGAGCGAGTCAACCCTCATTGAGGTACCGACATGAGCCTCATCGAGGCGTCGGACGCGAGCGGTGGTGATCTCAGTAGTGGCTCCCACATCATAGATTTGACTAGTGATTGCTCTAGTTTGTTCGTCCAAGCGGTTGATATGACTAATCATGACAGGTAAGGCTTTGTCAGCCGGGCCTCCCTCGCTGAGGTCAAAATAAAGATGGCTCTTGCCGTAAGGAGGGCGTTGTTGCTGTTCACGACTCCACCGGTGTAGGTGCTCTGCCCAAACAGGCGTTGGGCCCTGATGAGGTTCATTTATCATTAGAGGGTGATGGATGGGAAGTACCCTCTTTCGAGGAGTATGTCTCCACAATGGGCCATCGGGGTGGCGGTATACTTCAAAATTCGCCGCTGGCGCTGGTGCATGCATGTCGCGGACTGGATAGGGTGGGTCGATGACCTCGGGCTCTTCATCAGAATCTTCTTCTTCCAATTGGTCTTCTTCCTCTGAAACTTCCTCTGGTTCCTCCTCTGGAACCTCTTCTGGTTCTTCCTCCGACTCCTCATCGAGCCATCCTCCGTTTCCCTCCCCAGGAAAATAAGGGTCTCCTGGCAAATGAAATCCTGCCATGATGTCTGTGCAAGAATGCGGTATGAGGGGTCTGTAAAGTGTCTAGGTGTAGAAATACTCCCATAGTATTTAAGAGTTTCTTTGTATAGGGTTCTTGGTAAGTGTTTAGACTTGTTGTTCACTACGACTATCCCTAAGTAGATGTTAGCCACACCATGGACCAATATAGTTAATCAGGCTCTATCTATCCTAGGTATGATTACATAACTACTTAGGCCTACTCGTGGCGTTCAACTCATCTTATTAATCTTGTATTGTTCTCGTTATGATACTGTTGTAGTATGTATGTACTTGTACTTATACTTTATAAAATATCATTGTATTTTGAAAGTATATTTTGTACAGAATGTTTTTAGAGAGTTTTAGTCCCATTGTATTTATAGTTGTATATCTTTAATGGATTGATATACTTAGTTCACTATAAACAATGCTCTGATACCAATCTGTCACACCCTCAAACCATGATGGCGGAATCGTCTGAGGGTGGAACGAATCGTAGTATCACAACCATTGCATACATTGAAACATAAGTAAATAAACAATCATCTTACATTGAAATTTGAAAATTACATTATTCAAATAGTATTGTTTAAACACGATTACAGTACGATAATGAAATAAATAAAGGAGGCGTCTTCACGTCCCATCCCAAAAGGATAGTCGGTCCTGACTAATAGTTACCTGAGAATACAAGTGATTTTTCAAGTGTCAACATTACGTTGGTGAGTTCATAAGATTTTTATATAAGAAAAGTCCTTTTGTTTGTAAATGATAGTATTGTAAATTGAGAAAATCCAATAATTTCTTATAAATGTGTTGTAGTCTTAGAAACCCAAAGACTGAAAATGTATAACGTAGTTTGTAGTATAAATCCGTTAAAAATATGATTCCACATAAACGAATTATAAAGTTGATTGTTTTTCCATGTGAGACGCCCTATAACCATACTGTAACTTGTAGGCCTGCTGCGACGTTCTTCAGGCGTCGGAATGTTATGACATTTGTCACCCCAGACCTGCCGGTCTAGCTGTAGCTAACAGCTTAGGTGCGGGGTTGTCAATCCCGTATAGATCTATACACAAATATCACGTTCTCTTACCGAGACTCTGGTTATAAATTCAGGACTTATAGTATGTACTTAAATAAAGTACTTGTGAAGACGCATCTCACAAAATGTATGTATATCAACTTGTTTACGTAAAATTTGTATACGAAGAACTCTTGTATTTGCACAATATAGTAATGTATAATAATTATATATTTTATATAATTATTTGTCTTGTTTAAAACGTCTTAGTAACCTTTGTATCCACAAACTATTCCTATAATAGTTTATTTTTAGTATTCTGTCGTAAAAAGCATATATATACGAATAAGTGTGAAATAACTTATTTATATGGTTATACCATTTATTAATTTCAATAATATTTCATGACTATCAAATAAAGAACGACCAGGTAGAAGATCAGATGGGGAGGCAGGACCCTTTCAGCGTATAAGCCTTTCGGAAATCCAACAACCTAACCCAACTGATCGGCCTAGACACCGTCCTCGTAAGTAGATCATTCAATATTATTTTTGGAATTATAATTGAATTACTGTAATAATGGTGTTTACAAAATTTGTATTTTGTTTACTACTATTACAAATGAGTATAAATAATTGTTTCAATATTATGACTTGTATTCTCCCCCTTAAAACTTGAATAAAAATAAAAAGAAGGGGTATGAACTCACCTTTGAAGCGTAAATTCGGTTTAGATATAAGAACGATCGTATTTGAGAAGCACTGTGAAATATCACCACAAAACAACAACGTTTTGTGCGGCAAAGTGACGATGCTCTTAGCCAAGAGGAGAACAATTGGAGAAAGAAAGAAGAAGCTAGAAGCTTTGGTGAATTTGTGAAGAAAAATGAGAGAAGTTAAGCTTCTATTTATAGTATGTTTATTTTCGTATAGCAGCCCTCAAGATACATAGATTTGATAATTATAGCTTTTAGAATTTGTTTATGACAAAACATACCCTTAAACACTCTTTAAATAGATTTAATAGTTTTTATATAAGATAAATAATTTTTGTTTATAAAAATGTAATCTACAAAAATTGTAGTTTAATAATATCAACTTTTTAACTAAAAACCTCTGACGAATTACCGAAAGGGTATTAGTTGTAGTTTTAATAAGAGTATAGGGTTTAAATGTAAATATAATTTCTTTTTAAAGAAAAAGAAAATATTAAATATAAAACTGATACCCATAATATGAAATTTTGATGTCAGGTTGTTCGTATCGACGATATCGTTTTAATGGTATATTTTGTGTTTTATAAAATGATATAATATTGTTGGTAAACTTAACAATACGTATTGAATACGTATAAATGAAAATATGAATTCTTTAGGGTAAAATATGTAAAATTAGATAATAATGATGTGGGACCCGCTATATATATAATAATAATAAAAAAAATCACGGGTGATTTGGTTTAGATTGTCCGTGAACTCTTTCCAATATATATATATATATATATATATATATATATATATATATATATATATATATATATATATATATATATATATATATATATATATATATATATATATATATATATATATATATAAAATCAAACGTCGCTTTCAAGTTAAATTAACCGTTTTTCTATCATAACTTTTTATATATAACGTTTGGTAAACATATAATTACGTATTCGGAACCGTCGTATTTTTATATATGTTTTGATATAAAATTTGTAATATTCCGAAGAGTTTTACATTTTTACCGTTCACTATTCACTATTCGGATACTATTCACTGTCACTATTCACTGTTCACTATTCACTATGTGAAAAAAAAAATAAAAAAAAATAATTTTATTTAATTTTATTTTAAAAATATTTAACGTAATAGCGTTTGTTCATATAATTGTTTTGAATTAACGTACATACTATTATATTATACAACGTAGACATTATGAAGTTTACATTTCACATATTGATTTAACGTACGCTTTGACTGACTTGACTTGACTTGACTTTTGTTGACTTAGTTTGACAGTTGTCACATCTGT
The DNA here is from genome assembly GCA_023525715.1 of Cichorium intybus. Lineage (NCBI taxonomy): Eukaryota > Viridiplantae > Streptophyta > Magnoliopsida > Asterales > Asteraceae > Cichorium > Cichorium intybus. The sequence goes on from CM042015.1 coordinate 95,250,983, forward strand.
GAGATTTTGTACCATCCAGGGAAGGCGAATGTAGTTGCAGACGCTCTCAGTCGAAAGGAGAGACCCATTAGGGTTGTGTCTGCTTGTATGAGCATAATTAGTCGGCTACCTGAGCTGATTCGAACAGCCCAAGAGGAAGCAGGGAAGGCGGAGCATGTGAAAAGTGAACGCATGGTTAGCTATATTAACCAACTCGAGGAAAATTCTCAGCGATTGAAGACCTTTAAAGGTCGAGTATGGGTGCCAAAGCAGGGTGAGGCACGGAAGTTACTCCTCGAGGATGCGCATTGTTCTCGTTATGCTATACACCCGGGTAGCACCAAGATGTACCGGACGCTGAAACCGATGTATTGGTGGCCGGGAATGAAGCGAGATATAGGAAGATATGTGGAACGGTGCCAAACGTGCTTGCAAGTAAAGTCCATACCTATGCAGTTATCGCGGTCAAAACCGTTATCGCGGTAACCTACCGATATTTAATTTTGCGGTTTTCGCGGTGGTATAGCGGTGGTATAGCGGTTTTTTAGTAATATGTAGAATTTATATATTAGACTATTACTAGTAGAATTAATATCATAAAGTCATTCAAAAAACTTCACATAACGCTTAATTTAATACATAAGTCACATAACATAACATTCTAATATAGAAAATGTCAAAGTATCAAATTCAAATTTAATCGACATCCAAGTCATCATCAGCCAAACCATTCACTTCTTCATGAAAATCCTCCACACGGATTATCGCGGTAAATCGCAGTAAATCGCGGTTAATTATCGCGGTAAATCGCGGAAAATAGCGGTAAATCGCGGCGATTTTATCGGTACCGCTATTTTCCACCGCTAAACTGAACCGCGATTATGCTGACCACCGCGAACCGCGATACCGGCGCTATACCGGCGCGATTAACTGCATAGGTCCATACATCAAAAGCTGTATGGAGAAATTCAGCCTCTACTAGTTCCAATGAAAAAGTGGGACGATGTCACTATGGACTTTGTGACAAAACTTCCTCGGACGCCACGAGGACACGATGCAATATGGGTGATCGTGGATCGACTGACCAAATCCGCTCAGTTCATACCCATACGTGAAGATTATAAGGTTAGCAAATTAGCCAGAATCTATATTGATGAAGTAGTCTGTAGACACGGGGTACCATCCTCCATTATATCCGACCGAGATAGTCGATTTATGTCTGGGTTTTGGCGGAGCTTCCAAAAGCAGTTTGGATCGAAAGTTTTAATGAGTACTGCTTACCATCCTCAGACTGATGGACAGAGTGAAAGGACTATTCAGACATTGGAGGATATGCTTCGTGCCTGTGTTATAGATTTTGGTGGAAGCTGGGAGGATCACTTGCCTTTGGTGGAATTCGCATATAATAATAGCTATCATTCCAGCATTCAGATGGCGCCATACGAGGCATTGTATGGAGCACCAATGTAACGCTAAGACATGTTTTATTATATAATTATAATAAAAGGGCAAAATGGTCATTTTACCTTGGAAGGGTAAATTAGTCTTTTGGACAGAAAAGTATTTGGTTTGAAATAATATTTTGAGTTTTGGACTTAAAATGTTATAAAAACTGATTTTGGTCATTTTACCGCAAAAGGGTATTTTGGTCATTTGACAAGTGAAGGACCAATTCTGAAAATATTGTTGGTTGTGGCAAAAATGTAAGAAATGAAAGTTTTATTGTAATAAAACTTGGTTATTGTGGTCAAAGTTCAAGAAAATGAACTTAGGGACCAAATTGTAAAAATTTGTGATATATATATAGAGAGAGTTGACTCTCTTTGACTGGCCATTGTGTGCAGCTACGGGAGAATATTTCTCTGCACAAATTCTGCAATACTTAGAGAAATCTTGAAGGATTGAAGCTTGGAATTGGAACTATGGCTTGGAATTGATGATTCCTAAGCTTAAAAGGTTAGTTCTTCAAGTTCTAGCTTGTTATTTCTTGATGAGTTTAGTAGCAACTCAAAACTGCATTTGCAGTGATGATTATGTTGTTAAGTTGATGTAATGCTTCCAATAAGTCATGCTAAAAGGACTTAATTCAAGAAAAATGGAAGTAGGTTGTTATTATTGAAAATTTGGAACTTTGCTCAAGAACCCTAGAATACATGTTTGTATGATTCAGTGGATTCTAATGAGTTCTAATGAGTTCCAAATGTTGTTAATGATGAGAATAATCAGTAGAAGTGATTAATTTTGAAGAAATTCGGTTTTTGGACCAAAATGTCAAAAACGGGAAATGTTAGAATTGGATTGGAATTACCAATTCTAATGTTTAAAACTTGTGGAATATGTTGGGTTTTGGTCTTAGAACAAACCCCTACTGATTAAGTCGTGTATTAAGGGCTTAAAATGAGAAAATGGGAATTTTGTAGCATAAAAATCGCATTTCTGGTCTGTCCAGCAAAGATCGGGTCGCGATCTATTAAGGATCGGGTCGCGATCTAGATCGAGTCCCTATCTCTAAGAGATCGGGTCGCGATCTCTGCCAGCAGCAAAAAATCAGCCCCCTGTTAAGTTATTTTGAGTTTTGAAGTTGGAATTTGGGGTTAGGCTTGTCCGTTTGACCTCAAATTTTAAACATAGGTCAAATATGGTATGAAACTTCATACAAAATTGTCGGAATACGTATACGACCTCCCGAAAGTACTGTAGCAGAATACGCGTATTTCGGGACGTATATTGGAAATTTTATAAAAATGGTTATTGCTTGGAATTGGTTCTATATTAGACTCGTATGCATTAGAATCAATTAAAATGAATATTAACCTATAATCATTGTGGAAATGAATGAATTATAGGTGTGGGACAAAATAGTTGTGGTGCACGCAAATGCAAGAAACAACCGGAATTGAAACGCAGCTAGCATCCAGGTGAGTAATCTCACTTATACCACGTATGAAATGTGTTGATTGAACTGTTACAGGTTGAAACAGTTTTGGAGACAAATTGGACAGCCTTAATGACGAATTTAAAAGACAATACCAGATAAGCCGTGAGTCTGAAAAAGACAAGAGCGGAGCTGTGAGTCTAGGCAAAAGCGGGGCATACTCGTAAGCCCTATTTGATTATGAAATAAATTTTTATGACTCCGGTGCGGCCTTCGGGCTATTTCTCCGATGCGGCCTTCGGGCTATGATTTGGTACGGCCTTCGGGCTATGACTCCGGTGCGGCCTTCGGGCTATGTCTCCGATGCGGCCTTCGGGCTATGATTTGGTACGGCCTTCGGGCTATGACTCCGGTGCGGCCTTCGGGCTATGTCTCCGATGCGGCCTTCGGGCTATGATTTTGGTACGGCCTTCGGGCTATGACTCCGGTGCGGCCTTCGGGCTATGTCTCCGATGCGGCCTTCGGGCTATGATTCTGGTGCGGCCTTCGGGCTATGATTCTGGTGCGGCCTACGGGCTATGATTTATACGTTGGAACTGTTCTGGTGCGGCTTGTATAGCTATGACATGTGGTGCGGCTTATATAGCCAGGAAATACGGTGCAGTCAATTGTGACTGAGAAATATGGGACAGAAATGGTTAGATATGATAATTATCTTTGGAATTAAATGGTGCGGTCTTAGGACCATGATTTTGGGTTGTTGAACCTAAATTGGTGCGGCCTTTGGGCTATGACCTAAATGATGAAACTATTGGTGCGGCCTTAAGGCTATGATCCGAACAGGTTAAATACTTTGGTGCAGCCTATATGGTTATGACATATGGTGCGGTCAACGGTGACTATGATTTGTGGGACAAAATTTATTTGAGAGTTTAATTGTTATTATTCTCTAATATATGTGATGTTATTTGCAGATATGATTATTCACTGAGCTTTGTAGCTCATACCGTGTGTTAAATGTCCCTGCAGGTTAGCATGATACTGATAGGGGACAAGATAGAGTCCGTGACTTCGGAGTGGGACTCATAGATGCTATAGTAGCAGCCCGGCTTCAAAGGAGATTATGGTATTATAAACTCTCCTTGATACACTTGTACCCGTTTTTATCAAAATATACCCCTTTGTTATGGTTTTACGTATTGAAACCTGTATTTTAAATGAAAAATTTTTCAGGGGTGTTTTGTTTTAAAAGCCGGGTGTTACAACCATGTCGTACTCCGACATGTTGGACAGAGTTAGGGGAAAATCCGTTAGCTGGACCCGAGATTGTAGCTCAAACCGAGGAAAAAAATTCGAGAAATTCGAGAACGTTTGAAGGTTGCTCAAAACCGCCAAAAGCAGTATGCTGATCGTCGATTGAAATTCGAGAACGTTTGAAGGTATGGTGATGCTTAAGGTTTCCCCGTGGAAGGGTCTGATTCGTTTTGGAAAGAAAGGTAAGCTGAGTCCTCGCTTTATTGGCCCGTTCCGGGTATTACAAAGGGTGGGAGCTGTAGCCTACCGGTTAGAGCTACCTGAGGAACTAAGAGGCATTCACAACGTCTTCCATGTGTCGCATTTGAGAAAGACTCTGTTTGACGAGTCCCAACGAGTGCCTTTACCTAAAATTGAAATAGATGAAAAGCTGAGGTATCCAGAGCAGCCAGAAAAGATTTTAGACCGCGAGGTGAGACAGCTACGGAACAAGAAGATTAATATGGTAAAAGTACAGTGGCGATATCACAAGGGCTCGGATGTAACTTGGGAAGCTGAAGAGGAAATGAAGGCGAAGTACCCCCAATTGTTTGCTTGATTCCGGGGACGGAATCTTATAAAGGGGGGAGAACTTGTAACGACGGTTTTCCAAAAAAAAAAAATGAATAGTAACTCCGGCGTGAATAGTAACTCCGACGTGAATAGTAACTCCGGTGTGAATAGTAACCGAGAGATGAACTAAGCGCTTACCTCGTGATGACATCGACGATGATGTCGTGATGACGTCATGATGACGTCGTGAATAGTGTCGCTGATGTCATGATGACGTCGTGAATAGTGTTTTTGAGCCCTATAAATAGAGGCCCAACCTCTTCATTTCAAACCACAACAAACACCAAACAACCTTACGATATCGGGGAGTGTTCTGGTGAGAAAAATAGATCGGGAGAGGTAAGGAACGAGCGATAGCCTGTAGCGAAGTGCTCGAGAGTTGTCGGAAGAGTTGAACGGGGAACGAGCCAGCGACAATACTAAGTGAGTAATCGCTACTTTATTTCTTTAATAGTTTATAAAGTGTTAAACTATTATATGTAGAAGTTATGTACTATTCGTAATTTCAAAAATAATGCCCAATGATTTACTTACGAGAACGGTGCCTAGGCCGGTTACATGGGATCTGGTTGTTGGATTTTCCGAAAGGCTAAAATGCTGAAAGGATCCTGCCACCCCATCTAATCTTCTACCTGGCCGTTCTTTATTTGATAAATCACGAGGTATCATATTGGAATTATAGATAATATAAAGCAGAGTGATGGTGTGATTCGTAGTGATACCGGTTGAAATAGTAGTTCACCTATAAACAAATATATAGGTACGAACCAAGCAGTTATAGTGGGTGTAAGAAGGCAGGAATAACCAGATATCGTATAGCAAGAATCAATGTGAGTAATCTATCCCTAAGTGTTACTTTTACTGTGGGGCCACATTATCGGTTATTGTGATTGGGACCATCTTTCCATGGGGTCACATACTCGGTAATTATGGTTGAGACCACATATATGCTGTGACGATCGAATTAGTAGTAATTGTGGTGGGACCACATACAAATGTTGTGATGGCCTACTTGGCTGGCAGTTTTATCACACATTCAACAGGTGTACATTGAGTCCTTGAGACTCGGTATCACACGGGGCTGTGATATGATGTGGAAGCTGAAAATTTAATGTTGTTATAACACTTAATCGATTATTCACTGAGCTTGTAAAGCTCACCCTTGTTGATACTAACTGTGCAGATGCTGTAGACCCTACTAAAGGGAAGGATGTAATTCGGGGTTAGAACTGAGGACCGTAGCAGCCCGGCTTTGGGGAGATACCACTTGTACCTTTTTCTTGTAATATATACCCTGTATAATATTTTGTTGAATAAAATATGTTTTAAAGTTTGGAAAATAAATGGGTATATTTATATTGAAAGTCGAGTGTTACACCGCACCAGTTGGATATGCATCCAATATCATAGCCATAAGGCCGCACCATTTCCATATAGCAATATCATAGCCATTTAGGCAGCATCAGTTGGATTTAACATCCAATATCATAGCCATATAGGCCGCACCAGAACATTTTAGTTAATTCAAATCATAGCCCTAAGGCCGCACCAATAATTTCATCGTTTATATCATAGCCTAAAGGCCGCACCAATTTAGGTTCAATAACCCAAAATCATGGTCCTAAGACCGCACCATTTAATTTCAAGATTAAATATCATTTGGGTATTCTACCCTTGTCTCGTTTTCAACTACTTCAAGTAGTGCCATAGCAATCATCATATATCATACTAGATATAGTTAAGATTACTCACCTGGATACTTGCTGCGATTGTATCCCGATATTTCTTGTCGTTTTATACGCGCCCCAACAATTTGTCTCGTACCTTTATATTCATTTATATATATAAAATGACAATAGGTTAACAACCATTTCGATTGACTCTATTACACGAGAGTCCAATATAATATAATTGGGGACCATTCCTAGACGATAACTTTCAATTACCATCTTTCTTTAAATTATACATTTTCCCAAAATACACGTATTTTGCTACAGTACTTTCGGGAGGTCGTATACGTATTCCGACAATTTTCCACAAAGTTTCATACCATATTAGACCTATGTTCAAAATTTCAGGTCAAACGGACAAGTCTAGAACCAAGTCCCAAAATTGGACCAAGCCATAACAGAAGGCAGGAGAACTTTGTTCCATTTCAGTCTGTTGCGACTTCGCGTCGCGATCCACCATATGGTCGGGTCGCGATCGCTGAACAGCAGGCCAGAAACTCCGATTTTTATGCTACAAAACCCCATTTTCTCATATTAAGCCCTTAATACACGACTTAATCAGTAGGGATTTGTTCCAGGACCAAAACCCTTCATTTACTTCAAGTTTCAAACCATGGAATTTGTGATTTCAATCCATTTCCAAAAATTCCCGTTTTTCACATTTTTGGTCCAAAACCGAAATTACTAAGTTATAATCACTTCTACCGATTTAGTTCAACTAAAATAACATCTAGAAGTCATTATCAACCATTAAAACCAGGTTAATCACAATAACTCGCAATCTAGGGTTCTTGATCAAAATTGTCAATCTTCAAAAATAGCAACATACTTTCAATTTAATGGGTGTTCTTACAACATAAACATGTTTGCTACTTATAATCATACAAAACCATTTGGATTATAACTGGAATTCAGTTTCCAGTTCATCCCAAGGAAACCCACCAAGAACACCTTCAAGAACTTGGTTAAAAGTCAAATTTACTAACCTCAATTGCTTGAATCTTCTAATTCCAAGCTATGTCTATGATTTCTTGCTTCAATCACCAAAGATTTCCAGAAATCATCTTCAAGAAAAACCTCCCGTAGCTTCTAAAACGTTCAGCTACACATGGGAGAGTCAACTCTCCTATTTATACTTCCAAAGTTTACATTTTGTCCCTAAGTTCACTTTCTTGAACTTTTGGCACTTTTCTCACATTTTATCACATATAACTTTCATTCCTTATACCTTTGCCACAAGCAAACAATATTTTTACATAATTGGTCCTTAACATGGTCAAATGACCAAATTACCCTTTTATGGTAAAATGACCAATTTACCCCCTTTTTGCTAGAATTAACTTTCGAATACTTATCACAAGTATTTGATGTTACACAGAAAGATTTGGACGTGGTACTTGGAGACAAACCGGAGAAAATGGAAAAAGCTGCCGAAGATGCGTGGAGCTCAAAGGACAAGAAAGCTAAGGCGGTTATTACGTTGTCGTTGGAAAGGAGCGTTGCTTTCAACATCATGAAGGAAACCACGGCACGTGGTATGATGGATGCTCTAAGGAACATGTATGAGAAACCGTCGGCGGCTAACAAGGTGTTCTTGATGAGGGAGTTGTTCACGACAAGGATGAATGAAGACAGCTCAATTACGGTTCACATTAACAATCTAAATTCAATTCTGTCCAGATTATCATCTGTGGGAATTAAATTTGATAATGAGACTCAAGCTTCACTGCTACTAGCTTCACTACCTGATAGTTGGTCAGGAACAGTTACTGCTGTTACGAGTTTCGTAGGGACCAGTGGTATGACGTTTGAAGGGGTTCGAGATTTGGTTCTAGGCGAGGATACCAGACGTAAGAATCAAGGTGACTCATCTTCTTATGAGTTATTAAATATCGGAAGAGGTAGAGGGAATGGCAGAAACGGTGGGAGCAGTGGGAGTCGGAGAAGAAGTTCGTCTAGAACTTGGAAGAATGTGAAGTGCTGGAACTGCCAAGAGGTGGGACATGTTAAGAGTCAATGTCCAAAGAAAGAATTAAACAGTGTTGGTCCTGAGAATGTTTATCAGGAAGATGCATTGATACTCGGTATGGAAAACTATATAGACTCTTGGGTCATGGATTCAGGGTCTTCGTTTCACGCCATGGACAACGGAGAAACGATGGTGAATCTAAAAGAAGGAGATTTTGGGAAGGTACGGTTAGCAAATGACGAGATGCTTTAAGTAACGGGCATATGAGATATTGATCTGTTTACTTAATTGGGAACTACATGGAACCTGAAGAATGTCAGGGTGATTCCGAAGCTGAAGAAGAAATTGATTTCTGTTGGTCAGCTGGATAAACAAGGACTGGAAGTAAGGTTTGGTGGTGGTCAATGGAGGGTGGTCAATGGTAATTCGGTGATTGCTCAAGGTATGAAGCGTGGGTCATTGTATATGGTTGAGGTACCTGCTGAGGGAAGTATGACTGTCCCCGTTAAGCATAACAAAATCTGGTTCGCTAAATCTAGTGCTAAGAGAGTTCATTTTGCAAACATGAATTCTGGAGCCAAGGGGATGTTAGCTGAACGAGTCGGAAAGTCTAAACCATTCAGGGGATTTTGTGACAGTGGGAGCACGGGGTGTGTTCCTGGTACAGTTACAAAGAGCCGTTGGGTTTTAAAGACTAATAATGGAAAATTCTCTCCTGTTGGAAGTTTGCAAAGTTTGGAGAGTGTTAGTGGTTCTCGGTGTATCTCTGGAGCTGGTGGAGTGTCCAAACCGGTTGAGACAGAGGATGAGTCGGTGGTGGGATTAGCCACGGCTGAGTTAGAGCTAGTAGGAGCTTCAACTGGCCCTTCTAGTACTTGAAGATGAAGGGCGGCTGCAACTAGGGAATTTGATTGGGTTTTAGCTTGTTCTTGGGAACTGGAAGCTTGGAAGATTTGTCTTGTTTGAAGATTGGAAAAATCATTGAATGCGTTGGATGGCAGAATGGTTTAAGCCTCCAAGTGGGAGATTGTTAGGCATTATGGAGGCTAGGTGGAAAGTAAAAGCATGTCTAGTGGTGTTTCCTTTTGAGCTGGAAAGTGAAGACTAGTGCTAAACATAAGGATTGCTAGTTGTGTTTTTATATTGCTAGAAAATCAATATGTGATTTTCTTTTACTCCTTAACTAACAGGAATACTCCCTATATATAGACATAGATTCATAGAATGAACATGCACCAAACATATGCATCAGTTGAGCCTCTTGTAATCTTCTGATAAATATAAAACCTAGTTGTAGCCCGTGGATGTAGGATTTACACCGAATCCGAACCACGTAAAATCCTTGTGTTCGTTATTGCTTTATTTTCTGCTTTCGAGTATGAATGTGATAGTGTTTCCGTTGCATGTACCATGTCCGATTCCTAACATAAACCATACTTATGGTTATCTTCAATTAACCGAACTGCAAATGCCGCTAATTAAAATAAATTATCTAATCCATTATGGTTTAGTATCCCAACATTACTTTAAATGCCATTTGATTCCGATTGTTTTTTCTTTTTTTAAATGATTATACACAAATTTTAAAGTAACATAAATACACGTCTTTTTCTACTACATACTTTTTATGAAAAAAGTATTTCTAATTCTAAATCTATAGATAGGACATAAAAAATGGAAATTAAATTTGCCCGAGGATAAGCAACAACATTTTCGTGTAAATAATTGCCAAGTTGCATGATGCATACGTTGCATATTAAAAAATTTCAAAGCTTTATTAGACGTGACTACAACTAAATAAATAACATCAGTACTAATTATTTGAAGCAAATATTATTCAATTTAAACAAAGTTGATTTTGATGACACTTCATCACGTGAAATATATAGAAATTCATACCAATAAAGTTAGTTTTCGATTATCTTGAAATGGATCATAACATAATATAAGGACTTAATTATTCCCAATATAAACTTAATCAACAAATTGAGCTTTTTGTTTAAGGTCTTGTGCCACTTAGACAAATAAAAGAGCATTGTCATCCAAATCATCATTGATCTCAAGAGGACTAATATAAAACATATCAATCGGAATGTCTTCAGCTTGAACATGTTAAAGAGGTGGAAAATTATTAGGAGGATTGAGACAAATCCATATTCTCATTGAGAGGATTGTTCAGAATGTTGTCAAATTAAGGAGACGTAATAGAAGTAGAAATTGGAATAGAAGTAGGTGGTGGAGATTTTGGAGGTGGAATTGGAGGTAAAGTTGTATCCATTTCGTGAAACTAGTCACGTGTGATGTTTGTATCCACTTCATAAGTTTTCACAAGGACATCATCATTACATATTTACATGTCTCCTTTAAAGTATATACGGCATAGGTAACTTACGTAATCGCCATGGTCGGTGTAAGAGGTTCATAGGTTTGGATTATTTCGGAGGTAACTAGGATTTCAACATTGGGAGATTCAAAAGTATGTACCTCAGCTTTGATATTTTGATCTTCGGGTTAAGAACCTCCAACTTCAACTTCTGCTTCTGATTCTGTTTCTTCTGGATCAACTACCACTTTACGCTTCTTTGAAACAAGTTTCTTTGCTTTTGATGTAACACCCCTTTCATATTTCGATTTCTTTACTTCGACTCGTTGAAGAGATTGAACAACTTGCGTTCTTTTCAACCGTTTCTTCGCAACATCAACAACACCTTCAAGGACTTGTCTAACATGGTAAGGTAAAATCAATTGAGATTTTACACCATCATAATATAATTGTTGACTTTGTTTAAAATTGAATCAGGAATTTGGCCAACAAAATCAAACTCAAGTTGACTAGGGTTATGAATCGGAATGACCCATGTACTGAATTCGAGTAATTTTAGACTTAGATCTGCTTCGATGTTGGAATTGGAATAAGCAGCAACAACAATAACCGACCAAAATCGAGACGAAGATAAATTGGCAATAAACTTAGACCACAAAATGGACGCATAATAAATAGGAACATCAGTAAATATCATACAACACTTGTTTTGAATTTTGAATAAGAACATGAGAGTGAAATTTATAATTGTAATGTTTATTTTGTCGTCTATGAAAATGAATTATGGATGGTTAAACAATTTAGTTGTGTTGATTATTGTTTATGTTTTTAATATTTTTCGGACTTACAAAAAAATTAGAATATTTATTACTAAATGGATATACATCGAGTTCCTCATACCTAACAAAGATTTTTTACTTGAACCTCTCGAGGATTAGGTGGGACGGGGGTGTGGATGGGTATGAGGATCAAAGTTCAGGTGTAGGGACGGAGAACGCTGCCTCCGTCAATATCCGTGTCCATTTGCATATATATATATATATATATATATATATATATATATATATATATATATATATATATATATATATATATATATATATATATATAGGGCTAGGTTACATTAAGAACCACAATTATTGTGTGGTCGTAAGGACAAATCTGGTGCGTAGAATTCAAATGATCAATGGTTCTGATTAATTACAGAATATTGATTTTTTTAATTAAAAATTATCAACCTTCCAATTATATCATGGTAATATGGACATTTTATGTTTTTTCAAATATGGAATTTGAGATATTCATGGGATTAAATTTCAAATTTAAATTTTATTTCAAATTCAAATTCGAATTTATTTTTAAATTCAAACTTCAATTTCGATTCTTCATCTGAATTCTTAATAATTTACATTCTATTAGAATTAATTATAAAAACATACATCAGAATGACCATTATTCGTATAGAATGATACTGTAAATTCGAAAGTAAATTAACCATTCTGGTAGAATAAATTACAAAATCATACTTATGTAAATTACAAAATTATACTAAATCAGATTTATATGAAAGTAAATTAAACATTCTATTAGAATGAATTACAAAATGATATTTACATTGTATTAACATCAAAATGACTAGAATAATATATTAGAATCTAACAGAATATACATTCATTCTGACAGAATATATGATCATTCTGACAGAATATACACGGTTACTCTTTAATTCTTCTACTGTATGTGAAACGTATCCACCAAAAACTCATGTGGTAACATGTCTAACTATATGAAATTTCTGGAATCATTCTTAGCATCTTGACTGTTGAAGAAATTGTTATTCTGGAATCAATCTACGCTTCTCGAATCATTCTTGGAGTCATGAGGTTGCTGAACAAATACAAAGCCATATTCATAAATTTTTTTCATTCTGATATAGACCTGCAAATCATTTTGAGGGGTGGAGGTGAGAGATAAAACACATAGTAACACACACCAGATCTGGGATTGATTGTAAACCTAAATGCTTGAAACATGATGTCTATGGCAGGAACAACAACTTTAGCAACTTTGTTTTTTTATCGCTTTCTCCATAGCATCCAATCAACAAGCATTTCAATAACAAAACTAACAACATTTACAAACACTGAATATTTTGTGTATATATAAAGTGACACTAGAAATGCAATGCAAACAAATGAGGTAACCCTCTAGAAACCAATAAAACAGCAATCATGTACTACAATAATCTATTTTACGGTATTAATTAACAATGCAATATAGGGGCAGAATTCATATAAACCAGAATCAGCAGGGTACTTTAGTAATTCTAATCAACATGTTTGAAGGTTTAGAAGAATGCATTCTGTCAGAATTGTAACAGTAGGGTTACTTACCCTTGGATAGATGTGTATAACCAGAGAAAAGCAACAACACCAGCAGCGATTTCAATTTTTAATTCTGGAATTAAATGCTCTTCTACTAGTAATTTCAAACCTGATACACTGAAATCTTTTTGGTTTTCGAATTGCCCTAATTGAAAAAAATCAGTAGAAATGCGAAAAGAAAAACAAATACAAAAATAATAACATAAAAATCGAAAATAAAGCAAAATCTTACCTCAACCTCCTGTGTTCCTCAAATTAAAACCCCCGAATAGAAAAGGAATCAGAGGAGGAGCAGTTCGAGAGAGTAGGAAGGTTTCAACCTATGCGGGGACGGTGGAGGGAGATGATGGAAGGAATGACGATAGGGTTTAGGGTTAAAAGCACTGATCATACTTGAATTGAATGCTCTTCCACTAGCGATTTCAATCACCATTGTTATTCAATTTCTCTTAGTTGTCACACGGCTGCTGTATGTGAAATCCAATGGGATGGAGATTATGGCAAACGTTTTCCACCGACGACGATAGGAGGCTGATGGCGGTGAGATCGGCCGGTGGTGAAACTGGCCGGTGGTGAGATCGAGATGTGAGGATGATGAATATGGTAGGCGTTTTATAATGTTGCCGATTGACAACTAGGTTAATTGAAACAGTTACCAATTTTCCATAATTGTAGGATTAATTTACCATAATTTTAGGAATTTATTTAAATTTAATTAAATGATTTATAAATCAATTGACAAAAATACCCTTGGTGATTCTAGGCTTCTGATTGTGTCTTACGTCCATACAATAATTATAGTTTTTATTATATCCTAACTCTATATATATATATATATATATATATATATATATATATATATATATATATATATATATATATATATATATATATATATATATATATATATATATATATATATTGGTAGGTTTTGGAGAATAAAATGGAGGATATATAACTTGAGAAGATATAATTTTGAAAGCATGCATTTATCTTGAATGAGAAAGATATTGACCGATTTTGGAAGATGCCAACTTATATAAGCGACCCATTTGTTAATAGTTTTATTATTATTTATATGGTATTCTTAAAAGCTATGATTAATATGGCGAGTTTAATAAATGTAGATGATTGTTAAATGATCTTATTTTTTTCCTCTAATTTTGAATTTATATATTTTTTGAGGATTGGTAAAGGATACAATTGTTAAAGAATAATATTTCTGGCATTATATTTTAGTGTTTATGTATTCATTTGTTTTTAATATTGAATGACACAACAATAAAAAACTCTTTCTAAATAATATTTTTTGAACGACAAATCTAATATAAACCAAAACTATACTTTATTGCCATCTATGTTTAATAAGAGGTTTGAACCCACGACCTTAAGCAGGAAAGACAACATCTGATACCGCTTGACTAGAAGCCATTTGACTTCTAAATAATATTTATTAATTAAAATTAAAAAAGTAGATGACAAATAAAAATAAAATACACCTTTATTATTAATATATGAGGGTGTTTCTTTAAGTAAATTGTATTTTTTTTAACTATTACTTTATTATTAGTATAATGATAACATTTTATTAGAAGTAATTTTTTAATAAAATATATTTGTTTTAAGGCTTAATTTGATAAAAATCATTATAATTTGTTTTTTTTGTATAACCACTAAAAGAACATTTTTCTAGTTTAACGACTGAGAGTTTGGTTACTTTTTCAGAAAAACCACTACATAAAATATTGGATTCTATAAAAACCATTACCATTTGATTTTTTTTCAGTTTAATCACTCTAACAATTAATTTTTATGATTAAACCATTTGAACGTTGATTTTTTTTCCAAAGAAACACCTCATATCCGGTAAACTTGTTCTTCCAAATGGTTTTTGTAACTTATTACAAAAAAAATGTATAGTGATTATTTATAAAATAAAACAAACTTACAATATATTTTTTTGAAAATGAAAATAAAATTTCAATGGTTAAACTAGATTTTTTTTTCAGTGGTTAAACTGGAAAAAAAAACAACCTATAGTGTTTTTTATGAAATTAGCCATTGTTTTAATAAGGGTAAATTTCATAAAAACCATTGTATTTTCGTTAATTTATCGGAAAAATCACCGCTATTTTTAAATTTTTTCTGATTAACCACTACCTATTTTTGTTTCAGAAAAAAGCAATGCTATTTATAGAAATTTTAAGAAAAACCACTGCTATTTATAAAAATTTTCAGAAAAACCACTTAGAACAAAAAAACTTTTCAAAAAAACATCATTTTTATGAATAATTTTTTTTTTCAAAATACACCATTCTATCCATAAAATAGTGTTTGTTAACCACTAAGTGTAATAATGGTTCAATTTTTTTTAAATAAAACTAAAACCGAACTAATTTTTTTTCGTTTTTACCTTCGAAATACTACGATACCAATACATGTTTATTACTTTAATTACATATAAAAAACAAAACTGAACCGAAAAAATTGGTTTTTCTAAAATCCAAAAAACAAACCGTTGTTTTTTAAAAACATTTTGGTTTCCCGACTTTGAGTTTTCATCTTTTTTGGAGGTTCTTTTACGATCTTGGTTTTTTTTGCACATCCTTATCAACCACATATCCATATTTTCGGTTTCTTATTATTATGCTTGAAGAACATATGGATTTGGTGGTTGATAAGGATGTGCAAAAAAACCAAAATCGAAAAGAACACTGAAAATTTGAAACGGAAAAATCCAACACGTTTTGAAAAATCAAGGGTTTGGCTTTTCAGTTTTAGAAAAACTATTTTTTCGGTTCAATCTGGTTTCATATATATAATTAAAGTATTAAGTATGTCTTGCTCTCATAGTATTTACGAATGTAAAAATGAAAATTTTCAGTTTGATTTTAGTTTTAAAATAAAAAGAATACTTAAAAAGAATGTTTTTTGATTTTTTTTGTTATAAATGGTTTTTCTGGAATTTTTTATAAATGATAGTGGTTTTTCTGAAATTTTTATAAATACTAGTAGTTTTTCTACTAACAAAAGTAAATCAGTGATTTAAAAAAATAATAATTAAAAATAACAATGATTTTTATAAAAGAAAATAAATAATACAATGGTTTTTTTTTGATAAATTAAAGAAAATACAGTTTTTTCTAAATTTCTCTGATTAGCAAGATAAAAATGTTGATTTAACAAATTCCTATAATAAAAGTAGCGCAAGAGAGTAATAGTACGATATTATGACCTGTCCATGTCTTCCAAAACACCACCTCACCCTTCTTGTGGGAGATCTTTGTGGTTCTCCATCTTGCTGCCTTTTTTCTCTTCTTTCCTTCAAGAAGATTCTTCATACATAAACCCCACCTTCTCTCTAATTTCACCCTACTTTTAGTTAAGGGTTTCTCTTTTCGTTCCTAAATTTCTTCTTTTTTCCCTTGATTTCTTTCCACTCTTCGAATTTCATCCACATAGTTCATCTCGATATCAATACGTATGAAGTATATAGAAAAATGAAGAAGAGTGTGGATTATGAAACGCAAAGAAAAGAACGAGCTTCTTAGATGAATTCCCTCTGAAGAAAAGGTACTGGTTTTATCTTTTTCGTTATTGGGTTTTGATGCACCGACAGTGTGTGGGGTGGATTGGAATAATGGAATGAATTCTAACTGTTTGATGAAATGCTTGGTTGTTTTTCGACAGGGAAAGGAGTCACATTTGGTTGATTTTATCATATTGGCTTTGTAACTCGGTTTACACAACGGATTTTGAAGTTTCCCTTTTGGATTTTTCTGTTCAGCCATGGGAACCAAAATCAAAGGGGTTTTTAAAGGGTTCAAATTCATCTCTCAAATTTTTGGTAACCCTTCTATCTGTATCTATTTATGAAGTCGAAATTAGGGTTCTTTTTCGTCATCAAGATTGTAAATTTTGTCGGCGATTTGATGTGGACTTTTTGATATAGTTATGAAGGAGCGTGAATTAGAGATTGGTTACCCAACTGATGTTAAACATGTAGCTCATATTGGATGGGATGGATCCTCCGGCAGTGCCCCTTCTTGGGTAATTTCGTCATTTTATAAAACATCTCATATTTATGTGAAATCAATTCTCTTTTTCTTGAAATTTAATTTCTTTTTTGAAAAATTTCAGATGAACGAATTCAAGACAGCCCCTGATTTTGCAGCAACTTCTATTGGAAACTCTGGTTCTGCTCTGTCCACATGGTCTTCTCAAGGTATTTTAATGGTTTTTATTGGAAATTGATTGTTTTACACCATTATATTTAATTCTTTTATTATATATCATCGATCATCAATTCATCACGAAAGTTTTTCACGAAAACGGCATATTTTTCTACGAAAGTACAATTTTCTTTTATAAATTGTTTAAAGGCGTAACTTTATTTCATAAATAAGTCATTAACTTTGTAAGAATGTAAACACACACAATGATAATATTTGTAATGGCAATCTCGAATCTTGCACTTTCAATTTAACGATCTATTTGAAACGAAGATCGAATGAAATAATTTGATTTAATTGGAAGAGTCAATAATCAATCATCAATATCGATAATTTACTATTTAATTTTCATAAATTTAAGTTCAAAACAAATTTACCATATTTGTTGTTAATAATTTTGAGGAAAATTTACTTATTCCATAATTGAGAATATTAATTTAATTTCTATTGATTTTTGGTGATACTCCCGTCGGATGAAATTTTTGTGAAATTCAAATATCTTTTTTAGTAACAACTATTTAATTAAGCTCATAAAGTAGTTGGTTCTTTTTCTCGACCGGGAAAAAGGGTGGTTGATTGAAAAGCGATTGGAATTTAAAGTACAACTATTAATTAATTCAACTGTCGACACCATGTTCCTAAAAATAGAATTTTGGCC
Source organism: Cichorium intybus (assembly GCA_023525715.1). NCBI lineage: Eukaryota > Viridiplantae > Streptophyta > Magnoliopsida > Asterales > Asteraceae > Cichorium > Cichorium intybus. The sequence continues at coordinate 95,268,999 of CM042015.1, forward strand.
CAAAAACATTTTACTTGGTAACACGAAATAGAATAAATGCTATCCTAAAATGAGATATCTCGTCCCTTATAAATACGTTACGCTTCATATATTAAATGCTAAACACACACAAACATATATAAATATATACATATATTAAACATTGTATACATACACATATATGTATATACACACACCATGTGGGTTGGTAGTTGGTTTGAATTTTGAAGAACTTTAGGGGCAAACATGGGCCATTTCACGGGTGTGGAAACTTTTCTTGAAATAAAGATAGATTTTGTCCCTTACTTTGTCCATTTCAATCCAAGTGTCTTGTACTATTAGAAACATGACTTGTACCTTGTACACTTTTGAAAAATTGGTGTTCACCAAAGATTCTTGGCTTCCATAGATTGAAGAAGATTTGGCTTTATATGTCACAAGACCTTTTTGCTTTTAAAGTTAAACACATGAACACATACACATGATATATATGCAATCATTTTCTCCAAACCGACAAATATATATATATTTTTCGAATGAGCATAATCTTTTTAGTCCGTATGAATTTTTGTAGACGTTAGAACACGGGATTTCAAAGATATCCGATAAAATTGGTGTTTAGTCCAATTGTAAAAGCAGATACTAACAATAAAGCTGAAAGCCTAAAACTAGAAATTGGAATAATTTGTGTTCAAATTTATGAAAATGTTAAATTGTTTTTTATCTGATATTTGATTATTTACGAGTAGATTTTGGGGAAGCAATGGGAAGACGTGCAACGGATGATGCACCAAATGATTTACCGCCCGTAGACCTTCCAAATATACCAAAAAAACAAAGGCGTAGAAAGTCAAAGTCACCGTGCTCCCCGAAATCATCATCATCATCAAAGTCATCTCGAGCTGCAAAGGCAAAGGCTAACACCGAGTCCATGTAAATTGATTGCGAGGACACGAAATTAGTTTGAATCATTTCCACAACCAAAGATTTTGAAAGTAATGATCATATGATGTGAGAAGAAATTTAAAAAGATAGATCAAAGAAGTATCTGAAGAAGGGGGTGTTTTTTTTTTTCTTGAGGGTGTGACATTAATTTGGTGGGAAATGCAAACTTTCTTTTTCTTGTTTTTATTTTTTTATTGTATTTTGTTTAATTAATTTTGTCCCCCTTTGGGAGTATACAACAAGGAATCGGCATGTAAAAAGTTAGATTCTTTGGTTGTGATGCTGGAATACTAATCTAGCTTTTTCTAAATGGTAACATGTCACTTGTTTGTATATATAATATCTTAATTTTTCTTTGTTTTATATATATTTATTTCACACATTGTTACATTTTTGTTTCTTCTAACTTAATATAATGTTAAATGAAACAAACTTTCAAATGTCTTTAATAGTAGTATGTTTTTCACGTGGTTTCATGTGAGATAAAGAACTTGTTTGGTGATCATCTATGACATTGATAGGTAAGTGATACAAAGTCATTATGACATTATATATGATATATCTTTCAGACCATTTAGTTCAAAGTTTGTTTTTTGGTTCACAGATTGTCTTAATAGTATTTCGAATCTGAGTAAAGAATTGGAGTGTATAGGATTTAAAATATGAAGGAATTCAATTTTATGACGTGTTTGGTTGGCATAAAATGAGACAGGTATTCGATTTTATGACAAAATTTTGGTTGGTTTTAAATGCAACGAAATTTAATTTTGTGATGAGTTTGCTTGCTATATAATAATATGGAATTCAGTTCCATTATTTTGTATATTTCTGTTTAGTTGATAGTTAAGGTGTTATAGTGATGATCATTTGGGATTTAAATATTTTAAAATGGAACTTCTTATGTTTGAATCCCATAAATTTCAACCTTAAAGTGGTTTACCCTTCACGCACGTACGTATGTACGCGCACGAACACACACGTACACCATGAGAATCACAATATTTAAATCTTAAAAATCATGTTTTTTTTTTTATGTTTGTTTGTTGTCTTAAAATGTATCAAACTTAATACATTTCAGTATTTTTAACACATTTTACAACATTCACAATTTAATGGAAAGTTTTAGTTATTAAACTATGAATATTGTATCGTAAAAAAAAATCTTTAAACACACCCATATCGATATTTAATCGAAAAGGATGAAAAATTATCAGTTTTTATATATTTGAATTTGATTATTTAGTTTTTTTATAAAAAATCAGTGTTAAATATTAAAAATACGTCACTATTAAACTGTGAATGAGCAGTTCCTATATATATATATATATATATATATATATATATATATATATATATATATATATATATATATATATATATATATATATATATATATATATATATATATATATATATATATATAAACATGTACACACGTGGGTGAGTTCATTTGAAGATTATATGTTCTGTGAGAACGTAAGGACAATTCTCGGCCACACATTTTGTAAAAAGACATTAAAAAGAGACGGTGACATTTACACTACAAACTTCAAAAAAAGACTAGATAACATTTTTGCAATTATATCAACATTTATACGGAAAACATTGATGAAACAAACACAATGACATTTCCGTAACTATATCAACATCCATATGGATTGTTGAATTCAATTCATATGAACGCAATGATGCATGCATATGTATGCATTGACGCATTCATAAAATTTTTAGTTTTTATA